>JAFREQ010000062.1:0-587500 GCA_025331565.1 Holacanthus passer | reverse complement strand
GTAAGCGGTCGAACCGTCTCAGCACGCAGGAAGTGGTGACTCAAAACGTAACCTGAGCACCAGAGTGAACAAGTCAAGACGAGTTCATTCAATTCAGTAAGCTGAAACAAGCAGGGACTAAATGTGTCGACATCTTTCATGGTCAAACTGTGTTTCTGAGCGTCTTTATTTGGCCTGATTGAGAACTTTAACTACCACTGATGACACACAGGTCATGTCCTTGGTCTTTTTCAGGACTGTATGGATCTGAAGTGCAGTTTACATTTTATAATTTAACACATACACAACTAATATTCTCGTCCTTTTAATTTGAAAATTTAAAGGACACAGGAAACACAGAAGAAATCCCTGAATAATTAATAGAATTTATCCCTGATGGAGTTTTTATATAAACTAAATGAATGAAACATGAAAATATCAAAATTAAGAGAACAGGTTTTTTCTCTTCTGAAGCGTTTGAGGCTGCTTGATTGATTACTTCTGCAAAATCGATTGATTGATTTGTTCATCTCTGTTTTCTTCCCGTCCATGTTGTATAAATTCGACCCAGTTGGTTCTAGATGGTAAAACATGACACAAAGTTTTCAAAGTCATGCTAAAAGCTGCAGATCAGTAAACTGATTGCAGCCCATCAACCAAATCACATGCAACAAAGAAGAGTTTCTCCCGAATCAATTCCTGATCACTTTTAGATTTTGGTTGCTGTTGTCGTCTCTCATGAGTTTTCCATAAGTATATTTGTGCTTTAAAAGGCTCCAGATCTTCTATGTGATTAATATCTGACTCGGGATCAAAGTAACTCTTGGTCTTCTTCCAGGCTGGAGAAGCTGGAGAGGAGTCGTCGGACAGCGACGGGGAACAAGAGGAGACGTCGCACAAGTTGATCCGAAAGGTGTCGACCTCGGGTCAGATCAGGGCCAAGGTAGGAAACACGGAGTGAAAGGAAACGTGTGTGTGTTTGGAGGCTGGATTAGAACCTCTGCAGTGTTTGGTTTGGTATAAAGATGTTGGTTGTCAGCCGTTTCTTTTGGACCTCGTACCCATTTGAAAGCTTTTTTTTTTTTTTTTAACTTTCTACCTCTGAAAGCTTCAGAGGTACAAAAGCAATGTGATGAAATATTCAGCTTCATGGAAGTGCTCTTAACTGAGTTGGGAAAGTCGTGGAAGTTTTGGTCAGGGTCACGCTGGGGGCCCCGATTAAACATTTGGGCTGCTCATTTATTTAAGAAGAATCATAAAGATTTAAGATCTCGCCGAGGAATGAACGTGTGCATGTGAAGCCTTTTCTTTATCTCACTGTCACATCTGCTTTTTAAGAGGCTTCAACTCTTTATCTTTCACTTTATCTGTTTCTCTGTTCGATCGTCTCTTTCTGGGTGTGACGTTATCAACACATGAATGAGACCTTTGATCGCACCGACCATCGTGTCTGCTAAGGTCAGCTGACTTCCTGCTCGGGTCCACTTCCTGTGTCGTTTTCCTCCACGACAAGTTCAGAGCTCTGTTGGCCGATGTGACATAATCGTCTCTTACTGGACGTCTGATGGCAGCGTATCGGCCTCTGGAGTCTGTTTTACAGGAAGATATTGACGCTTTGCTGTCGGCCTCTTACTGGCAAACACACTCGCACGCACAAGTCGGCCTCATTAGTTATTGACGAGCTAATATCCGCAATGAGAAACGCATTATTTTCCCTGATGACAACTGTCCGGCTGATTATCATACAGGAGTGTGTGTGTTGAAATCCATTACCTGCGCCGGCCGTCAACTGGAAGTCATGTACGGATCAATAAGAAACACAGGATACCCGGCAACCCCTGCGCCTCGGGGACGGTATCCCATAATGCCGCGTTTGTTCCTGGAGCAGATAATGGTATTGGATATCAGTCTGGTATTGATCGGATAATCTCATCGGACGCCGCCGTAATGCGGCGTCGAGGCTGATGTGCACGGTCGTATTAGGGCATGAAGACAATACAGAGGCTGATCATGGAGAATTATAGGTCGAGGCTTTGAGCTCGTAGGAAAGTTTTTACCTTTATTTTTAGTGTCACCTGGTTAATTTTTTGCCTGTGTTGATATTAAGTCCGTGTACGGTCCAATCGTATTAAAGGAAATATAAAATACAAAGGACGTAGATAATAAAAAATTTAAAAATGAAGAAAAAAAAAATACAGATAAATAAGTATCAATAAGTATTTTAAAAAATGTAGTCATAACATACACTTTTTCATTTTTATTTTAGAATATAATCAATCTACATTCAAAATATATTCAACTTCAACACAAAGTTTAACAATGTGTTTGTATTGTTGGAGATGAAAACTTAAGAGTTAGTATCAGAAACGTAACACAAAAACAGGATTTTGAATGTTTTTCTTGAGCTTTATTGGCTCAATGTGAGGAACAAACAATAACAAATTAACTGAATGTGAAAGGAAATTTATAGCTTTTAAAAGTGATGGTTTCATGTAGCTGCTTTTCTATTGGTGGTGAGAAGCTGCTGCTCGTGGTGATTAAGGATCTTGGATTCACCAGCTGTCAATCAAATCTGATGATGCTATGAGTGTGTGTGTGTGTGTGTGTGTGTGCGTGCGTGCGTGCGTGCGTGCGTACCGTCAGTCATGTGACTTAGATTAAGCTAGTCATGGACTCCAGGATTACGCCTCGGTGACAACAATGGCCTGAGCGGATTAGCGTGTTTGTGTGTCCCTTTGTTTGTTTGTGTACGTGTGGGTGAGGGCGTTTGTTTACAGTACAAGCACGAGAGTACTGCAGTCGGGTACTTGCTGATACTGAGTACTGATGTGAGTACTTGATAATACCATTGCAGATCAGTATCCAGTGGGAGCTCATGCTTGTGGTGACGGCTGTGAATCTCATACTTCAACAAAATCACGTTTTACCTACAGCTGACAACTTTGGGTCATCAAGAACAAACTAGTGGATAAAAGCTTCTGTTATTTTCAGTCGTCTCTGGACATTTTCTCTCCAGCGTTTTCTGCAAAGTCTGTTGTGTTGAAGGAGCGACTTTTCATCCCTCGTCGCAACAGTTTTCTCATCTTCTTTTGTCATTTGTCCTGAAATATTTTCAAACTGCTGACATCGCTTCTCTTCCACCTGCCTGCTCACCTGGCCAGAGATTAGATGCCATAAAGTGGTATCAGTTGTGTGTGTGTGTGTGGCGTATTTTGGTCGTATTTAGATGCATATGTGCGAATAAGTTTCACATATGTGTGTATTTTTTCTGCATGTGTTCTTCGCTGCTGAACGGCCTCACACTCTGCCGCCCCTCGTTTTGTCCCCCGCCTCTTGCCGTACTCCTCAGAGCAGCAGTCGCGTTGACGCACTTGTTAAGAAGGTGCTAATTCTTATCAACCGCGCCTCGACATCCCGACACCATTAGATTAATTCACTTCCTCACACACGAGTCCCTTAATGATCACACAGATGCTCCTCTGAAGACGATGGCTGTAATTAAATATCTTTGGGTTTTTGATACTGGGCAACTTTTATCTCACCAGAAAGACTGAAATCGCTTCATTCAGTGAGATTTGATGAGTTTGAGTTTCAGGATTTCTTGGTGCACAAGTTCTTGAATCTCGCTGGTTTTTTTGCTGCGTCACGTCGAGCCTTCAGAAATCCACAGCTCCGTCCTGCCAGGTTTATGTAAAAGGCCAATATTCACACTGTGAATGTTTCCTATAGTTTTAATCAAAGTGACTGTGATGTTGCAGATTTGCTAATTGGTTGAATCTGTAAAACTCGGCCTGTCGACTCTAATGACGAGATGAACTCGAGCTACATGTGCATTTTGTTTCGGTATCTTTGCAAGAATCAGTTTGCGTTTCTGACCCAAGATCTAAAAACTGTGTATGTTTTAGTCTTTAGTGCTGAGGATATAAGAAATGAACCCAGCCCATCCTGCAGGGAAAATAAAGACAGGTTTCGTTTCTGATTGAAAGAAAATGCTCGGAGGGCGTCACGGTGGCCGAGGTGAGACCACAGTGCCCCCGTCTTCAAGTGTGCAGCTGTCACATCCTTTCTCCCCCTGCATTTCCTGCCTCTCGACTGTATCCTGCTCACATATCACTTAATGCTCATATAGATTTTTAGCTCTTTAGAAACATTTCGCCTTATTTCAGCTTCAGTTTTATATTAAAAAGCGAGAGAGAAAATTAGTTAGTTAGTAGATGGGAACTCCTCCAAAGTCCACGTGTTTTGTTCCAGCAGGTGGTCGGTGCCATAAACCCAGAGAACATAGACCGGCCGATCAATAGCAAACATTATATCCAGATATATGATCCTTTATTGTTGCACAGCGAAGTTCAAAGTCCATCACAAGTCGTCGATACACCGATGCTTCAGACCACGAGTGTTTGTTTTAGGACGAATACAAACCATCGGTTTAACGTCCCGACATTTAGAGCCGAGGACGTCAGAGTCAGTGTTTGAGTCCGGTTATGATGCCACATCCACAGCAATGAGACGAGTTAATGTCAATCAGACGTCTTCACTTCTGTCCAAGCAGGACAGAGGTCGACTGCTGATTGTCTCGAGAAGCTGAGCACTGTAAAAGTTAAGACTTTTAATGTCAAAGTTTTCAGCCATTGTTTGAATAAACTGTGTATTTATGGCTTCATCTAAAACTGACTGGTCCAAAAAGAAGAATGTGTTTGCTGCACATCAAAAAATTGAAACTATGAAGAAGTGTTTTGTCTCTTTAGTTTGAATTATTTTTCCTTTCCTACATTTGACGACTGAATTAAAGTGACAACAGAAAGCAGCAGAGGAGAAATTTGTCTTGTTTGAAAGCTAGCGAGCTGCGACAGCTTCCTCCATTTTGGTTTCTCTGGCTCGCCACATGTCAAAGTCGACCACAGTGGAAATCTTCGCCGTTGATTTGCAGGTTTGTGGCATTTTCCTTTGAATTACTCGGCTGAAAAATGCCGCCGTTAAAAAGCTGGTGTGTGTCTGAGCTTTTCTACTTTTTGACTTTCTGATTTTCTAATTGATCAGCAGCCAGAAACACGAGTGAGCTGCAGCGTCTTGTTTGCCACAGGACGCTTGTGGAAACGTGACGCTTTAAATTTGAGGACAAATTATCACCTGTGTCACAAAGTCTGTCGTTACCTCGTCTCCTTCTTAATCAGCTTTTGAATGAGTGACCTCTGACCTCTCACTTTCTTTTTGTCTTTCCGTCTCTTTGTCTCTCTCTCTCCTGGCTCAGTTACATAAGGCTTCGCTCTCTTCTTCCTCTCTTTTTCCATCCTCTCCTCCTCCTCCTCCTCCTCCTCCTCTTCGTCCTCTCGTTCGCCTCGCTCTCGTTTACTGCGCAGAAAATAAAGGCGACGCAGGAAGAGAATGAGGCGGAAGAGCAAACAGCTCCTGTGAATTGTGTGTGTTTTGTGATGTGTGTGTGTTTTGTGATGTGTGTGTGTGTTTGTGTGTGTGGTTGAGCACATAAAACACACACACAGAGAAAAGGGCAGTCCCTTCATTATGTTTCTTTCCATGTGAGACACCTTTCCTGTCTGTCTGTCTCCGTCCCTCCTGCAGGATGATTCCTATTATTTCCATCACACCTCTTCTTCCTCTGTCTCTTTATTTCAATCTTTCGCTTTATTTGTGTCTGAGCAGTTTCACAAACAAAAACACAATTACTGTTTTCATCTTCTTATTTTCCTGTTACTTTTTAAAATGTTTTTTTCCTGTTACCAGAGCATCTTTTTTTCTTTTGCTGCATCTCAACTTTTCTCTGCTTCCCAAACTAACACCTTCCAAAATAGCAGCTTCACATTATATAACCAGTCGTATTTCTGGCGTTTGGAGCGGTGACCAACAGGTAACACTGTTTTTTTTTTTTTTTTTTTTTTTATTCTGTTCCTGTTGGATTTCCTGCTTTGGAATCAAACCTCCGCTATATTTGTTCCTTTTTATCTGCATCTCGCTCCCAGTGCAGAAATCTGTGTGGGCGTTCACTGCAATAGAGATGAGGACAAGTTATAGATGTGTGTGTGTGTGTGTGTGTGGGTGTGGGATGGTAAACAGAAATGGCTTGAGGAGAGTGCATGAGTGTGTGGGATGGCCGGCGTTGTGTGTGAGCGCCGTGCGCTTTGATTTATGCCCTTGGCTCGATGCAGCTGCAATAGTGTGTGGGTCAATACCGAGAGGGAGCGATGGAGAGAGATGAGGAGAGATGGAGATGGACAAAAGGGAGAAAATTAGTGAGTGAGAGATGGAGGACGAGTGGAAAGAAGAAGCAGAGAGACAGAACCAGACTCGTTGTTATATAAGAACTCCACACAGCAAACAGCAGCTTCTTCTACCTGTGTTCCCCCTCAGACGGCTCGGACTGTTCAGCATGTGTTGTCTGTTTTATGTGACAAACATGCAGAGTTAATATCTGACGTGAATGCAAACAACATCAACAGGTTGGTTTTGCATCCACCTGTTTTATGCACATTTTTCAATTTGCATATAGATGAGTGAAAAAAAAATTCATATCACAAATATCTGCAACGAGTTCGTACACTTGAGTTCAACAGCAGTAGGTGTCGACATGCGGACATTTTCTTTTGCTCATCTTCTCGAAATTTGCTTAAAATTTGGATGGAAAACAGTTTGAGTTTCAGAAATTCTGTTTTCTTCATCAAACTGATGACAATTTAATCAAAGCTTTTTGCATTTTCTCAGACAAGGTCCCAATTTTAAATCGTGACGATCTCATTTTGGAAGAGAAACTCACTATAATACTGAATCACTTTTTAATATATAATACATTTTGTCAAAGGTGTAGATGATAAAACATGACTGAAACAATTTTTCTGAAGTAAATTGGCACTTGCACTGATAAACCTGGATCCATTAGGAATCATGTGTGTAGATAAATGTTGATGTGACTTTTGTGAATAACAGTAATGGATAGATTCACATTTTCTTTTGCTTCTTTTCTTGAAGTTCAGTTCAAATTTGTGCTACATTTGATGGAAACCTTGATAATGAAACAAGGAAAAGCAGAACAAGTCAAACAGATTCTGTAGATAAAAAAATACATGAACTAATTTTACACATGAGGAAGTAGAAGAGATAATAGAAACAAATATTCAGAGTAACCGGCCGGATGTTCAGAGCCTCCTCCTCCAGTGTCTCTGCTGATCTGTGCTGAAGTCAACTCGTCCTGATCCACAATGGACTCAGCGTGTTATTGATTTGCTTTAATGAAATTACTGTACAATCATACCGTTAATCATACCTGCATGAGCGTTTTCATCCGTGCACATTGACTCACTCTCAGAATCAGACCGACGGCTGTTTGTTAACCGGAGCCTCCAAACTCACTTTCTATTGATTTGACCTCGTGACCCGAGACGTCCGACCGTCCAGCGAGGGGACGCAGTCGCAGTCAAAGCAGGACGTCTTTGAAAAGCTTTAGTCCAACATTAAGTTAGATTCTCAGAGAAAGTGTTTCTTCACCAAAATGACCATCGATTTCTTAAAAACTTGCATATTTTCTATTTATTGTCTGACACATTTTCTCATTTATTGAATCGTCAAATTGCCAAAGAATAATATGCAAATGGAGACGATAAAATACGATGGACAGATGAAAACTGCACTGACAAATGTTCAAATGATGATTTTGGCTGTCAGGTTTGAGAAATTTGTCAGAAAATGCAGAAAAATGTGAAAGTTACTGAAGCAAACTCACTCACTTTGTCCTTTTTTGGAGTCTTTATGTTATGTAGAAAAAAAAGAAACTTTTTTTATGATGTGATTTCATTCACTTCACTTCCTGTTTCTTTTTTTTTTTTTACCCTCTTTTCGCTGTTTATCTTTTGTGTCCAGTCTTATTTCGATTCCTCTTTCATTGCTGCCGCCTGGTTGCACTTTATTCCTCCCGCCTTGATCTCTCCCTCCTCCCCGTCTCTCTCCTCTCTGACCTCCGCTGTTCATCATCCCCTCCTTCCTTTCCTTCCTTTCATCCTGTCCTCCCTTCATCTGTCTCCTCTTTTGCTCTCATATTTTCTCGTCTTTCCACTCATCATCTCTGAGTCTGTTGTGTCTCTGTCTTTTTTTTATGACGCACTTTCTGTCTTTCTTTCTTTCCTTGCAGCCGCTCACTTTCATGATCAGCCCTTAATTGCAAATCAATCAATATCCATCAGACAAGACGCTGCATAGAAAAAGCTTTTACTTGTTTTGCAGAGTAAATCTTTCTGTTTCATTAAGCACAAAGATGGATGTTGTTCTATTAGTAAAACTCCGACCGTCTCACGAGGGCTTCAACAGCAGATGAAGTTTGCTCAGTTGTTGAACTTAACAGGTCAAGAAATGTGAACTTTTTAGAAAATTGAAAACAGCACAAAGACAAAATATTTAATGTTCATCATGATCATCAGCTTCATTGTTGTAAATATCTGCTGATTCTAAATTTGATGCAGCAACATGTTTCTAACAAGTTGGACAGGAGCAACAAAAGACTGTGAAAGTTGTGGACTGATCCAAAAACACCTGTTTGGATCCTTCCACAGGTAAACAGGTTCATTGGTAACAGGTGATAGGATCATGACTGGGTCTGAAAGGTTCATCCTGGAAAGACTCAGGATGGAGAGAGGTTCAACACTTTGTGAACACATGGTTGGATAAAGGATTTTACTGTTTTGGAATCAGGGTTGCACAAACAAAAATGTGCAGAAAATCACTAATAAGCCTCAAAATGTGTGTGTGAATGTTTCACTGCAGCTTTCAAAGCTGCTTTAATGAGACTTCTTTCAAGTCTTTTCGTGGCCATTTTGTGTCACGTCTGTCGAACACTTTAAAGAGCCTCAAATGTGGAACACGAGCATCACAAAGATTTAGATCAGCAGCCAAGAGGTGGGTGAAGTGATTCTGTTTAACTTTCCATCTTTGCATTGATCTCACTCCGTCTCTCGTTCTCCCTCCTGCTGTTTTTATGATCCTCTCCTCTTTCTTCCCGTCTGCACCTCCCTGTCTTCTTCCTCTCTGCCTCGTCATCCCTCCTCCCTCCTCCCGAGGTCTAAACCGCCATTAGGCTTCAGTCTGCAAGAGGCCATTAAGGAAAGTGTGTGTGTGTGTGTGTGTGTGTGTGTGTGTGTGTGAGAGAGAGAGAGACAAAGTTGATGAGTTATCTACAGCGGCTGTGTCTAACATAGTGACACTTTGGAAATGTGCTAATGATGAGGAGACAATAATATCTCAAGTGTGTGTGTGTGTGTGTGTGTGTATGCGTGAGTGTGTGTTGTCACTAATGAACTAATTTGCGCTCTCAATCAGCAGCAGCTGTGTGTGTGTGTGTGTGTTGTGTGTTTGTTATCTCTAATGAGCGAACACGTTTCAGTCTTGACAGGTGTGTGTTTGTCTGCGCTCGTGCTCTGTGTGTGTGTGTGTGTGTGTGTGTTTGTTTGTGTGTTTGTGCAGAAACGCTAATGTGCTAACGTGTGTTATCAATCAGCCGAAGGTGTGTGTGTGTGTGTGTGTGTGTGTCCACAGGCATGTACTGTTTATCACTTCCTTGTCTCTGTCTCTCTGCTGTCGGCTGAATAATGGAGACTGACAACAGAAAGCATGAGTTCTGGCATGTTTGTCTCGTGGGTCTGAGCTGATACGGTCGGTGACGTGATGATGTTCGCTCGGCTGAAGTTACACAGCTTGTAGATTCAGTTTTCTCGTAGTAAAACCAGGATGTGACATTGAATCAGTCTCTCTGCATTTTCATGATCGCCAGGTCCTTGGTCAGAACATCTCCACCGTCAGTTATGTGCATTTTCATGAGTGGAAAAGCTGAAAAGGTCAAAAAATATCGGTAAAGAATTTTACCTTTCAAAAATGAGTTTGTGTAAAAGTCCTGTATTTTTTGCTTTGCATGAATGGACAATAAGCAAACTATATGAAAGATGAAATTATGAAACTCAGAAAACTACATGAGGGAAATGTGCAACATGTGATCTCTTTTGTTTGAGTCTGTTAATGAGACACCGAGGCCACGACGTTTCCCCTGATGCTCGGCTGCTGTCACTAAACACAGCACACGATCACACGTCCCTCCACCACTTTCCATTTCTTCATTCCCAGTTTCCCTTTTTTAAACTCGTTTTCTTCTTTTCTGTTTTGTTTTTACGCCTCTCTTCACCTCCTGTTTGTCTTTTTTACCCTCCTATCTCTTCATCTCTCTCTCTCTCTCTCTCTCTCTCTCTCTGTTGCCAAAAATAGACTCACTCTTGGTTTTTGTCAGCTTCTCCCTCTTGAAACCTCTTCAACAGGAAGCGAGAGACAGCCACCGCAATGCACACACACACACACACACACACACACACACACACACGTTGCTTTTGCAATACTGCTGTCCTGAGAAATCAGATAAATTTTATGATTGTGTTTATTCCTTTTGTCTGCAGCTTGCAAAATCAGATGGCTTTTTTTTTTAACCTGCGTGTGACACATGTACATTTGTGTGTGTGTGAGTGTGTGTGTGTGTGTGTGTGTGTGTGTGTGTGTGTGTGTGTGTGTGTGTGTGTGTGTGTGTGTGTGTCCGTGGGCTGTCACGCCCTGTGACTTGAAGGACCGCGTGTGGAGTAACACTCTGAGTCAGCAGCATGAAAAAACACATCTGTTAATGACACTTGATGTAAAGGCTCCACTGTGTGTGTGTGTGTGTGTGTGTGTGTGTGTGTGTGTGTGTGTGTGTGTGTGTGTGTGTGTGTGTGCTCGCAGTCTCTTTCACACCAGCTCTATTCACTACCACTAGTTCATTTCCTGCAATTACTCTAATTAGAATTATTTTGATTGTTGCAGCTGCTGCTCCTGACGACCTGCTGCGTCCACGCACATCTGTCATCGTTCAATCAGGCGCACAGGTGGCTCGTGGGTAAAGCTCCTGTTTGCAGCTGCACGAACCTGAGGCCTGATTGTTTTAGCTCTGGTTTGATCACGCCTGGTGTCTTGTCCTTGTGCGAGTTAGAACTTAGCATGAACCTCCCACGTTTCCGCCCTCCTGCATGAGATAAAATGCTTCAAACAAGACTAAATCCCCACACACACCTTGTTGACTTTGGAGCTGCTGCAGCGCCATCCAACTATTTTTTTCCCAAAACCGGTTCATGCCAGGTTTTCTTTTGCAGATTTGCTGGAGTAAAATTTGCATTACATGTAAAAGGTTACTGTTGCACTGACAAAAGAGCAAACGTGGAAATGATCTGATGGTTGTTTTGTTGCATCGATCTTGAGTCTGACTTGACGTCTGCAGGTGATCACACAGCTGATCGCCAGGTGTTTGAGGAGAGACAGTGTAGAAGTGGACCCTGTTATCCCCGTCCCCAGGCCCATTGTTGGACGACACTTTTTGCAGTGACAGAGCAGGACGATCAAAAACATTTCATACCATGTTTGTTCACCGTTCACTTTAATGACTTCAAAATCTACATATTGTGCCGTTTCTCCACCTCGTGCATCGATAGTTATCTGACCCTGCTTCCCTCCTGGAGCTACATTACAGTCAGTCAGTGAAGCGTCTGATGCGTCTTCCCTCTGTGAGAAGACACCTTTTGTACGTCGTGAACCTGTGTTGGCGTTGGTGTCACTTCCTGCCCGGCGTGCGGCGCAGGAGGGCTCCCCTCTGTGCTCCCTGTGCTTATCGTACTTCACTGCTGCAGCTGAACCACGAGCCATTTACAGTTAGCAGATTTTAAAACGCTGCTTCAGTGTTAAAACGTCTCACTATGGTTTGGGAGCTGCTGCCTGACGAGGCCGATCGGTGGATGCGTGTCGTGCTGCAACATGCAAATACTGAGGCTAATCTAAGCTGCACCGTGACCACGCACCAACGTCTGCCCCACCCAGACCTTTAATCACTCACTGAGCTATGAAATGAAATTATGGAGGCGTGTTGTATCGAGAGGGTTTTTCTTTACAGATTTGAAGGTTAAAGGTCACAGAGGAAGGAAAATATTTAGACTCGAGACAGAAGTGGGAACAAAAAGCAGCTTAAAAAAATGTATTTCAGGGTTTGATGGGTCAGATTTTATTGAAATTGTCAAAGAAAACTGAAAGAAGAGTGAGACGGAGAGAGGAGGAGGAAGAGGAGGAGGAGGACAGACTGGCAGCAGAGCGACTGGAAGGATGTGGCTTCTCTTCTAAAAACAACACATTTTATTTTTACGCAGCTCTGCGTGTGTGTGTGTGTGTGTGTGTGTGTGTGCGCGTGCGTGTGTGTGAGGTTTGTCATAATGAAAGTGACACGGAGAGACAGATTTAACCATACGCACACAGACAGCACAGCACCGGTAGATTGATAGATTGATAGATAGATAAGAGAGAGTTTCCTCCCCTGTGATTTGTTTTATAGACTTTTTCAAGTGAGTGAAGACTGAAGTAATTCAACAGTTGTGAATGAAGAGTAAAACACTTCATTGTTTAGTCGTGACTCTGAAGATGCTTTGACCTTGTACATGTTCCTCCTCATCGACTGATTTAAATATCAATTTGGCAAAATAATTCTGACTTTAGCTCAGCGCCAGTTTTGTTTTCAGGACTTTCAACAAAAGTTTAAAAAAAAAAAAGTTGGGATTGAAAAATCTTTGAAATTTCGCAAGTTTCTTGGAGCCAAAGGTGACGTCATCAGTTTCCTTGTTTTGTCCAATCAACAGTCAACAACTCAGATTGAATCTATTTTAACCATTTTTCTAAAGGAACGACAAATTCATTCTTCTCCATTGACAAATCGATTAATCCGTTGTTCAGTATTAGTTTCTTCTATCTGCTGTCATCAAACACTGTGACCTCCTCCTGATTGATTGTCAATCTTAAACCAGAAGCCTTTGAGCTTACGATGATACAGAACATGAAAAATCTCCCACTCCATTGAATTAATAGATAAATCAACTGATGTTTCAGTGTTAATTCCAGCGTTCGTCCTCTTTGAGGAGACGCTGAGATCCACTCAGCTCCTGTAGACTCTGCTTCGTCTCCACCGCCTCCATTTCATTTAAGCAAACCTGGCAACCCGACAACATCTCGGCTCTCGTGTCGATGCAGCTCGACTCTGTGACTGAAGCCGATGAGTCTGGCAAATTTGATCGTGCGATTCTCGCTTAGTCCGGCTTTCAAACGCTGCGTTCTGTTGATGCGCCGTCGTGTTTACTGTGATTGCTGATGCCTTCTTTTTCCATTTAATTGTCCTTTTAACCTCAGCCAGCGGTGCTTTTTAATTTTTTTCACTCGTTGGCCTGCGGAAGCGTTTCAGGCTTGGAACAAGGCTTCTTCCTCCTGCGACTCGGGCCAAGGACACGACTGGCACAAAAAGATGAGGACGAGACGATTTATAATCATATTAGGACGGAGAGCTTCCCCGGCCCGAAATCGCACCGATGCCAATTTCTCTCCATTTTCATCTCCATCTCGCTCCCTGACTCTGCCTTTTGTCTCTCGCTGCCTCTGCATCTGCCACTCTCTCCTTCCTTAGTCATCGAACTTAAAGCTGAGCCAGACGCTGAATCGTATTAGAGTTAAAGGTATTGGCAAGTTATCAGAAAGACAACAAATACCCCCCATTTCTTTTTTTCGCTTTTGGCTTTTCAATCTGGGTAATGAAGCCGCACACAAATTGGCCTCGTATACATGCACGCACACACCCAGCACACCCGCTAATACACACAAACATGTACTCCAATACACACCCAAAACTGTTTGCATGTACACACACGCTGACACGAAAGGGCTTTACCAGGAAAGAAACTGATGTTTGCGAAAGAAAAAGCCACATCCTTTGAAAGGCAGCGCAGGGGCCGAGGGAGCTCAGCGTCCTCTAAACAAAGAGCCGATCGAATGTCACTGTAAACAAAGAGAGAAGAAGAAGGAGCGGACGCGGGGAGAGAAAGAGAAGGAGACGATGGAGAGGAGAGGGTGTGTGTTTATTAGGTGTAATGGAGGCGAGGGAGTAGGTTCCTTTGTATTTAAAGTAGGTCTGTGTGTGTGTGTGTGTGTGTGTGTGTGTGTGTGCGTGGTGGTGGTATTTCATTTTCAACACCAAAAGGAAGACACGTCCTACATACCATTTGTGTGTGTGTGCGTGCGTGTGTGTGTGTCTGTGTGTGTGTGTGTAACCTCTCACATCTTACTGGAAGAGCACTGTGGTAAATCTGCTTGTGAAGATTGCATGAATCCAGCCTGTGTGTGTGGCTTCCTGAGTGTGTTCATGTTCACCAGTGTGTGTGTGTGTGTGTGTGTGTGTGTGTGTGTGTGTGTGTGTGTATGCAAATAAGTTTGCCAACATGTAAATGCAAACGTGATATATCCCAGATATGTGTGTGGTGTGTAACGAGCAGCATAACAAACATCTTGAGAAGAGGATTCCACATTAATCACAGAGAACATTGGTGCGATCGCTGTAAACAAACAAGGACACGATGATCGAGATGATTTGTAGCTTATTGTTGCAGCTAAAAATAAAACCCTGATGTTGGGACGCTGTGAAAACAAATAAAAACAGAATAATTTGCAAATTAACTGACTCCATGTATTAATCTTTATCCAACCATGTGTTCACAAAGTGTTGAACCTCTCTCCATCCTCGCTTGTGAACGACTGAGTCTTTCCAGGATGAACCTTTCAGACCCAATCATGATACTATCACCTGTTACCAACGAACCTGTTTACCTGTGGAAGGATCCAAACAGGTGTTTCTGGATCAGTCCACAACTTTCACAGTCTTTTGTTGCTCCTGTCCCAACTTGTTTGAAACATGTTGCTGCATCAAATTCAGAATCAGCAGATATTTACAAGAATCAATGAAGCTGATGATCAAACATTAAATATATTGTCAATGTGCTGTTTTACATTGAGCATATGTCAAAAATGATTAGCAAATGATGACACTTTTGAACCACTTGATTATCAAGCATATTCTGGAAGTCACCTCCCATTTTGAAAATACTTCATGAGCTCCATTTGAAGGCAGCAACAAATTAGACTGGATGAGTTGAAATAGGCCGGAAGTGGCCTCCAGTCTTGTCAATGATGATCTCATTATATTACAGTAATTAAAACAACATCTAAAACTGAACTTTGTAAAGATTTATTTCTGCTAAAATGGCTGAAATGTTCCTTTACTTGTAAACTTTACTCTCAGTTTGTCAAAAACCATAATAATAATGTTGTTTTATTCCTGTAGTTTTGTGTCTGTGCAGATCATCGGTGAACCATCAGACAGTCGTGTGTTACAGTAACACATCAGGTGTTTGGTTTCTGCATCACGTCTGCAGACGAACGCACGCACACGATAAGATCGCGATTGAATTCCCCGGGTTTGTGTGTCGGCGCAGCAGCGAGCGCAGGATTCCCTTCAGTCGGAGGAATCGGAGGCAGATGGAGCTGAGAGGCTTCTGCTTCTGTGCAAAGCCACACACGCACGCACACACACACACACACACACATGCACACACAGAAGTTTGTCATGCTTTCTGCACCGCCACTAACCACTCAGCGAACTCCTTTGTAGAAAGTCTATTTTTGTCGCCCCGTGTCTATGTTTGAGAAACTGAGCTTATTCTAGAAGCAGGCTGTTACTGTATATGGTAAATCCCCAACCGTCGCCTCGTTCTGTTTGTGCATCAAGTTCCTTTTCTTTCTACTTCTCTCTTTTATCATTGCTTTATGTTCCTGTTTTTGTCTTCCTTATGTTATTTGCTTTCTCTTTCTTTTTGCTCTTCTTCTAATCTCTTTCCTGTTCATGGTCTCTTTCTTCATTCTGTCTTTCTCCCTGCAGAGGTCTGTGATCGTACAGTCGTGCTGTGCAGCAATCTGTTGCCTGTCAGATGAACACACACACACACACACACACACACACACACACACTTTCTTTCACGTGAACACGCGGGGATGCATGCATAGGCACAAACACACACACATGCACACACCCACCTGTTATGCAAGCGATGGAGGGGAATAGATGGTGTTAGCACAGCGAGGCAAACTTCAACACACCTTTTTCTCCATCTGCCTGTTGCTCTTTTAGTCTTTTCTGCATCGTGACTCTCGTTCACATAAAGCAGTTGTTGATATTTGGATTTTCATTTTGTCCTGTGGTTTCAACTGTTGAGTGACGCGATCGTGTCTTTAACACACTCACGTGACCTTTCATGGTCACCAGTCAGTAGTTGTGAAGTTCAACATGTCGTCAGTCGATGGCGACTTTTCTGCTGCTTGGAAAAATGATGTAAGTTTTAAGACGTCCTCTCGCAACTTGGAGGTCAGAATCCCGACAACCCCGAGTCCAGAAGGATTGGGAACGTCTATTTTAAGACCTCGAAGAACCAAAAATAACTTGCTGCCAATTGCTTGGAGCAGCAGTACATGCAATGAATAGTGTAGTAACAGGCTTTAGAAATTAAAGCCTGGAGCAAGAAGGTGGTGAAGTTTCTCCTTAGAAAGTAAAATATCTGTGCAGTTACACCAAAGTTTATTGTCTCTCATGTTCATTTCTCTTCTTTAATTGGATGCATAGATCTTTATTTTTGTATTTGCAGTAACCTGCATGAGAATTTCCTTCAGGATCAATAAAGTTCTTATCTTCTATTATTCAGGAATATTTATTATGAAGGAAGATCCCCTGTTTTAAGATGTGTAAAAAAAATACTCCACTTTGAATTATAATTTGTGTTTAATGAAGGTTTTTCCCAAAAAACAACTGTTGCCTTGTTAAAATTTTTGAAAGATTGATGAACATGCAAATAAACTAGTCGTGATCTTACAAAGCAAAATATGTGCATGTGTAAAACTTGGATTAAACTGATCCAGACGAAGGAAGAACAGATTTAAACTGGACTTTAAACACATTGTGACGGATTTAACAAACAGATTCATGGAATAGATTTTCATATTGTCAGATTTGAATGCAATGAAAAGGCAATTTTACATTTGTTAAGTAGAGCAGGCGGCGACATTAGCATCACTTCCTCCTGTGGTTATGTAACGTGTTTCCGATTTGCATGACGTGACCATGAAAAGACGACGGGACGCAGAAACTATCCCTGTTAATGTGCAGCAGGTTCCCGCCCACGCAACCTGTAGAATAACCAGCCCACGTATGAACACACACACCTGCTGATCCACCTGAGAGTCACAGAATCCACAGAAGACAAAAGGAAGCCCGGAATGAGAAATTCATGGCGACGAAGGTGAACCGGACTTTGGATTTAAAATCACACACGTTCATCATCTGCACAGTTAAATTAGGAGACGCCGTCTGAACGAGGGCCACAGACAATGTTTTCAATTTCACCCGTTATGAAAATACTCCGAACCCAGAAGAATTTCTGTCGAGGCCACAAGAATTCAGACGCGTCCGCACATACGCATGTAACAGAAACAGACGCACGCACACACGAGGACTCGTCTCCATTTTTAGAGCCTCCTCTGGGATGTGGAGTCTAAATATAGGAGGTCATTTTGTTAAACAAATACAGCATCAGCGCGTTGGAAGACTGTCAAAACACGTCGGCCATGTGTTTCTGTCAGCGTGTGTTTATGAGTGCGGATTTATCTTCTCCTGCGTGTGCGTGCGGAGTGGAGTTATTTTAACTTTTCAGATCTTATATAAACACAGAGGAAGAGTAATGGAGGGAGAGGAGGAAAGGTAGCAGTCGTAGTGGAGAGAGAGAGAGAGAGAGAGACAGAGAGAGAGTAGGAGGAGTTCAGTTTCATTAGCATGAGAGGTGGGAGAGAGGAACCCTCTTATAACCAGCCACACACACACACACACACACTTTTGCATAAATACAAATGCATGTAGCAACCCTGGCTACTCCACTTGTGCAAGTTCAGTATTTCAACGCCGTTTTCAGCTCGGTCAGAGTTTCATAATCATGCCATCCGGGTGGCGTGTGATGAAGCAACGAATAGAAGAGGAACCTGCTCGCTTCCTGGTTCACACATCACTGAGGAAGAAAAGATTTTCACCGTCAGATAGTGTCAGAAATTACAGTCTGAATTCCAGTAGTTGATCTGTCAGATCAATATCTGTTTGCTTAAAGTATTTACATGTCATACCTTCTGAGCTGCTTTGGTCAACTGCACCTCTTTAATACGCAGGATTTGATGTGTGGACGTTGAGCTTGTATAAAGTCACCTTGCTGTGTGATGAAAGTAATGTAATAAGTAAAGTAACTAATTACTTTTTGTTGGTTGAAGCTGAGTTGGAAATTGTTTACATTCCCATTGACTGACAGAAGTTTGTAAAAGTCCAAACTCAGAGCATCACATTGCTGATTTCACCTTTGACCCTGGAGGTCAGACTGTGCAGGATGAATGTTAGCGATCAAACCACCAGGCTGAAGCAGATGATTACTGTCTAGACGTGTGCAGGTCGGCTCCATCCATCACATTACAGAACCTGTCGATAACGGAGACGGAGGAGAGGAGTCACCTCATCTCACTTTGTCTCCTCTTTATTTGACAAATGGTCTGCCGTCCTCGAGTCACGCGCTCATCGTCCGACTTAGTGATATGAGACTGATGAAGGCGAGCGAGCGACCCAGTTCGATCAGTTAGATAATGTCTAAGAAGTTAGATGCATCAAGCCTTTAAGGTTTTATCAAAACATGACTTATATATGAGAAATGAATTAGATTTTTACTTCTCGTGGAGCAAAAATGTAAAGTTTTGGCTGAGATGTACAAACAAAGCAAACGAGCGAGTGAGAGGCTCAAAGTCCATCGAAGAAGGAAAAGGAAAAGACCGAGAAAATGTTTCTGGAGGTAAAAGGAAGGAGAGATGACAGAGAGAAAAAAGTATTGACCGAGGTTTGAAGGAGTGACGACAGGAGGGGGAGGACAGCGTGGACGCAGAGATGAATGAAAATCGAGCGAGGACGGGAGGAGGGAGGGAAAGAGGGTTGAAAGAGAGAGGAGAGGAAAACTGGAGGATGAAGAAAGAAGAAATGAGTGAAAAAAGGAGGAGGGAGGAAACAAAGACCCGGACGGAGGAGGACGGGATGAGATGGGGGGAGCGTTATTGATCGGAGGCAAAGAATGAGAGTTAATGAGGGAGAGAGAGAGGAAGAAAAGGAGAAATGAAAGAGGTCGACGGATGGAAAAACTGACACAGTGAAACCGGCTGGAAAATCTATGTTTATCAGCTTCAACTCCGCCTCACTTTTACATACACACACTGTGAAAGTGAGTGAATATAGCAGCAATAGATGTCACGTTATGGTTCAACAGTCTGACGCATGAATGTAGATTAATATCTAAAATGCACTTCATGTGATGTTTATTTTACTGAAAAATATTCACACACACACGTCGGGACACACACGGATCTGATTTCCAGGCTGATCATGAGAAGAACTGAGGCATGAAATCAAAGTATAACCTGGTAAACGGAGCTGAAACGCAGCTGAAGGCGACGGCGTGTTGACCCGTAAGTCGACACTGATCTGAGGCGTCGACGGACAGGAGCGACACGACGGCCTCCATATCAGCTTTCATCAGGTGTGATTCATGGAAAGTTTTCACCGGCTGGTCCTGAAATTCACTGATGTTTGCTTTGATTATGTCTGGTTTCAAATCTGCCTCTCGCTGCTGTTTGGATGTTTTAAAGCTGCTTTTAGAGAAATGAGCAAAAAAAAAAAAAATCCTGATTAAGAGAAGTGCAGCGCTTAAACAATCAATTATCTGCCGTTGTCGGTGGGAACCATGTGAAATCTGTCACCACTTGAAAGCTGAGAACGATTTTTAATGTAACGCTAAGATTCGACACTGTGTTCAATCATGTGAAGGTAAAATATTCATGTCTGTGTGGGCGGAACGAACTCTCTCTGGATCTCATCAGGACAAAGTGAAGCAGATCTCTTATCAATATATTCAATTTGCCTTCTAACAGTGATTCAATTTATCCATTAAAACCTACTCCAAAATATCCATTATCCTCATATCAGATTTATCATCTTTCCTAAGACGCAAATAAATAAGTTATTGCTAATAGAGGAGGAGACAAAAATTAAAACCTGCACCCTGAGTAGTAATAAAACTGTTGAGATGAAAAGTTGCAGTTGTTTGGATTCAGTCGTGTCGGTGTGTCGGTGTGTTTGCAGCAGTTATGATCTGAACGAGGCCGTCGGGCAGGAAAAGCCTCCACAGACACGACCGATGTCACAGAGCCGACAGAGAGACGGGTCTGTCTCTGTCTCTGTCTCTCTAAGCCGAGTCACAGACTCCGAGGCGAAGAGACGTTACAGCGCGTGGACATCAGATCATTTCTCCGCGGGGTCCTCGGAGACATTGTGACAGGCACAGGAACGGACGCCGCGGCCGATGTGTTTGAGAGCCGGGCGGTGAGATTAAGCGTCGCGGTGTGATCATCAGGGATCATCACAAACACAACACGCCATGTTTCATCTTCACATCTCCTCCCGTCCCCGCTCTCCACGTTTTCTGCCCCACCTGCATGACCTGACATCCTCCTTTCCTTTCCTTTCCTTTCCTTTCCTCCTCTCTCCTCCTCTCCTCTGCTCTTCTCCTCCTTCCTTTCCTTCCTCTCTTCTTTTCTCCTATCCTCCTTTCCTTTCCTTTTATTCCTCCAATTTCCTCTCTTTCTTTCATTTCCTTACATCTCTCCTCTCCTCTCCTCTCCTTTTCTTTCCTCTCTCCTCTCTTCAACTTTCATCCCCTCTCTCCTCCTCCTGTCCGTCCTGCTCCACCCTCTTTTTTACCACCTCACCCTCTCTCCTCCATTTCACATATCAAAGCTTTACTTGAGCGACTGTTCACTTTCTCAGTGTGAAAAAAACACGATTATCGTCACAAATCAGCAACGAATCGGCCGACATGCTAATCACATCAGCACATTAACAGAACCTTCCACCTCTTCTCTTCCACCATCCATCTCTGTCAGGCTCAGAGACTTATCTCTTCATCCGACAGCGTGTGTGTGTGTGTGTGTGTGTGTGTGTGTGTGTTAGAGGATTATGCCGCATCAGAGCCAGATTTGGTCCGTATGCTCCAAGGCAATCACCCCCCCTCCACCACACACACACACACACACACACACACACACAGCAGCAGCAGCAGCAGATTATGTGTCCTTCAGTGCACAAACCTCACAGGCAGAAGCCAAAAAGCTGGATGATATTTCAAAAACACATTAACATACAGACATGAAATGTGGCTAAACTTGAAGAAATGTGTGTTTTATGTGTGTGAGCGAGGGAAAGAGTGTGTGTTGTGTCTGGCTGTCTCTCCCCATCTGTCCATCTGAAGTACGACAGAATGTCATTAGATTCTCTCTGGCTGCTTTTTTTTTTTTTTTGCACATATCACTGGTGTGTGTGTGTCTATTAATAAACGCACAGAGGTACATGAGACAGGATGTGGTCGCCATGGTGCAAGTCCTCCCACGCCTTGTTCTGACTCTGTGTGTGTGTGTGTGTGGTCAGACAGCGTGTTTATGCATGACAGATGATGCCATTTCTGTTTCAAATGATCCGTCCTTGCTGTGTTTTCTGCCGTTTCTTGCGCAGTTTGATAGAAGTTATTGGGAAATAGAAGTTGTCAAGGACAGAAGGGTGACAACACACACACACACACACACACACACACACCTTGCATACGTTCTGTTCAATTAACAAGAAAACATTCAGGTGAAAAGAGAGATAAATTCTACTTTTTATTATTTGTGTGTGTGTGTGTGTGTGTGTGTGTGTGTTTGTGTGTGTGTCCTCGCATTTCCAAGCTGAAGGTTGATTTGAAAGTCGGCCTGTTACCATGGCAACCCCGCGTGCCTTTGCATTACCAAGTTTAAATGTCAGGATGGCGAAAAAAGAGAAAATCAGCTGTTATTCGCAAAACGATATTCAGCTGTTTGTTTCGCCCACCTCCAGGCGCCAGACGGGCGGGGTTTGCAGCATCAGGACGACCCGAGGTGGCGTCTGATTGTGTCTCAAGCATCAAACGCACTCAGATGTGTTTTTCTGCGCTGCTTATCACTTTGGACGTCTTGTGTGTTAAACTCCACCCGTGCAGTGTTGCAAAGTGTTTAAAACAAATGCTCCAAATCATTTCTAGCCTTTTAAACCCTTTAGAGTTGTTACAAGTGCAGACAAGGATTTGTGTGTCCCAGTGTGTGTTTCTGTCAATAGAGCAGCACACACACAGCTGGGAGGCCGTGAAGAGCTGAAACATGACCGAAACAAATGACTTCATCACTTTCTCCTCTTCTTCATTCCTTCTCTGTCCTCCTTCTTCCAGCTCCCTCATTTCATTTCTGCCTCGCTGTCTCACTTCCTCGACCCCCTCATCTCTCTCTCAGTCTGCCATCTGCTGGAGGAACAGAATAACTGCAAGCGTTTTTAAAAATCACAGCTGGTGACATTGGGCGAGCTTCATTTGTTATTCAGACGCCGAGGGTCCAGGGACGACTCGGCCTCGTGATTACGAACTCACGGCCGTATCTGAAAGGTCGCAGGGTTCAGTGTCTGCAACAGCCAGCAGGCGTCTGGTTTAATTAGTTCTGGCAGAGACGCACCTGAAAGTGTCAGCGCCTGTGTGTCGTCTCCAGTAAGTCATGAATAAACAGCTGCCGTCCGTTGTGTGGGAAAAAGTCTTCACGCAGCGGACAGTCTGCAAATTCAGCGTCCTGTGAAGTTTGTCTCGTTCTTAATGCATCAAAGAAACAGATTCAAATAAGAGCGATTAGATTTTCTTCTTGTGTTAAAAGCGGTCGCGTTGATGCTTTTGCAGCTTCTGTAAAAATCTAATCGAAGTCATTGTGATGATGAGGTCACAAATGAGCCGGGTTTATAGCATGTGTGATACTTTATAAGGGCTGTTGTTGTGTGACAGTTCCTCTTATAAAAGAGGATGTTGGCATCTCTGTCCTTTCCCATAACTCGTGAATAAACAACTTTAAATAGCTTGAAATAGAGTCTCAAACTTCAATATGTCATAAACCCAGATGGCTCCTTTTTTCAGAGACAAGTTGTTTAAGAAGACTCAAAACTTTTAATGAGCCAAATCTATATGTTTATGTTAGATTATACATTTTCTCTTCATGTCCTGAAAGTAGTCACGTTAAAGATGCTGCAAAAAACTAATCGAAGCATTTATACAAAATGTGATCGAGTCATCGTGTGTAATTCATTTAACGGTGTGGAAAACTACACATAAACATCTTGTAAAACTTGAAATAAGTCACACAGAAACATGACACATGAAAAGATCTACAGTAAAGGACAGGAAGGGCCTCACACCCCCGAACAATGGTCTGATGTTCTCCTGATCATATTCAGCTCTGTCTGAAGGCTAACAAACTTACACACTGATTAAGATATTAAGAGACTCGTGCTTGATCTCTGACGAAGCAGCGCGGACGCAGGCTGCCATGTTTGTATCAGACCTGCTTCCTATCAGGGGAAACACTGCAGCACAAATGGACTCGACAGAGATAACACATCTGTAATCAGAGTCATTTCACATCAATAACTTTGCTACGTGACTCATTAAAGTCACTAATGAAGCTCTCTGACCTGATTCTGGAATTGATTTAACCACGAGTGATTTGGATGAGACGGAAAGACGGGGGTGGGAAACAAAGTTCTGGAAAGGAAACGCAGGAAAAAAAGAAAAAGACTTGAGGGAATTGAGGGGGAGAGACAGAAGGATGGAGAGAGACGTAGAGAGAGAGAGTCGGTGTCAGTGAGTGAGTCTGCAGGGAACAGCATGTTTCTGCTCATTAAAGACAGAATGATACGCCGAGTGGCAGGAAACATACACACACACACACACACACACACACACACACACTTGCTATAATTTGCCTTGGCAGATGAGACACTGATCTGACACTGAAAGCAGTCCGATGACGGCGCGTAGGCAGCAGACGTGAACACACACACACACACACACACACACAGTCAGGACGGGTCCTGCAGGCTGGCAGGACAGGAGTTTGTGTGATCACAGTGACGTTTCCTGCTCTCTTAAGCAGAGCGGGGCCATTAACCTCCCTGTCAATCTGACATGATGTGACTGAGAGAGAGAGAGTGTGTGTGTGTGTGTGTGTGTGTGTGTGTGTGTGTGTGTATTCTTGTATGTATTTTTAAACTTATTTCATGCCCTAAATCAGCACTCAAGCAGGAACAGCCATTATCCTGTGTGTGTGTGTGTGTGTGTGTGTGTGTGTGTGTGTGCTCTCATTGCCAACCAGACAGGTTCTTCCACCTCTATTTATAGCCTCAAGGAAATAGGCTTGTTGCAACATGAACACACAGATACACACACCTTCCCTCTCAGGTGTGTGTCATACAAGATAGGAGAGCTCATTTACATGCTCCACCTTATCTCAAGTGTGTGTGTGTGTGTGTGAGCTAGACCCACATTCACACACACACACACACACAGAGGAGGCATGTCCTTCAGCACACCTGAGGGGGCGTGGCTACCTGACAAGGGAAGTTTGAAAGAGAGGAAGTAGAGTTGCATTGTTTGAGGAGCTGCTGGCCTGAGGTGGAGTGTGTGTGTGAGCGATTGATAGAGATTTAAAGGGAAGTTTCGTGTAGAAATCGCAAAAAAAGGCAGAATATAACTTTGCTGAAGAGAGGAAGAGGTGAAATATGGGTGGAGAAGGATCCAAATAGCATCAGAGAAGAGCAAAAGTTGAGAGAGCTCGTCACCTGTGAGACTCTCTGAGCTTGATTTGACTGTATCAGTGTTGGTCAGCCGCCTCAGACGGCGAGGGCATCGATGCCGGGGCTGTGTCCGGCCAGCGGCTGCTGCATGGCGCCCCTGTTGTTTCGCCTCAAGGACGGGGGCCAGGGGGACGACGACCAGCTGGAGTCTGACTTCGAGAGGGGGAGCGGCCTGGGGGACGAGGTCAGTGTGTGACAGAGATCGTGACGTGTAGGCTGAGACTGCAGGTGGCTTTGATTCTGGAGAAGCATGAAATCATGTTTGAAGAGTAATCAAAAGACATTAAAGACAAGTGTTAATATTTGTGATCATTTATAAGCCAATTCATTAATTAGTGAGTTGGAGATCACAGGGTTGGAGGTTCGATTCCCACCTCCGTCTGTCCACATGCTGAAGGGTCCTTGGCCAAATTTCTCCCGATGGTCAGACCAGAACCTTGTGAAGTAGCTTGCTGCCATTAGAGTGTGTGTGTGTGAGAAGTTTTATTGTAAAGTGTGTTTGAGTAAAAATGCATTTACAAAGTTTTTAGTCTCACCTTTCCGGTCTTGTAGACTGGCTGTATTCTGTATTTTATTTTTAACAAACGTTTCATGAAAAGACCAAAACCATCAGTGTGTTAGTCCGGCTCTCAATATTTTCTCAGCCTGAAGCACATTTGTTCCTTCTGAAGGCCTAAATCTTACAAATAGGATCATAAAAACTTCAGCTTTTAGCAAACTCAAGCAATAAAAAGTCAGTTCTGCTTCGTGGTTCTTGAGTTGGACCAGCGTTGGTGCGCAGACAATCCTCGTTAGTAGAATCAATTCATGAGATTTGACAAAAAGACAAACAGTGAAAATCTCCTGCCTCATCTCTGAGAGGCTTGAAGACATTAAAGACATCGCTCCGTCAGTATTTGTACCAGTTTATTGTCTAAACCATGAATCAGCTTATTGAAGAAATCCATCGATTCAGTTCACAGATAAGACTTTCAATGGGGCTTCTTATCATGAACAGGTGCTGGTTTGTAATAAATGTACGTTTAAAAACTTTGGAGCATTTAAAGCCGATTACTTGCTCTCAGAAATACAAAAGGATCAACAATGGATGCCACTGTTCTCCAAGAATATGGATGTTTCTTCCTGTATGTTTTTTTTAATTTAAAGATGTCAAGGAGTGTGGGTCAGGCTGTTAAATGTAGCTTGAACCGGTCGGGTTTGTGTGTGTGTGTGTGTGTGTGTGTGTGTGTGTGTGTGTGCGCTCGCTCTGCAGGGCTCCCTCCAACTTTGTGTGCATTTTGCAGATGAGTAAGTAATGTGCAATAATGTGTGCGCATCCACTTCATGGCTCTTTGGCGTGTGTGCACATCAGGTCTGCTGGGGCTGATTGTTTAGATGTAATTAGTCCTGCTCTAATGAATACGCTGATCTGTCTGGCAACATCTCTCACCCGGAGAGGAGAGGAGGAAAACATGGAGGGTGTGGCGACAGTTTGACCGCGAGCTGCTGCAGAAGCGGACCTTTGCATATGTGTCCCCTATAGGAACCATGTGCTTAACCTTTGACCTTGATGTTTTACTGCTTGCAAATACAAACCAACCCTCGCCCCAAAAGTGTCGCCCTGACGGCAGCTACGCCCACGTGCAACAGGCCTAAGATAAACTTTACTTCTCTAAACTCGTCTTGCTAGTTGTCGTCTTGGTCCGTCCTTGTTCACGTGATTCATGAAACACGATGGTGTGAATGCTTGATGCGACGTGTGATCATGTTTGCTTCAGTTGTGGCAAAAAAAGCTGATTGTGTTCAGTTTTAAAGATTCAACTTTATGGTCAGTCTGTAATTTTTGGTATAAATGTAAATGTGAACAAAATGTTAGAAACACTTGTATCAATCAATGTCAGTGTCAGGTGAAGGTTCTATATTTGATTAAATCTAAATGCTTTCAAATCTTTATTGCATCAATTTAACTTTATGAAGCTGAAATTCAAACGCTCATTTTAAACTCAAATGTGGAATTTCCATACATCTTCTATATTTTCTGTTTCTGTGGAGAGGAAAGGCCTCTGTCCTGATGTTAGCAGCACGTCCTGATCGGGGTCTAACTTCCCGTCCGTCCTTCGGCTCTATCAGCCGTCGCCTCGTCATTAGTTGCGTTTGTCAAACAAAAACACTCCGATTAGTTTCTTGACTGACGGCTCCTGTTGGTGTTGCTGTGGAACACCCGGATAAGCCTGGCCGGCTCCACCTCGCCGTTATCTCCGACACGTCAGGTGGTTGAGTCAAACGAGACCTTTACACCTTCTTGTTTGTGCGTCTTCTTTCTTCCTCCTCCTCGAGCGTCTCCCGTTCGTCTCGTCTTCTCTGTCATGTCGACTCTGCAGGATCTCTGTTTGTTGTGATTCCTGCTTCGTACCTTTTTGTGTTTCTCTTTCTCTGCTGTCACAGTTTCTGTCCCCGTCTCCTCTGGCTAATGATCCACACCATTCTGCAGTCTGTCACACTTCCTCTTCCTCTTCCTCTGTTTCTCCTCTGCAGCAGTGTGACGATGGGAGACTCGCTCTCCCTCAGGGAATAAAAGACATTTACTCTCAGAAAGAAGCGAGAGCCGGAGGATGTGCCGCTACAAGACGAGCAATCTCCCGGACGCACATGTACACAAACACAGGCAGGGACGCAGCCGAGAGAGCGATGGAGCCATGAGTTCGATTTATCACAGGTTACTGCAGAGAGAAAGTGAGACAGAGAAAAGCAGAAAGATAGATGAGATAGAAATCCAGACGAGGAGAATAAGAGAAACATAAACAGGTCATACATTCAAGATATGAACTTCCTGCAATATAAACATGTTTAAAGTCGTATAATGTTGGTCTAATAAGCCATCGACCAAATAAAATGCTCACATTATTTAGATCTGGAAATATCTCAGTAAAAACCTTTTTACCTGCTCGTCCATTTAACTTGACATAACTTAAAAACTGTGGTCTATTAACGAGACTGTTCAGAATTAGGTCATTGGTTTGTATCAGTAGTTTGATTTATCTGGAAATTTTTCTAATAAAAGAATCTCTTACCTTTTGCAGGAGTGTGAGAGCTTGTTTGTAGCCTCACTCACCAAACTGTGCTTATGAGAACATTACAATGGGAACATGCTTGTGTTGATGCATTGAATTAAGTATCTTTGCGTGCAACTAAACTCATTTACTCATCATGTCAAGTTTATCACGTCTGCCTCTTTCAGTTTCTGTCCTGCGCTTCCTCATATCTTGCTCTAACGTCTGCCAGCTCGTGCTTCGTCAGGTGGCTGTACTTGTCATTCAGGTGGCGAAGCTCGCGTCTGAGCCTCAACTCATCCTTCAGGACAGATTTCCGGATCACGCTCTGATCCGGAGACTCTGCCGAGTTACTGCCGAGCCGACAGCTCGGGGCCGTCCCCACTGTGGATGAAGCTGGACAAACACCTGTATTCAGGATGAAGCCCTCGCTCATTGCTTCACCCACTTTCCTTCCATCACCTCTTTGTCTGAATCTGTGTCAATAGAAGTCTGACCCTCCAAACACAAAGAGCTTTCAGTGTGGACGATGTTGATATGAGGACCTTTTGCCTTTTGATCTGCTAATTCAATGTCAAACAAACCACAAAACAACCAAGAACCATTGAGAAAATTACTCATGTGACGATGATTACTCAGAGTTTTATTGGCTCGAGGTGGAAATGACTGGTTACACAAGTGGTGTTTGGATGAAGATGAAACCAAGCTGCAGCTCTAACTGTTTGTGTTCTGCTCAAAACTATTTCAACACATCTGACACATTTTTCTCAGACTGGAAGACGCAGGTTACCTTTGCCCTCAGGTTGGAGCGGCAGGTTGTTCCAGGTGACGTGAAGTCAGATCACCTGTTTCACCGAGGTGTTTCTTCCGGAGGCCTTTATGTAAACGAGCACTTGTATCTGATCCTGTTGTATCTGATTATTTGGGAATTTTTCCCAGAAATGTATTGAAAATGTTTGCTCATAAAATATGAAGTTTTTAGCAATTACATTTCTCTTTTAAGGAGCTTTTGGCTCATTCAGATCGAGGTGGTTGTTTACGTTTCAGATTTTGTTCAAACTTCAAAATCAATTCTGTAAAATATTTTTGCTGAATGTTGAGAAGTGTTTTTCTTGGGATTTTCACACCCTGAATTAACGTCTTAGGGTGAGAAGCCATTTTTAAGGTTCAGTATCTTCAGAAATTTGAGCGCAGACGAAGCAGATTCAAACGATTGAAAGGCTCATGCAGATGTAATATTTTTCATACTGGCCCTTGAAAATGGAAAATAAAGTTGAAGATGGTTGGTGTGAAAAGCCCAGAGACAGTGGAAGCGTCCAGGCTGCTCACACTGATGCAGACACACGTTTGTCTCTGAATGTGCAGGTATGAAGAGTAACGTGATCCGAGTGTTCAGATCATCCAGGTGCATGTGTGGTATCTGCTTGATTACCCATGGTGCATCCTGTCCCCTCAGGGCTTGTGCTCATAAATAGAGAGAGAATGAAGCGAGTGCATGATAAGCAGGAGTCAAACAACGGCCACCACAGTAGAATCAGTTCGGGAGATTCTGCAAATGGTATCGAATCAAATCATGCGTTTTAGCCGTGTTGGTAATTTTCACGCCGTCGCGCTCGGCTGCACCTCCGACCTGCTGCATCGCCTCATCGCTGTCGCTCATCTCTGCTTTTGCTGCATTAACTCGACTCCCAGCCAGCTTCCTCCTTTCCCTGTTTTCACAGATGGTGACGGAGCAAAATATTTCCAGAGGCTCCCTCATAAATTAGTAACATGAATTTTGGTCAATCACTAGAGAGGGTTTGAAGATGCACCGAAACACTGGCAGTGAATGTTTCTCTGTGATTGTGTCCGATTCAGCCGACACCTCTCGGCTTGTCTGAGCGGCTTCCACCATCCAAACTGATCCCCGTCTGTTCACATGTGAACTCCAGGAAGAAAAGCTGCCACTTCAGTTACTCACAGGATGTAGATGCACTAACATGTTTTTTTTTTCTGTCTCGCCACAGAAAAGTGTGAAGGAGGGAATCCTGTTAAAGCAGACCAGCTCCTTCCAGAGATGGAAGAGGAGGTACTTCAAACTCAGAGGGAGGACACTGTACTATGCCAAAGACTGCAAGGTACGAGCACGGGTGAAATGGATTATGCAATATCTGGATAAGGTGCAAAAAAAAAAAAAAAGATAAGCTGACATTAGTGTTTTTGGTCTTTCTCGCCATCAGTCTCTGATTTTTGATGAGGTCGACCTATCAGACGCCAGCGTGGCCGAGACCAGCACCAAGAACATCAACAACAGCTTCACGGTATGTCGAAGAGTCTCGAGCTGTATATTTGGCAAATTATGACAAAAAGAGTTTCAGAATAAAAGCTTCTAAACTCAGACTTTTTCTTTCTCAGGTGATCACTCCTTTTCGGAAGCTGATGCTTTGCGCCGAGAGCAGGAAGGAAATGGAGGACTGGATCGGCGCTCTCAAATCCGTCCAGAAATGGGAAACCTACGAGGTTTGCATTTTTATCTCTTCTTCTTCTTCTAACACTGATATTTCATCTGCAGGCTCAGAATATCAGAAATGTGCCAAATTGTTGATCCTTTAATAAACCACTCATGATCTATTTTGATGATGAGCATTTGAGCTTCACACCTCACTCCTTAATTTCTCTTCCATCTGTTACTTTCTCAAAGTATCTACGTTTTCGACTTTCTTCTTTCTTCCGCCCGTCTGTCCTTCACTCTCTCTCTCTCATCGTCTTTTCAGCTCTTTGCCAGCAGATTGATGCCTCTCGTAAAATCAGACTCTCTGCTTTAATAGGCTATAAAGAGAGCTGAAGACTGAGCTGCTCTCCTCGCTCAGAGTCTCTCAGGTTCTTTTGGCTTTCCTCGTGTTTACTGCTTTTAGGGTTTTAATTTATGTCACCGTCCTACACTGTCTTCATGTGTTGCTTCTCATTGTGAGGCTGCAGATTAAACTGTGGAAGCATCTTCTCCGAGATCTGACGTTGTGATATCATCGTCCTGCAGCACCTCTCCTCCCCCAGGATTTCTGATGTAGACCATTTTTGTTTTGCCTGACGTCGTTGTCCTCTCCTTCCACGTCTCTCCTTGTCCAGGCCAGCCAGTTCAACATGGAGCATTTCTCCGGGATGCACAACTGGTACGCCTGCTCGCACGCCAGACCGACCTTCTGCAACGTCTGCAGGGAGGCTCTGCCGGGCGTCACCTCCCACGGCCTGTCCTGTGAAGGTACCAGATCCCGATGCCCTCTTTACTGACGGCCTTATCACAGAGAAGCATTTAGAGCTGCGTAAAGAAGCAGGTTTATAGCTCTTTATTGCACCGTGTTTCATCACAGGTTTGACGCACTGATGCCTTTGAAACAGTGAAATCAGTTGCTCACCTCTTTCATTATCAGAGGCAGTAAAAAATCTCTCCTACTCAAACTGTGTCAGGGTTTAAGGTCAGTTACATGTGCACATTCATGGGCATTTCAGTTTCTTGCAATTAATTTGTCATGTACTTTTACTTCCTGTTGATCCTAACAAGAGAATTTAAAGGAACAAAAAATATATATATATAAAATGTGTAAAAATCTTAAGCATCTTGATTCATGTGAAAGTTATTTGTGCAAAACCAGAAGTTTTGAGCAGCTGATAAACAATTGTTAAATTCTGTAAATAGTATGAATTACTGGTCAAACAGTGACAAATATGTGATAACTTCCCTCGTGTTGATTTGCTTTTACTTTTATTGTCAGGGTTATTTCTTTACGTTTGTCTAACGTGACATTTATTGATGTGCAGTTTGTAAGTTCAAGGCTCACAAGCGCTGTGCAGTTCGCTCCACCAACAACTGCAAGTGGACCACGCTGGCCTCCATAGGAAACGACATCATTGAGGATGAGGAGGGGGTGAGTGATCGTCAGTGTTTGGACTATAGAAAGCTTGAATTACAGGTTGTGAGCGAAAAACAGGCAGATCGTGACTGTTTTGAATTTGATCTTTACATATGATGATTCCTGCTTAAATGTGATATGACTTCAAACCCGCTCTCATGACAGCTGATGCCTCCGGTCCTCAGTGTTTTCCCGTATTTCCTCCCAGGTGTTCATGCCGCACCAGTGGCTGGAAGGCAACCTGCCGGTCAGTGCCAAGTGCGTGGTGTGTGACAAGAACTGCGGCAGCGTGCGGCGGCTGCAGGACTGGCGCTGCCTCTGGTGCAAGGCCATCGTAAGTGAGACCGATCCTGTCAGAAATCTGTCGCGTCAAACCGGCGTTTGCATCTGTTTAGGACGTCACTGCAAGTTGTTCTCAGATCAGAAAGTTTTACAGTTGATCAGTGATATAAATGCACTGATATTCACGGCGGTGCCAGCCCAGTTGGTAAAGCTGTCCCGGTTAATTATGTTTCCAGTGGGAGGAAAAAAAACATGTCAGCAATGAGCCAATATTCTGATCTGAATTTCCCAAATGTTGCTTCCAGCAGTTGTCTAAATGCAAAGCAGCAACGTCTCTGTCTTCAACATGTGTCACTTAAAAATCTGAAATATTGGAAAATGTTTTCATCTGCCACAGTTTCCAATATTTGTTTTGGTTCAAATCTGTAAGAGGATGATGTTGAAATTACATTTTCTTTTCACCGGTTTGACATGTTTATTCGAGCTTTCGTACTGAGACGTGCTCCAAAACTTTTTGCTGTCGTTGACTCGCTCCTTTGCCCGTCGAAGAACCGAGGTCTGACGAGTTCACTTGAGTCAGAGTGTGAGTCACGGGACGGTACGTGAGACGGCAGCTCAGATCCCCGAGGGCAAGAGGAAGAGGAGGAGGAAGAGGAGGAGGAGGGCAGGTTGAAATGGAAACTGAAATAGGGCTGATGAATTTGTGTCGGCTTCAGGGTTCCTGAGTCTGACCTGATGCTCCGACGCCTCGAGTGATGTAAAGGGAATAATTTCCCCCCGCGAGGGTTTGAACGGTGCTGAGTTTGGCCTGTAGGCAGGAAAACACACCGCAGCACCGACACTAACGTTTCAATTCTGCATGTTGTCAACGGCTCAGAAAACAATCAGTCGCTGGAAAATCATGCTTTTCAAAGCACACAAAACAGCGTTGATTTCAAAATATGTAGTTTATGTTGCAGCAAAGGAAAAAATTGCAATTATATTATAAAAAATCTACAAGGTTGTAAAATAAAATCGGGAATGAAGGAATCAAACAGAAAGGTGGTGGAATCATCCTTTAAATTCAAACAAACAGATTTGCTTGGACGTAACTGTACTACGTCTCACAGTCTGACTTAGGAAAGGCTGGATTGCATTTGAGGGTTTGGGGCAAATTAATCCACACACACACACACACACACAGAAACACACACAATGAATCAGAGTGGTATTTGTAAAGGTTATAGAACTGACATTTGGTGGGTTTCAGAGGGATGTAATGACCTTTCTGCTTGTACTGAAATATAGAATTACTATGGAGACCAGTAACTGTGTGTGTGTGTGTGTGTGTGTGTGTGTGTGTGTGTGTGTGTGTGTGTGTGTGCGCGCACTTGCAGGTCCACAACAGCTGCAAAGAACAAATGGGGAAGGTGTGTCCTTTGGGTCAGTGTCGAGTGTCAATCATCCCTCCCACTGCACTTAACAGCATCGACTCAGATGGTGAGACATCATGTACACACACACACACACACACACACACACACACACACACACAACACACACACACACACTGACACAGACACAGGCTCTTTTGTGCAGTAGGTTCAAAGTTCACGAAGCCACCTTTGAAGATCTTGGCGTTAATCCTTCGGATGCCGACCCTTGACTTTTTTTGCTGTTGCACAAACGGCTCCTAGAATTGATCTTTGATGTAAGAAAACACTTTAAATGAACATTTTAAATTTCAGCACACTTGGACAAATCTTTCTAGTGAAGAAAGGAGGAATATCTGCAACATGTTTATTCTTATTTCTACATATTTTGGACGTTCAGATTAGACCTAAAAAGGGATCTCCAGTTCTCTCACGTCCAGGATTCTTCACATTCGTCATGAACTGTGTGACGATGTGAGCGCGTTCATTCATTCGCCGTCCTTCCCTTCAGGCTTCTGGAAGGCCACCTCGGCGTCCTGCACCAGTCCTCTCCTGGTCCTGGCCAACTCCAAGAGCGGAGACAACCAGGGGGTGAAGTTCCTGCGCAAGTTCAAGCAGCTTCTCAACCCGGCTCAAGTGTTTGACCTGATGAACGGAGGGCCGGAGCTCGGGTACTTCGCTCCTGAATGTTGACAGTTAATCAGTGAAACAATCAGTTCATATGTCGGATTACAACAAAGCAGAAAAGCTTAGATTCACTTCTCCATTGGTTTAATGCAACTTGTGATTCTGTAATTTCGCTGCCTTTTCATGACTCTCCTCTTCCTCTCCTCCTCCTCCTCCTCCTCCTCCTCTTCCTCTCCTCCTCCTCCTCAGCCTGCGCCTCTTCCAGAAGTTTGTGACGTTTCGGATCCTGGTGTGCGGAGGAGACGGCAGCGTGGGCTGGGTGCTCTCGGAGCTGGACAAACTCAACCTCCACAAACAGGTGAGGTGGAGGCGGAGGAAGAGGAGGATACTGAAGGTGACTCTGGAGAACAGTGATGGACATTTTGACCATAGTCCAGCCAAAAAGAAGTGGATTAGGAAATGGAGGGAAAGAGAAACAACAGACGATGTCAGTGAAGAGAAAGTGATGCTAGAACGACCGACGATTCGCTTCTTCCCTCAACTAACTGATTAACGTCATGCTATTAATCTGAGTCAATATGGATCAAATTAATTTAAATTAGTGTTTAATTTGGATAAATAAGTGCTGTGTCAAATCGATTTGAACTGAACAGATTAACCAGTTAATGTCAGGGTTCAGCCACTGTTGTGTTTCTCACATTCAAATCTTTATCAACATCGACTTGCTTCTGTTATCAGCATCTGTAATTTACACACAATTAACTGAATTCAAATTATTGATTAAAAATTAAAACATAGTTTTCCTAAAAGATGCCTGTGTAACTGTGTCCCTAAATGAAGGCGCAGCCTAGAAATGACTCCTGTTTTAGCCTCTTTGTGAGTTCGACTGATGAGACGAGTGTATTTTTACAGACATAAATAATTTGTCTTAGAATAGAAAATGGGATTTAATGAACTTGTTTGCAGACGATACACTGTTATCCGTCTCTCTCTGCAGTGCCAGTTGGGGGTGCTGCCTCTGGGGACCGGGAACGACCTGGCTCGGGTCCTGGGCTGGGGGGCCCTCTGTGACGACGACGCTCAGCTGCTGCAGATCCTGGAGAAGCTGGAGAGAGCCACCACCAAAATGCTGGACCGGTAAGACGAGACACCATCAGGTGGACTGTTGCTACAGTGTGAATGTGAGTGTGATTGTCCTTTTTATGTCCCGTGATGAAGAAGAATTTTCTAGAACATGATGGAAGAAATCCCAGATGAACAAATTAATGACTGCCATGTTTAAATCGGATCCTCCTCTGGGTTCTATATTTCTCAAGAGCAGCAGATGAGAGCAAGTAATAAAGATAATTAGTTACAGGCTTTTTTTCTATTTATACCACTGGGAAAGATTCAGAAATAGCTTTTAAAAATAGCTTCTGATGGCACGAAGCTGAAGATGGAGCAGCGTTAGCGCGTAGTTGGCTGCTGATGGTTGGTCGATTCCCAAATATCAGGCGGAAAACAAACTTAGAAATCAACCAGACCAGTCGAGTCTTTTTGTCCCCGTCTGAACATAATTCAGATATGCAGAAGAGCTTTCATGTGTTCTGCAGGTGTTTGATGAGTTCTTCGTCCTCAGTCTGAACTATAGGTGGATTTATTTTTATCTGCTTATCAGCGCTACAATCACAGATAGAGAAAGGACAAGAAGGCTTCGTGTTTCCATTCCCCGTCTCCTGTCCTCTTATCTTGATCTGATTATCTGATAGTAAAGTTTATTTTCTGGTGTGTGTGTGTGTGTGTGTGCGTGCGTTCAGATGGAGCGTGATGACGTACGAGCTGCCCGCCACCGATAAACGCACGCCGATCGTGAAAGAAGACGACGGCCTCGATTCTCCTCTGCAGGTAAATGACTTTGCAGAACTTTCAGGAAGCCGTCTCCTCTCTGACAGATGGATCCATAAATTAGCCCCACAGAGCCAGATCGCACCAGCTCCAAGAAGTGATTTTTGGAAAACATCCACTGAGAATCAAATTGAGCCTGGCAGCTGGAAGCCAAAGCAATCAGACCTAAATCATGGAGGACGGACGGCTCTGGATTTCAACTGAAAGCTGCTTCGTGCGTTTGTTGAATGACGTGCTGTAGTTTTTAAATCACAGATTGTGCACCTGCTGAAGTTGATCTAATCAAACCGAGGGGTTTTTTTCAGGGTGACAGAATCCTGGACAGACAACAGCAGGCAAAATTTGTTTGTAGGCAGCTGGTTTGCAAATCACATAGATGCAACATTGACTTTGTCTTTTCCAGAAGCCTCTTGATTCTTTAGCTGTTTTCAGAGGAGATTTTCTAAATTCATGGTTGAAAAGTGAAGAAAAGGCTGAATGAACCACATCATTTACAGACAGAAGAAAATAAAGTGTTTTGCACATAAACATCATTCTTATTCATTTAGTTAAATACAGTAGACTTTTTCACTGTGTGACTCATTCCAGATCCCCATTATCAAACCATTTATTGTATTTAAATCTCATTAAAGATCATCAATTTTCAGCTGATAAGAAAAGACTCACTTTAAAATGATCATTCCTACATGAGGTTTTACTGGAGCCTTTCAATCGAACGGTCTCAGGACTGAAGTCTCTCTCTGTGTCTCAGGTCCACATCACTCAGTATGCAGACTCCGTGGCCTCCCACCTCGCCAAGATCCTGGACTCGGACAAACACAGTGATGTCATTTCCTCTGCCAAGTACGTGCCACGAACGCCTCTAGAAAACAGAGAAGGAGAAGGGAGGAGAAAGCAGGTGGAGGATGGGACAGAGAGGGAAAGAGTGTCTGGTCAATGGGTATTGATTCTGTTTGCTTTGGTCTCTTCCCTATGGACACACACACACACACACACACACACACACACACACACACACACACACACACACACAGAGGACAGTAAGTGCTGCCCGGCTGTAAGTGAAAGAGACTGATGAATCAGTATTTAGGGGTCATCCTAAGTGCATTAGTACATTAGTAGTCTTCCTTTGGGAAGAGGCGAGCGGCCATTACCGAGCACTTTCCTCCGCCGCCGTGTGCCGACGGCAGCTGGGACCTCAGGGAGTGCAGGACGCACTCAAAGCTTCTTTTCATGGAAACATAACACCGGTTTTGTCGGACAAAGAAAATGTTTCCCTTTTTGGAAAGACGTATTTTTGAAATCGCACAGTGGAATTTGAACAGATTTCAAGGCTCGAGAGAATCGTGATAGAAATGAAATCATGAAATTTCACTTTTAAATTCACAAGTTCAGTATGACATTTTTCTTTCTTTTTCACTTCACATTTTTTAATGAATTGAATGTAAGTGAGTTCTTAAAAATAGAAATAAACACAAGTGTAGATGGAGGCGAAAATAGCAGGTGAAGAAATCCTCAGAGTCTTCGAGCAGCTGGACAGAAACATGATGGTGGATAATCACAATACAAAGACAATATAAATACTATAAGAAAGCCAAAATACGGCAGATCATTGGTCCACAGTCTATGTGAGATATCAAACCTTCCTACACTACAGAGGGTCGAGGGCTGTTCAGACTTGCTGTCGTACATTCCAGATTTACTGTGTTCAGCTCGTTGCCTATCCAGGATTTTCAGACTGTTTTCTTGGCAGCTGTTCTGTTGTGTTCACTTTAGACTAATCTGAGAATATAGATAACTTCATCATTCCAGTAATGAGTTGGTTTTTAGATAATAAGATTTGTGAATTTTTCTTTGAGTCTGGAGGAGGTGAAAGCACAGACGACCTTTTCTCGATCTGCAGAGGAAACGAGTGACCTCATCTTGGTTAAATGTCTCAGATGGACAAAACAGGACTTTACTCACCTGAGCATCCAAAGTATTACTTTTTTTTTTTCACATTTCACATCATTTTAAGTTTGCGACCAAAACAAAATGTCCCTGTGTCGTGCAGTCAAACATTTCTGACAATGTTCTGCAGCTGTCGAGCAAAGATTCATTTCCAATTCTGCCTTCAAGTTATTGGACGTTTGCATGATTTTCAGCAGCACTTTGCAAACACAGGAAAGATAAATTAGCTCTGTTGTCGTGCATCTGTAAATTCCACTTTGGAAATAAAACCTGCAGAGCTGCGAAAGAGGACAAGACTTTTCTGCAGCAGTTTTTATTTTCCTGGATCCGGTCTTTGCTGAATGCACGAGGGGCCGTGTGAGTTGGGAGAAACCTCCCTGCTGAGTCACACAGCAGCAATGCAACAGCTGTGAGCAAACAGTGACTGTGGAGGCGACGTCGCCGACGGGCAGGTGGGCGGCGATGAAACCAAACACGGTGACTGCGCGGTGAATCACCGAGTCTGAAACGTGTTCACCTGCTAATTAGCTTGGTTTTAAGAGTTAATCGTGTTAACCTTCAGCCTCCCTCTCTCTGCTGCCCGGCAGGTTTCTGTGTGGGACGGTGAACGACTTCGTGGCGGAGGTGGGGAAGGCGTACGAGCGAGCCACGGAGAACAAGGAGGAGGCAGATGCCATGGCAAAGAAGGTAAATGGGCTTTGTGTGTGTGTGTTATGTAAGAGCTTGTGTAACAGTAAGTAGTGGGCAGTGTAGGTGTGTGTGTGTGTGTGTGTATAATGGAGAGTGAGACTGAAATAGTTGCTCATCGTTCCCTCAAGTGCTCCACATTTTCCATCTATTATAAGTATTTGACACAATCCAACAATCCAGTTTGAATAAAGATTGAAGCTGAACATGTTCTGGACTTAAGAGCAGTTTTGAGGTACTTTACTTGAGTATTTCAATTTTACTTTACTACATTTATTTAATAGCTTCAGCCACTTTGCAGATTGAGATTATTCACACAAAACATAAATCAGCTTTATCAGCTGCTACTGAAGTACAGAAGGAAAATCGTGCTGAGAGGAAGAATGCTTTTTGCCGAATCTATTTTAAAATGGATTTTGTGAAACGTTTCCAAAAGGAGCGAATCTTTTCCCAGCAGAGGCGTCTTCACCTCCTGTCTTCATCCTTCATCCTGCTCGTCCGTCTTTTTCCAAATGATGTGACGCTTCTTTGTTGCCCAGAGGGAAATTCACCTCTCGCTTCTGCGCATAAAAGACAATGTGCTGTAAAGGTGTTGATTTCACAAATCAGAATTTAGTAACCCAGCGTTGATGTGGACTGTGTCTCCACATTTACTCTCCTCTCATATGAGTTTTGAAGTGAGCCACGTAAAAATGAAAATCTCCTTCTGTCCGTCTCTTCTCCCAGTGTGCTTTGCTCAACGAGAAGCTCGACTCGCTCGTCAAGGCCTTAAGTGAGGAAGCCGAGGCCCAGGTAATGATCAGCATTACAAAACACTTGATATCAACAGCCGAATGAGATTTGTGGTTTCTGACCTGGGATCTGATGGTTGAGTTTAACAACACTGAGGAATTTATTGACTCCATTTACTATCAACACTCAACATGGTGAAAATTTCCTTTAAGGGTCACAAGTTAAAAACGTCAGGGACCTTTCCTGAATTTTGTAGATAAAGTTGAAGAGAATGCAAACACACCACATTTCTGAAATACTTGTGCTGTTGTTTGCTCAGAGAGGATATGAAGTGTGTTCACTTGCAGGAGCAGAGAGTTTATAAACCCCCCTGATTCGACCTGATCCTTTAGGAGACGCAGTAAAAAATGATGGTTTTCATGCATCTTAAGTTTCCCCTCAGGAGCTAAAGAACAAAACTCCGCTCCCTTTGGAGTCTTTTATTCACAGATTGATGTTTGTGCTTCAGCATGATTCAAACCTCCTGCTCAATAAAAAGGGAAAAGACGCTGAATATCAACTTCAAGTATCATTTTCATAAATAAAATATGGATCCTCCAGCTCTGCCTGCAAATGAATATTAAGCGCTGCCTCCGTTCAGCAGAAACAGGCTCCACAGAGCAGGAACAGTAAAAATGTATGAATGAGGAGACATTTTCTGGTTTAATACAGCTGCTTTAGTCGTAATGTGCTGCAGGCGTCTGAAAATGAAATCAGTCTCTCAGGGGAGTCGCTAACATCCGGAATTGAATAAAAAGGTCACTTAACGGGAAAACACCAGGATGTGTTTTACAGATATTATTTTACAGGTGTGTTAACAGTAAGAGCATTTTTCCTTCTTCCTGCCGCGTCCAGGTGGTGCCGGCCGGCTCGGTGCCCAGCCAGGAGAGCGGCGGCTCCAGCCCCGGAGAAAGTGGCGGCGAGTCGGGTTCGGAGGGGAAGACGTACCGGTCCAAGGAGCAGCTGATGCTCCGAGCCAACAGCCTGAAGAAAGCCCTGAGGCAGATCATCGAACAGGCCGAGAAAGGTAAGAAAGGCTTTCGTCGAGTTCGTCTCTTCTTCTTCTGGTCGGATTTGTCCTGATTTGTTTCTGGGTGTCGTGGTTTCAGTGGTGGACGAGCAGAACCGACACACGCAGGTCCAGAGGATGTCGTCCTCGTCCTCCATCAAAAGAGAAAACAGCGAGGAGCTGAAGGATGCCGAGCCGCGTGAGTGTCCCTTTAGTTTGACGTCAGCGAGGACACGAGGAGACGGGACGCTGTCCAAAATGACAAACTACATCAATGTTGTAGAAACTCTTAGTTGTGCGTCTTGTCAGAAAGGGTTTGAAGATGACTCAAGATGATTTAATTTTAGAACGAAACTCTAGATATTTTTTTTTTTGGATGTTTCTTATCAAAGAGTTTAATGAGACCAATTCTGCTTCTGTCCAGGTCAAGGAGGCTTAAGTCCCACCTCCCCGATTGTCCTTGAGAAACCAGAGAGTCTCAACACCGTCACCTTCAGCGAGGACTCTGTGTAAGTCTGATCATCTGTGTCCTTCACGTACGAACTGTGACTCTTTCATTCACGCATCATCACATTCGAACAAACATATTTCCTGTGTTTGTAGACAATGTTCAGAGAAGTGTGTGATGAACAACTACTTCGGCATCGGCCTGGACGCCAAGATTTCCCTCGAGTTCAACAACAAGAGAGACGAGCACCCGAGGAAATGCAGGTATGAAAACACACACACACACACACATCTAATCCATTCACACAGCATTTTATTTCATCATGTGGCTCAACAACTCTCTTTGCCAACAACTGTAAAACTATTATTTCCTGCTTAGTGTTTCTCCACCCGATATCAAGTTGGAAATTGATATTAGAAAGTTATGAAACTGTCCATAAAGTAAAAGGTTTAACAAGATTGTCTCTGGATTTTTCATCAATAAAAAATGATTGCAAATAAAACCTGTTTGGTCAAAAGAAACCGTCCTGGTTCCAGAAATCATTTCTCCCATTGATGTTATGTGACTCACAGTTGGAGCTCCTCAGGGCTTAGATGGACTTAAAACTCTCCTGTTCATCAGTTTAAGAGATTAAAAGCTGCATTAGAAAATATCTGGTTCTTTGATTAAGAAGTCGAAGGCACAAGATTGTGGACATAAAATCTTTAGAACAAACACAATCACACAGGAGGTGGAAGTAAAGATTACACTGTTAAAAACTGCAGCTTAAATTCATTCACTTTTGCATTTTGGGTGAGTTTTTGACTTCATTAAACAACTATGACGTGTTTTGTGCATAAATCCTACAACAACGCGTGGCCGAGGCTCATGGGTATTGTCGTGCGTCGAGCCGTCCGACACGCCGAACTGATTCACGCTCGCAAGTCTCATGTTTCAGTAACTTTTTAATTTGCTTCATTAAGTTTGATTCTAATGAGACGGCATTGATGGCTTCCTTCCTCCTGCAGCAGCCGCACCAAGAACATGATGTGGTACGGGGTTCTGGGAACCAAAGAGCTGGTCCAGAAGACGTACAAGAACCTGGAGCAGCGAGTTCAGCTGGAGGTCAGACGCACACACGAAAACAAAACGCCATCAGCTGTTTTTCCTCCAACATCCTGTGTTGTTCTCCTCTTAACTTCCTCTCTCTCTCTCTCTCTCTCTCTCTCTCTCCAGTGCGATGGCGTTCCCATGTCTCTGCCCAGTCTGCAGGGTTTGGCTGTGCTCAACATCCCCAGCTATGCAGGCGGCATCAACTTCTGGGGAGGCACCAAGGAGGATAATGTGAGCGGCAGCGAGTTCATCTACACCTCGAGGAAACACCGTTTTCCTTTGATGTGAAAGCTTCAAACAGCACTTTTAATTACTCTGCCTCCTTTGTTCAGAACTTCGGCGCTCCGTCGTTCGATGATAAGAAGCTGGAGGTGGTGGCCGTGTTCGGCAGCATGCAGATGGCCATGTCCAGAGTCATCAACCTGCAGCACCACCGCATCGCACAGGTGGCGCCGGCACACACCACATCATGAACACCTTTATCATCAGATACAGTCTCAAACATCCATTTGAATTCAGATATTAGATGCTACCACGACTAGAGTCAACTGAAGAGATTCAAAATAACTACAACAGTATATTAAAGCCCTTAAATTCTTTAATTGCTGAACAACCTTGAGTAAACAGCTGTAAACCACGAATATATTTACATGTACTCATGTTTATTTTAATCTTCTAAACCTGAAAGTATTTCTTGTCTTTCTATTTCAGTTTATGTTTTTTGGTTAAAACAGAACGTCAGAGCAGGAGATGACAGCTTAGAAAAAAGAAATGTTTTGAGGGAAATAGAAGAAAATTGCTGAAACAGAAAAAAACTGTCCATCTGGCATTGAAACATCGATGCAGTAAAATACAACACGCTGCTTCTGTTCATGTGGATTTTAAAGGTGCAGGTTTTTACAGGATCACATTAAATCCTCCGGCAGCAGAGGACACAGGAGGTCGAGCAGGGAATAGCTGTTTTTAAAAAAAGAACAAGGAGTCTGATCTGACAGCTGCTGTTTTCTGCTCTGCTGCGTCTCAGTGCCGCCAGGTGAAGATCACCATCCTCGGGGAGGAGGGCGTCCCCGTGCAGGTGGACGGAGAGGCCTGGATCCAGCCGCCCGGCATCGTCAAGATCGTCCACAAGAACCGGGCGCAGATGCTCACCAGAGACAGAGTAACTCAATTATGAATCATCTGAATAATGCCGTCGGAAAATTGCTCATGATTTGATAGAAAACAACCTAATACAAAAACACCGTGCATGTGAGAAACAGCAGCTCTGGCTGGAAATACTCCTCATAAATATTGCAGCTGTAAATCCGCCCTCGTCTCTCCGGCTGCTCGTGTTGTTGACTCTTTCTATTTCAGGATTTCTTAAATCAAATTCATACCCGCTGTGTTTGTTCTCTCTTCACGCTGCTCAAACCTTCGAGAGCTCTCTTGAGCCAAGCGCATTTGGGCAGTTTGTTTCCATGGTTTCCTCCTTAAGCGCCGCCGAGAGAGAAAAATGTCGCCTCGCCGGTTTTATCCTCCTAAATGTGGCTTTTATTCAGTCGAATGGCGACAGTAATGTTTCAGGTGAGCAGAGTCTCAGCTGGACGCCTCGTGTTCGGGATGATTATTGACAGGTTGTTGGATAAAAATCATGTCTGGATGTAATAAAACAACCTTTTTTTGTTCCTCAGATTTTGAGATACAAAGATATTTTTTTTTTGCTCTTGTGTCTCAGTGCAGACATGAAGTAAAACATATGTGTACAAGAGATGGACCCAGAACAATATGACGATATTTCGGTGTATTTCTGTGATAATGATAGAGCACAACATGGCAAAGAGTCAAAGTTTGTCTGCTTGGTTTAGAACTCACAGAAGCTGTTGAGGGTGTTTTTGCTTGAGGTGGTGAAATAAGTTTGTTGCATTGCCCCCTTTTGTTGTTGCAGTATTATTACATCATAACCAAACTTCCACATAGTCGCTCCCCTTTTTGGAAGTAACTCCTCCACCGTGAAGCCGGAGCGATGTTACTTTCACTTATGATATGGTTCAACCTTAGCACGTACTGGAACTTCTATCTATTCTTGTGTCTCGCCACCTTGAGCTTTCAGTTTATATCTTCATGAACTCCCGATGAAGCACCTCAGGTGTCAGGTGGCTCTGGAATTCCATTAGTACGAGTTTTCATTTGAAAAGTAACAAATGCAAAGTCGATAAATGACCTGGTTCTAAATCTTCTTCGTCTTTGTGCGACCAGGCGTTCGAGAGCACGCTGAAGTCCTGGGAGGACAAGAGGAAGATCGACAGCTACCGCGCCAGCAGGCCCCGCCTTAACTCCCAGCAGTCCATGGAGTACCTGACGGAGGAGGAGTGCGCTCAGGTTCAGCAGCTGGGCATCGTGGCCGACACCCTCATCAATAAGTAAGAAACGATTCTTCGCGTTCTCTGTAGCAGGAAGCTACTGGAAACATAGATCTGCACTCGACTCATGTTTCAGACCTCAAAACTTCAAGTAAGGTGATTTAGCTGATGAAGGTCTGAGATCCAAAATGTCATCACCTGCAACAGTTTGACCTGATTTTGAGTTTGAAGTCGAAGTCGAAGAATGTAAACTGAGGCAAGTTTCAGTTCAAACATGATGGACAACTTTCAAATGTAGGTTAATGGTTCGTATCTGTGTTGTGCATATTTCACATATTTTAAATTCTTCATTCTTTGTTAAGCTACTGTTAACGGAAGTCAACACTTCCTGTAGCTGTTTCACAATAAAAGCATATCAGAAATTAATGTGAAACATCTGTGCAGGAAGTGTTGACTTTCATCGACAGTATCTTAACACCAAACAATGGAACAACGAAGTACAGAAGAAGACGTCATTCGTGGTTGAGAACATTGTGTTTGAGTCTCAAAGCAGCAAATTACAAAAAACCTAATAAAAATCTTTGGCATTACACACAGAGCTTATCAGCAAGCTTCCTGTTTAATGATCCTCATCTGTCGAGGGGGACTTTAGCTCTACAGTCTGGGATTCCTCCATCCCACCGCAATCAGCTCGTTTATTCTCCGACTTTTTCTCTTCTGCACTGATGAGCTGTTTTATTTCTCTTTTCTCGCACCTCTAGACCATCTGCGTTCCTCCGAGGATTTCTCCGTTTGTTTGGTTTATTACGATCTCCTCAGCCACGTTTGCGAAACTAACTTCCTCTTTCAGGATGATAAATATTTTAATTACATGTGTGAACTCATCTCGGAGGCTGAGAAACGGTCGTAAAGGGGATTTCTCGTAGTCGTGGAAAATAGATGGGAAGAGAGTTGAAATGGACAATTTGAGAGCCCAATAAAAGGTGATGTGATTTTCTTACAGCCAAGTTGAGACGACTCATATCGATTAAGTTTCGATGAAGATTTGAGAGTCAAAGTGGAGACTGATTCGGAAAAACAAAGACCTTTTTAATTCAATCTTTGTCGAAGCTTTGATTCTACAAACTGAGCTGGAAGGCGGAAGAGACAGAGACAGAAACCAGGCTTTGGTCCCATCAACAGTCTCAGACAACTTGTTGAAATAATCACTCTAATCGTGCCCTTTCAGCTTGTTGAAATAATAATGACGGCCCTTTTCAAGTCGATGACTTCCTCCCTCGTCCTCCCCAGGATCCGCGAGGCAGCCAAGACCCACAAGCTGGTGGAGCAAGAGTTGGCTCACGCCGTCAACGCCACCGCCCTGGTGCTCACCGAGGCCAAACTGTCCAGCCCCGAGGTAAGACGGCGAGCCGGGCAGATGGACGGACATATGTCTGATCTGACAGACCAAACGGAGGAGTGCAGATTTTCAGCAATACGCTGCAGCCTCATGTCGGTTTACAGGCTGTTCATTTTGCAGCCTGTTGACCTGAAACCAGTGACACAGTGATGAGAAGTATTATAATATAAACTGTCATTTGGAAAAAGTCGTGTTGAGAAAACTTTGGACAAAGGACAGCTGGAAAAATTACCTGCAGTAAAGTTAAACATTAAATATAATAAGCTACATTTTAAACATTTATTGGATCATTTCTTAGTGGTTCGTTCTCTGTATTATAAAATCATTCATTTCATAATGTCTCATATTCATCTAATGTTGAAAAGTGTTCATTCAAACATCCTCCTAAAAATGATTTTACTGCAGTTTGCATGTTCAGAAATTCAATTAAAAACAAGTCTAACATTTGATGCTTGATTTTACTGCGACAGGAAACGACTTCAAAAGTTTCAAACTTTGAGAAATCAAATTTTTATGTAATAAAATTATATATAATAATGAATTAGTTGATCTGATGTTTTAGTGATTTGCTTGTACAAACAAACTTGAGTAATTGGACACGTGAATCATCTGCAGCCTCGGCTATATCACATGTTATTGCTGGACACCTTTGGATGAAAGTGAAGCCGTTGATTTGTGTTTTTCAGTGTCTGAGTCGCAGCACGGCCGTGGAAATCGTCAACAGCAGCAAAGTTCTCCAGGCTGAAACCAGGATGCTGCTGGATGGAAAACTACTGGTACAGCTCTGCCACTTCGTCCCCGCTCCTTCTCCCTGTTGTTTCCTTTGTCTCCCTCGTCTATTCTCCTCCTCTGCATTGTCTCGTTCAAGCCTTGACATCTCACGTTTCAGTTTCTGCCGTCTGTTTTGTCCGGTTTTTGTTTGCTGTCGCTTTGTTTACCCTGCGAGGAAACGAACCTTTGTTCACTTTGAGCAGATGAGCAAATATAATAACACTAGTGCGAAGCTTGACATGAAAACAACAATACTTATATGTTCATTCATCTCCCTCTTTGTTCTGGTCTTATCTCTGCTTTGCTTTTATCTTCCTCAGTTTTGAAATGTTTATGAACCTTTTCAGACTTTTAACTAATTGGACTCAACTTTCACTGATGTTATCTAAGACGTTAAAATAATGAACTTCAGGTAGTGATTTTTCTTCCTTTATTTGCAATGAGCCAGATGAAACTGTGATGACTGGACACATGAATAAAGCAGCAAACAGGATGTATTAGCATATTATGTAAATGACTTTCAGCCTGAATGAATTCGTCCTGACTCTTGACAGAATTGCAGGTTAACAGATGTTTACAAATCTGTGAATTTGTATCATGGAATGTCACATCATCTTCAGGAGGAAGGAAACGGAGCAGATGTTAGAACATTTTTAGATTTAGAGATGGATTTTTATGGAACTCCATGATCAGATATAACATTGTGACTCTCGATGCAGTCGGACTCTCCGGAGGAAGAGGAGCTTCGGTCGACTCTGAACAGCCTCAGCGCCGAACTCCACAAGCTGGACGACATCCACTGGATCTGTCCTCTCATGCAGTGTTCAGAGGAGGTGAGGAGGGAAACAGAGAGGAAATCCTTTGTATAATCACAGTGTCTCTGCTCAGTTGCAGCTCATCTGCCCTTTCTGACAGCCGGTCTCCAAATCTGAAACGTGTCCTGGTGTGTTTGGCTTCTTTTCCAGGACTCGGTGAGAGGCAGCAGCAAGAGCAGCAGCAGCATGAAGCTGAAGATCATCCCCAAGGTGAAGAAGGAGAGAGAGAAGCTGCACAAGCAGAAGTCCAACAGCTCTCTGTCAGGTGAGAGATCAGTCCTGATTCAAAGCTTCAGTCCTGCGTCGTTGGACATGAAGTCACGTTTCATAGCCACAGAATGAGAATCATGTTGGTTCCCTTAATCTAGAGGAAGAAGAATCTAGACTTCAGCTCAGGGATCAGGACTCGATCCAGGCATTTGTTGATAGATGCTACAAACTCCCGTCAAAACTCCCAAATAGGTTGTGCAATGATGCTGCAGAGCCTCAGTATGAAAACCAAACAAGTTCCCTTTGTTGAGAAGGAGAAGCAACGGTTCATTTTAGGATGTTTTGAGCCGATCTGCTGGATCCAGATCTGATCCTGTCATTTAACGATGGACTGATCCAGTTCTGATTCTTGGCTTCATCAGCTGCCAGAACTCATTGTCGTGTTTGACATTATAATGTGGAACCAGAAGCCAAACCACAAACCACTGTGAACAAGTGAACCATGAAGTTCACAGAATAAATGGCTGCCAGCAGTTTCCATTCATCAGAGCTGAGGATGTTAGAAGCTCTTGTTATCCATAAGGAGATTTGCTCCAAAGACTTAAGCGCACCTAGATGAAGACGGCAGCCATCTTGGTTCAGGCGTCCACACCAAACGGCTTCTGCGTCTCAGCCATCTTTTTATTCATCCATTTTATTTACTGTCCGTGACATTTCCATGTCTTGGTTCTCTCCCTCCTGCAGGAACCTGGGATATCAAAGGTGGACCTGGTGAGGCCGATTCTTCGGGGAATTGAAGTCCTGCATGCGGTGCTTTGTTACTGCCCCCGTTCCACCCAGGGGTGAGGAGCCACCCCTCCTGTCCCCCTCCCCCTCTCATCGCGATACTCAGCGGTCTGACAGAGGCGTAAGGAAGGAAAGGAAAAGCACCTTCCCAACTTTTCTGCCATTTTCCTCCCTGTTTAACTTCTCTATAATTTTGCAGGGAGGAGTTTTGTTTCTTCTATTTTTTTTCTTTCTGGTTTTAATGGGGCCTGGCTTTGCATCGCTTCACCGTCGACGTTCTGCTTTTGGTTGACCTGTTGCCAGCAGCGAATCAAACGAGGACGAGGCAGGCGTGGAACCAAAGCGTTCTCACTTTTTTTTTTTCTTGACAGAGGATTGTGTTTCCGTGGTGCTCTCCTTGCATGTCGAGTGCAGCCATCTTATTTTATATCTGTCATAAGTTGTTACGATCTTTTAATCCTCTCTAACTTTAATCATTTGATCTCTGAACTTCAGAATAGCCTTTGGACTTTGAGTTCTTTCTCCAGACTTTTGAAGAGTATTCATTTCTTGTTGCTACTGCCATGAGAACTCAAACGGCAACAAATGAACAAACTGAAGCATCTCAAACTTATCGTCTACTGAACTGGGGAAAATCTTAAATGTCGCAAAAAACGTACTGAGGAATGTACTTGTGTGGACTTGTATTAACCTGTGAATAATGATAGTGTTAATGATAAATTATAAGATTTCACAAAGGTTCTACTGTTGTGGTTCTAAAGTGGTTCTTAATAGGCCGTTGTCTGATTCGTGTGATCCGAGGCTGCAGAAATAATCTGCACGATGAGTCGTTTCATCTGGAGTTCAGCTTTTGGAAAAGGTCGGACTCTGGGATTGAAAGTGCGGCGCATGACATGAGAAACGTCGTTAGAACCAGATGAAGTGACTCAATAAGTGTATTTGTTTGGTGAAGGTGTTTTTCAGAAGGAGGAAGCATCAAGGACACATTAACAAAACATTACAGCTACTCAGTGTATTGCTCCAACTTCGCCTGATTGTACATGTAATATAAGAACAAGTGGATATTTGATTTTGCCTTGTCTGTGGTTTAAAGCTATTATTATGATTATTATTACAAATATATCTATATTTTTTTGTATATCTTATTTTCCCAGTCTCTGTGAAGCTGTCCCGGCTTTGCTGCTTCCCCCTTGGACGAACTCCTTGGCCACTGTGCTTATAATCGAAGCCAGTTAATGCTGTTCTGTGTCCCTGCATGCAAACTTCGCCTTCCTTCGCCTCACAGCTCAACTGAAGTTGCCTCAGATTGGAGAATTTGAGCTTGTCGGTTCGGACCACAAATTTGCAAATGTTTGTTGTAACCTGCTCGTGGCACCAGATGATCTGAGTTTAACTTTGCAAAAACAAACAAAAAAAAAAAAACACTTACATTTTTGTCAAATACTTTACTGTGTTGTTCAAACTTCAGGACAGTGTATTGATCCACATCCTGTTTCTCCAAGCAGGTTATAACAAACAAGATTTCATGTGTCTGATCATTATTCTTCAGATATGGCAAAAATAAAAGTGCTTTAGAGGCAACTTTTACAGAGAAGCTCTGGAAAGGAATCGACAGACGTTTTGAGAAACTCGTTTATTTGCTGTGTTATTGCAAGAGAGACAAAAGAAGAATGTGTGTTTCATCTCGGTGCAGTCGGTGAAGACATGGACAGAGAAAGCTCGCAGACTTGCTCAGCTCAGCAACGACAAAAAAAAATTGAAGAATTATGAAAGCAAAATACAGCAGCAAGCAAATTATTTACCAAGAAATTTTAGAGTCAACTTTTTTTTATGTGTTTGAATGTTTGAATCTGGCAACTTTGCTATGAAGAAATCTAGAAAAGGTGCTAATGTATTAGCTTGTTAAACAACATTTTAACATTTTAACTTCTTATATCTTTACTTTCTTTTACTGAAAGCGTTAAATGTACACGCAGCAGAAAAGACAACTAAACACATCATGAATCTAACTGAATGGACGGAGATGAATTTTATATAGTTCTTGTTTTAACGCAGCAAAAATGTGAGTTTTGCCTTTAAAGTTTTAAATGCCAGGATGTAAAAAAAGAATGAATGTTCTCTAGTCACGATCAAACCTGAGTCAAACGTGTGTGAACCGTGTCACAGCTGGAGTTTCCGACATTTTAAAGGTTCCATGAAGAACAACAGAGAACTCTTTCTTTTCATGATTCGTAGCTTCACTAACGTTGATTTGTCGTGATGCAACTTTTCAAAAAAAAAAAAAAATGACAGAGACAAAACACTGAGACACTTTGACTCAGGTCTGATCGAGATTTCACTTGTTCATTTCTCTGCTTTTTGCCCATTTACTTGAAGGGGTGGTTCTTGATTTCCTCCCTTCTTTCCACGTACTAACCCAGACGAAGCGTGGGCGAGGTGGCCGTACTGTGAGGCGTTGTAGATGTTCAGCTCTGGTAGGATTGTGCTACTGTATCCATAGTGTGCCGGCTATACGCTCTACACCTTAGAGTTATTTATGATAAATGTATACAGACAAAAGTATGTTGATAAAATGTAATATATCTAACCAAACGTGACAGAATGATAAATATATACAGATGTGTACACAAATGTTTATTACATCGGTGGTTGTACGATGACTCCCACAGCAGCTCGAGAGCTCCCATTTACCGCCAACGTGATCCCATGTGATCATGAGTCATTCCACTGCCGCAGCATTGAAATGTCTTTCCAACGTTACAGCCATTGAAATAGTATTCAAAAATATGAACGTAAGCCAAAGTGTTATTACAGACTACTAACAGATCGTTTGTCATGTTCAGCCAATATTTGGGTGTATGATTTTGAAATTGTATAATCTACTGAAAGACTACGTTGTGCTTTAATTTGTGCTGAAAGCAAAGATGTGTCGACTTTCAGGAACGCACATTTGTGAAAGCTTAAAAAAACTAGTTGCCTATGTTGAACTGTGTTTTAACCAAGGATTTAACAGTTGTTGTTTTTCTTTAAAGCATCATAATTTATCTCTTTTTTTGTGTTATAATATTTTGTGTTTTCAAACAGCAGAAATGTCATGTTTGACTGAAACTCTCAAACGGAGCCGAGAAGAAAAATGGCCGCTGAGAAACGGAACCCACGGATTCACAAACACGCCGCCGCGTCTGTGCAACAGTTTTCCATAGGCGTGATTTGTGAACGCACCCCCTGATCTGAACAGCCTGTATATTGAGAGTGTGTGCGCAGTGCTGGAAGCCAGACTAGATGTTGCACGACCTTGTACGTTGCGAGGTGTTTTGTTGTGTTATCGTGTGCAGTGTGTAACAAAGACAAAGTCAGCGCAACCCTTTGGAGATTAAATGAATTATTGAAGTGTGACGCTTGTGTCCTTTGGTCTGTTGTGTTGTGTTGTGTTGATCAAAAGTTTACTTGAGTAAAAGTATGTAAGTATTATCAGCAACATTTACTTAAATTATCAAAAGTAAAAGTACTTGTAAGACTTGATCAGCCTTTAGATGAAGCTCTTTTGAAGCGTTAACACGATGATCTCAGTCTTTCGTCGTCAGAACTAAACGCGCTCGCTCTGAATAATTACACCACATATTGTATCATCTATCAGTCTTTCTGTAGTGAATCTGCTCGATGACTAACACGATGTAGGTTGGTTGCAGATGAACAATAAGCTCATAATAATGAAAACCGTGCGTGGACTCATCTAAAGCTAAAGGTTAACGGTTGTGTTTCCGGCCGATACTCAGACGACTCATTAGGCTTTTAAATGGATCATTAATCTTAATCTTTGTGCTTAAACTCGAGGGACGTGTGATGGATAACAACTCTTTATAGCACGTTTATCTGCAGGAGTTTAGCATTTTAGACAAAAAGACAGAAATGAAGACAAACAGACAAGTTTTTATTTCTGGTTCTGAAGTTTCAAACATTAGAATTAAATAAAAAAAAACAATGAAGGATCCAGTGTGTGTAACAGCATCAACCCCTTAAATCTCAAGTTTGAAAGTGGTTGCAAAAGACCACATTTCATTTGGATCTGATGCCACAAACGAAGAAGAGAAAAACATTTGCTTCACTTCAAAGATTTCAGTAACCTGACTAATGTGAATCAGACTCGATCTGATTTGGTTTCTCGGAGGAGCTACTCGAGATCCGGCATGTCTTCGTACTCTTCTCCCTCTTCCTCCTGCCTCCTCTGCTCCTCCAGCTTCCTCTCCTCCTCCGCCCTCTTCCTCTCCTCCATCGCCCTCTTCATCTCCTCCTCCACCTCCTTCCTCTTCACATTCTGCGCCTCCTCGTCCTTCTTCTTCTGCTCGTCTCGCTCCTTCTCCTCCTGCGTCTTCTTCTTCCCCGTGTCGTAGGCCCACTCCTCGTCCGAGTCGCTGATGTCGTCGTCGTCGATGTCCCAGTCGGGCCGGTGCGAGTCCGCGGTCTCGGCGGAGGAGTCGTCCACGGGCTCGGGCTCGGGTTTGCGGTTGGGGTCCTCCAGTTTGCCCCAGGCCACCTGGTCGGCCTTGCGGAGGGTGATCTCCACTTTGGATGGGACCATGTTGACGGAGCACTGTTTGACGTTCACCACCTGAAGGTAAGAGAAGCCAAAGAAAAGAGTTGGAGGGAGAGAAGCGATGAGATCACGTGATGTTCACAGTGTGAGGAACGTGAGCATCAGCTGATCTCTTCCCTCTGTGTATCCAGGTGTATTCAGCAGATACTTACGCCCCACAGGTGGAAGTCCCTCTTGAAAATCTTATTGTCCTCAAACTGGATTTGACACGAGAGCTAAAGAGGATTCAAAAGAGAAGAAGGACGGAGAATGAATGAATCATCACATTCAACACATCCATGTTTGCATCATTGACTCTAAAGCAAACTGGGACAGGATTTTGTTCTCAGGTTGATCTCAGTGAGAGAATCTGATTACAGTTCCTCTTGTGCTGTGAATTCAGACCAATGATTGGATGTTTTCACTTGTCTTTTAAGTTAACACCAACTTTGTTTCACTTGCTTTAGTTCACTTCAGCTAACATTGTTGATAAATGCCTCAGAGTTAAAGGTTGCCAGAGTTACATTTGTATACTTACATAAACAATTACAACATCGATATATCAATAATTAGACATCGACTTCGGCTGGAAACCATTTGTGGGAAATGTTCGAGATCTATTATTAACATTAACTTAAAAAGTAAAGTAAAAAGCTCAATATTTATCAGGAAAATATTGCGACATAGAAAAGATGAACACGAGCCGATGGGTCAGTCTTGTTTTTATTAATGTTTCTAACTGATCCATGAATGTTACCGACTGAAAATAGGGCTGGATATGTGTAAACAGTGAGTTCGAATGACTGAATAGATATATTTTGTATCTACGCAAGAACTTTCATTAAAAAGTTTTCAAAAGTTTTACCTTGAAACACTTTTTAATACAGTTATTTGAAGCGTTTGTTAATTAAAAAAAAGGCTCATCCATGTAATTAAACTCTTCCAGTTTACTGTCGCTCTCATTTAGATTAAGATCTTTTTCAAAAAAGAACTTGAAACATTTATCGTCAGACTTAAAATACAAGAAACAATATGACACAGTTAAAAGGTCAAAGGTTATTAATTGACTTCCAACTTCTCTACAAAGCATTGATTGACTCATTAACCATTAATATATTATCATACATTAAATATATTAGAAAAGATGAATGATTAGAAATCTTGAAACTTATTGTTGTGTATGTTCAGATCGATGTAACATTCAGAAGGTGCAGAAGTTAAATGTGAACAGTGTGTGAACCTCTCACCACCGTCTGGTTGCCCTCGATGCTGCACAGCGCCGGGTTTGTGTTCTTGGCGTAAATCGTCACTACGACGTTACTTCCTGTCTGGTGCCAGTCGTGTCGACACGCCACCTTCTTCTTGTCCTGGGAAAACACACAAAGGTTTCAGTTAGAGATGAGGCTCATGTTCATGTCGTCTCTGTTTGACCTCTCTTCATATTTACTGGATTCAGATGGAGAATCCAAACAGTGAACACTGATCAATGACATTTTGGGAAATTGTGCTTCTCAGTCTATAGTAAACATGTGACTTACATCACTGAGGTTTTAAACCATATTTAGTCTCCTCTCACTTCTATAAATGAGGTGGACAAAATATTAGAAACACCTCGTTTTAACACAATATAGTTCAACAGAAGCACAAACTGATGTTGAATCAACATCTCTTAAAAACAAGAACTCAACATTATAACCTTCAGGCGTGTTTTTTTTTTAGTATGGGTAGTTTTAGTTTGTTCTTCATAGTTGGGTATAGTAATCATAGACTTTTTCCAATTTCAGACTATAGTTCTGTAGTTTTATTTCCTGCTAACGCTCTGTGTCACCACCCTCCAGGTGGCGCATGTACCTGCTTCTGGACCCAGCGGTGCTTCCCCGTGGTGCAGCCCTTCTGGTCGAGGAAAGCGTTGAAGTCTATCGTCTTAATGCAGCAGCAGCTCCAGTACTTGTACCTAAAGAAAAAGACACAGAGGTTAGAAACACAGTTTGGAGCAGCCGCTTCACTCAGGCCCGATTTTCATGCAAATTGAACAAGCGGCAGTTTTACCAAATTAATGCAAGAGTGAAGCTCATAAACTGTGAGCTGCTTCAAAGAGCAGCTGAATTTACTTCTAAAGTCTGTTTGTATCGCAGCAGATTTGTTTTTAATTATTGATCTTTAATTAATTGTCTGATCTTCCCTTTTTATATTTCAGCTTTTATGTTTCTGGCTCTGCTTACATGGCCTTCAGTTTGATTTTGTTTTCTCCTTTGTACAAGCGGCCTAATTATAGTTTGAAAAGAGATTTATGCAAATAAAGATTGTAATTATGATTCTGTTGCAGTGGATTATGCAGAATGTCTTTGTAATATCCGGAGTGAAGACGTGGAAACACGCAGCCGGGCGTCTGTGCGTCTCACCCCTCGTGGAAGACGGGGCCTCCGGGGTGGTGGGTGCAGACCTCCATGTCGGTCTCTGGGCCTTCGTAGACCTGAACACACACACACACACACACACACACACATACACATACACATACATACATACATACATACATACATACATACACACACACACACACACACACACACACACACACACACATACATACATACACACACACATACATACATACACACATGCATACATACATACATACATACACACACATACACACACACACAAACATATATATATATATACACACACACACACACACACACACACACACACACACAGACATATAGAGTGATGATCAATACACGTCACAGATCCTCCTCAGGCCTCTGGTCATCAGTCACATGATAAGGTCACCAGTCAAGTGTGTGTTTGTCTGAATGCTGTGTTTCTCAATCTTGGGCTCGGGGCCCGAGTGGAGTCAGCTGTTTCGCAGACACAAAAGGTTTCACTGGATGCTGCTTATGTGTAATGATCAAATGTTTTCTACCAAAGTTGAAACAGTTTATTTTAAAGATTTCCTAACGAAGCTGAACTAAGTTTTCAGCACTTTTTTTCACAGTTGCAAAGCACAACTTCAGATCTGAAACCAAGGATTCAGGAGCTGTAACTATCATTTCTTTTAATTGAAGATCCCCCAATAAAACTTGTTTTTAAATCTTTTCAAATTAAACTAAAAAAGTATGACATTACGTTAATACGTATTCAGATATTTAAAAGAAGCAATTCTAAAATGTAAAAACACTATTACAAGTACAAGTCTTGTTTTCAAAATCCTCCCTAATATTTGTCTAAAGTCTTGTGAAATAAAAGTGATCAATAGGAAGAAAAATGCCCCCGTCAGTGTTATATTATACTGTAATAGTAAAGTTTTAACAAGCGGATCCTCCAGCTGGATGAGGCGCAGCTTCAGGAACTGCTGAATAGTTTAAAACATATTTACTGAGGGGGTCATATGTGCTGTTGCCTGTTTTGGTCACTAGATGGAGCTGTTAATAAACTTTACAACCCTGAGGTGCAGAATGAAAAACACTGAGCAGCTTCTGTTTCTCAGTGCAGATGATGAATTTGTCGACTATTTTAGGCAACAAACACAAACAGAGATGAACAAACACTCACTCTTCTGCATCCTGCGTTCTTGCATCGGGTCCCTTGAATGACTGTCTGACTGTCTGTCGGAAGAGAGACGAAAAGAAAGAAGGTGAGAGAAAGAAATCACAACTGTGTCACTGCGAAAACATCTTCATCATCAAGTCAGTCTGAAACTACAGGTTTTATTATCAAATCAAGTCCCGTCTGAAATCAGCTTTTCTATACATTTCTATAAGAAACAGGTTGAAATATTTTCATTTTAAATATTTAATGTCTTGATAAAATGTTTGAAATTATTCATGTTCATAAACAAACAATACAAGTACTTCACACACACACACACACACACACACACACACACACACAGCAAATACATAGCTTGATATTCCTCTAAATATTTCAACCTGTTTCCAATACAAATGAATTTCATTTGTTTTCGTCTCATTTGTCTGGATTGATTGAAATTGAACCTGACACAGCGTTTTCTTCTCTTTCTCAGCTTTTCAACCTTCTTAATTTTTCTTGTCTCAAGTTCATTTGTATTTAAAACAGTTGAAATATTTCACTGGCAGATTTTTTTCTACTTGTTTTAGCTAAATATAGTTTTTGGTCTCAGAAAGTGAAAACTTGTTTTGTTCAGTTGTTGCATCACTTTTACAAACATACTTTCTTTTTCTAAATCTGAGAGAACAGTAGAAATAATTAAACTTTGTTTCAATGCAAATCACTCTGAAGTATTTTCTAATGTAAAGGCTCGATTCCAGTGCTGCAACCTGCCTGATTGTGTCGAGACCAGACGACCAGTTTGAAAAAGATCTTGAAAGAAATTATTTTTTATCATAAAAAGGTTGAACTATTCTTGCTGCACTGTCAGATTTCTTTAGATAATTATGTTGTAGGATTTTCTGCTGTGTCCAATCAGAGACGTGTTGAGAAGCAGCGAGAAATAAGCAGAAATAGAACCTGACCTTTCTTCTCTTTCTCAGCTTTCTTGCTGATGTCCAGCTTCTCCAGCACCTGAGCCAGCGACGCAGACACTTTGAGGGGCAGTTTGGTCTTTGGCTCGTCTGAACTGCACACACACACACACACACACACACACACACACACACGTTAACACAGATATGGAAATGAACACACAGACTCAGATCCACATGGCAGACTGAAACACGGTGTGTTTATTCCAGTGATGCTGCATGATGACGCCCTCGTCGTGACCTCTGGGCGAACGCACCCACGGCTGCACGTGTGTCAGTAACAGGGAGGAGTTTGCAGAAAAACAAACCCCAGTTTATCTTATGCAAATTAGAGAATGACAAACACACACACCTGGGCCTCTCCTTCTGCAGCGTCTCAGCAGATTTGGGTCCCTGGTAGATGATCTCTGCGTCGCTGCTGTGTTTAATCACACCTTTATCTGATGACACCTCCGGCCTCAAAGGCTCCTGGGGCTTCTCGTCGCTGTGGCGCCCGCGGGTGCAGCCCTGTGTTCAGAGCAGAGCCGTGTCATGGAGGAAGCGTCACACGTTATTTACCTTCTCACTACAACCTCATTTTATTATGTGTGTGTCCAGTTCGCAGCAGAGCAGGATGGAGGAAGTATTCGGATCCTTTACTGAAGTAAAAGTACTCACTGTGAAAATATACAACATATACAAGGTAAAGTCCTAAAAGTCCTAAGTTAATTAGGTAAAAGTATAATCAGGAAAGTGTATTAAAAGTAAAAGTATTCAAAGTAGAAAAATGTCCCTGTGACTGTTCTTCTCTCCTGTATTCTCTCATTAGATTGTTATTGTTCATGTGTTAAAGTAAAAGCAAGATTTGAGTTGGTTGAGCTGCAGCTAGTTTTGTTTGCTCGTGAGTTCATTTCCTCTGAATTGTACTGAAGCATAAAGTAAGAGAAATATATACACAAGTACAAGTACTTCAAAATTGTACTGAAGTAAAGCACATGAGTAAATGTACTTAGTTACTTTCCTCCGCTGAGTTTTTCCTCCACTTGATTAAAATGTTTGAACATTTTCACCTTGTTTTGCTTTTCACTAACATGTAATTCATCCAGACGCTTTCTCCCAATCAACCACAAACATTTACGAGAGCTTACAATGACTGTTTGGCCTCGAGCTGTTTGTTACCTTGATGGAGAGAAACTCGGAGAAGTCTGTCGTCCTTTTCTTACAGCAGGACCAACCCTGGAGGAGAAGCACAAAAAAAACATGATTACTTTCTCCAGCTGAATAAAAGTCTGTTTGTCTGAGACTGATTTATTAGTTTTTACCTTTAGAGCATCGTGAAAGATGGGAACACCTGGATGGAAGAGACAGGAGTCTGTAGGAGCAAACACAAAGTCTTAATATGGACGGACACACACACACACACACACACACACACACACACACACACAGTCAGCAGGCCGGACCAGCTGTTCACAGGGGTCACTGCAGTCGAGGTGTCCCATAAAAGGAAGCTGGTTTCTAGAAAGAGACATGTGGCCTCTGATACATGCTAAGCTAACTCACACTGACTCAAACACACGGCACACGAGATGTTTCACAAATCAACTTTTCCAGCTTTTGCCACTAAATCCAGGCTGTAAATCTGGTTTCTGATCCACCTGTTGTCAATAAAAGTTGGTTTGAACGCTCAAATTGATCCCAACTCACTTGTATGTTTCTTGTGTCTCTGTGATGATTTTGTCAAACATGAACTCAGACTTTACATTAATGTGCACATTAAGGCAGACAAATAATAAATCTGATCATGAGTGCGTACTTTCAAAAAAAAAGCAGACATGGCTGACAGACTAAAAGGAGGTTGAATGCTATTTGAGAAAGTTGCCTGATTGTTAAGTCTAAATAAAAATGTCATTCTCCAGGAAGAAATAGTCCAAATAAATTTCATCTTGCAGGTGATGTGTTTTAAAATGAACGAGCATTCATTGAGCGTTCAGGATCTTACCGTCCTTGTTCTTGTCTGTGTCAAACTTGAGTCCACAGCCTTTGTTGTAGCACAGCAGAGCCATGTTGGCCTGTGGTTCTTCTTCAGATATCTTCCTCCGACCCGACGGCCTCTGCTGGGCTTTAAGCTTTCGGCCGGAGCTCCAGAAGTTTCTCCAGTCAGTCAGAAAGGAGCAGTCCAGACGGGGTGGTCGCCTTGTGGAGGGATCAGAAAGAGAGAGGGGGGTCTCTCTCCCTCTCTCTCTCTCTCGCTCGCTCGCTCTGGTTTGGGCCTGGCTGAATGAAAATAGCAGCTCGCCTCCCTCCTCTCTTCCCTCTGCTCAATTTACAGCTGTCAAAGCTTATCTGAAGGTGGGGGTCGACGTTCCCCCTGCTGAGCGTCGGCTGTCACCGACAGGCCGCCACAATGGGACCGACCACTTCTGGATCTCTGCCCCTTTTCTCTCTCACTGGATCCAGATCACGGTTTTATTTCAGCCTGCGTTATTAAAGCTGTTTAACATTTGGCCAAGATACATTTTAAGAGAGTAAGTAAGAGTAAGAGTAAGAGTTGAATCAATGTGAAAACCCGACACTCGCGGGTGATTTCTGAACATCTCACAGCAGTGAAATGTTCTATAACAGCTGTATGAAGATCTGTTGTTTTTAACGTTGTTTTAAATCTTCAGTTTCTCGGCTGCACTTTAATGGTTCAGTAAAAAAAAATATCCTGGTGAAAATAAAAGTCCCTAAAAACAGATTCCACAAAACGATAAAATGTCACAAACAAGTTGTTTTTGTACATTTCCAGATTTTCTTATAAACCAAGTATATATGAAAAAAATGTGTATCATCTACTTTGTTTTACACTATGTGACCTAAAGTATGTGGACACCTGAACATTACACCCATGTGTGACTGTCATTCTCATTCATCTATAACAACCTTCACTCTTCAGGTCTCAGGATTTTGGGACCTGGCTGCAGGGATTTGCTCCCATTCAGCCACAAACAGCATCAATAAGGTCGGTGATGACGTCTGACTTCCATTTCCTCCCACAGGTGTTGGACGGGAGCAGAGAGGCGTCGCCACAAAGTAAAGACACACTATAGTTGAAATTATTATTGTACGACACAACATCAAAGGAAAGTGTCCACATACTTCTGGCCATGCTGTCATACATACACATATTCTCTGTGATGGTGGGAAAGTGTCAAACTAAAACATACAATTACCACTCGTCTCCAGTGTGTAGTTCTTGTGTGCACCTGTATGTACAGTACACACCTGGAGATCCCGGTGACGAAGCAGCCCGGGCTGATTTTCTGTTGCTCTCCCACGGCGAGGGATTAAAAGGCCGGTTCCCACCTCCGGAGTCCCTCTGAGCTCGGAATAATGACGCTGTTTGTGTTCATTTGTTCCACCATCACATCCACAGACTCTCACGGACGCCGGGGCTGATGGATTCGCTCGTGCTTCAGGGCTTTTGACTAAATGGTCCTTGGTTAGAAATATATCAGTCAAAATGTTCAGAGCCTGACAAACAGCAGCGTTTCATCTTTAATGGATGATTTATTGTCGAACCACCTGCAGTCGCTGCGTGAACATTTGCCTCCGGGCCAAATGGAAGATATATTGGTACGTTTCAAAAATGTTGGGACTAAATAAAACAGAATGTGATCATGTGCTGATGATGTTTGACAAATACTCGATTGACAAAATGTTTGACTTCATAAACTCTTTTGTAAATATCTGCTGATTCTGAATTTGATGCAGCAACATGTTTCAAACAAAAGACTGTGAAAGTTGTGGACTGATCCAAAAACACCTGTTTGGATCCTTCCACAGGTAAACAGGTTCATTGGTAACAGGTGATAGGATCATGATTGGGTCTGAAAGGTTCATCACCAGCGAGGATGGAGAGAGGTTCAACACTTTGTCAAACACATGGTTGGATAAAGGAGATTAATACATGGACAGTTGGTTTTGAAATGATCACATTCTGTTTTTATGGAATCAGGTTTGTAGAAAGAAGCAAAAGACTGAAATTCTTCTCACTAATAATTTTGTGTTTACAGACACTGAATACTGTCTCTACTGAAACACGACAGCAGTTTGTTGAATGCTACTTTAAAGGTCACACCTTTAAAATCAGTGTCGTGACTAGATTTTCAGAGTTGGCTGCAGTCACATTTTAATTTCTTTAAATTGATTACCGTGATATTTTTATCTGAGTATACTGGAGCAGAGCTTTTAGAGGCAATGTGCACCTTTTTGGTATTTTCTCTTCCATTTGTGACTAAATTTCTTGGTTTCAGTTTGTTGGGGAAACCACAGAAAAGCATTAGCAACACACTCGGCTCCTTCAGTACCATCAACATGCCCTTGAGCAAAGCATTTAACCACCACCTGAAACTGCAAAATGGCCGACAGGAGACGACTCTTGAAGGCGGAATTTCAGCGTGAATGTGAATCAGTACATTTTTCAGGACAAGTAAAGACTTTAGAGCCAAAAGTAATAAGGAATTTTCTAGCACAACATAAAAGTGGTGAAACACATATTGGACGGGTTAAAACATTTTCTCACCAGAAAAGAAGCTGGATTAAGAAAACACATTCTCAAACACATTCCCTCCGGCGCTGCAATTAAAAATCAGAGGATGCACAGTTTGACATTTTCGAGCCTTGAATTTTTATCAACTGAGACTTTAAAGTACATTTTTAAAGGTTTATAGACCTTTCAGTTTGAGACTGAAACTCAAAAACAGACAATCGGTTTAGGAATGGAAAATGACTTTTTATTTCTTCCAAAAAAAGAGAGAGAGAAAACAGATCCCTAGAATAAACAAATATACTGCTGTAAAATAAAAGCCTGTGATTTTTGTCGACTGTAACATTTGTTTTGCCTTTCCATGCTTGATACAATCCATATATTTCTGCTTTAAATAAATAGAAAAAATGTACAAAGAGATGGGGGGTAGGAGACAGAAGAGAGAGAGAAGAGAGAGACAGATTAAAAGGTGTACTCTGCTCAAAAAACATTTGGCATCATTGAGAATTCATGGCTGATCCTGATGTACAGGGAGGTCTGCAGCCCTCGAAATCTGCATCGTCTGTCTGTTTAGCCCGTCCCCACTGAGTAGTATTCATACCTATATACTGCTGTAATAACGCTAATATCTTTCATGTTCAGAAAAATAAAGAGTAAATGCAAAATAACGCAGTTGCAGATTATGAGAGTATGTGTTTAAGCTCTGTGTCGTGAGTGTGAATGTGTGTTTTCTCTATATACAGAATAGTGAGGCAGCAATCCGAGGGTTTCTTACCAAAAAACACAGATGTAGAAAAAACAGAACGTGCACAAGAGATCTTTGATCAACACACCGACTCACTGACAAAATGAGGAAATTTAAACAGCCTCTCTCTTTGTTTCGTTTCGTTTTGTGGGTTTTTGACTCGATCGTGAATTTCTCCTTCGCCACTGCTGCAGCACGCACGCCCGCCCACAGATGGCGCCACAGCAGTGGACAAATCTGCCATGTGCTGCAAGTAACAAATGTGACATCTTTGGGAGAGGTAACAGAAAAAAAGTTTGGCGGTTTGCTACAGTGGCTCGTTTGACGACAGAACAAACATCTGTCAAGATTCAGTCCAGCAACTGATGAACCTGCCGTCGAGGACGGCGAACGATTGGTCAAGAAAGCGCGATCCATCCCGCCCTTCGCCTTGTCTGGGGCACCTGACAGGACGATACGTTTTAAAAACGGGGACAACAAGAGGAGAGAATTTATCTTCATCATCACCATCACTGTCATATCATGCTTTTTTGGAAAACAAACATCGACAACGATACAACCATGCACTCCCCGACCCCAGAAAGAGAGCGAGGGATGGCTCGCCAGAGGAGAGTCCCAACGATTCATACACTTGGCCTTAGCAGAGGACAGACATTTTGAATGACATCAAGCTTTATCCGCGCATCCTTCACCGACTAGATTCATGCTACAACAATGCAGAGAGGTGCGGTAGCAGCTTTTAAAGTCGAGAGAGACTTAGCCACAAGGTTGCCCGGTCTGATCCCAAATGTGCCGACATCAAAAAACAGCGGCCGTCCTGGGAGACTCCCAGCTGTGAATGTGACAAAGACACAATTTGAGGAAGGGAGTTGCCGAAAAAAGAGCCTGCATGCTCGGCCAAAAGCCCTTCCCGGATTAACACCGTACGAAAATTACCTACACGATAAAGCTGCGATAATCACTGGCAGTTTGATCAACGCTGAGGAGACGAGCCAGTAACGTTTACGAGACTCAAAAACCACAGTAGAGTCGTCTCTTCTACGCTTCTATCCCCCGAAATTTGACCATTTTCAAACCACTTGAGACACAGACAAAGAAAACTCCGAAACAGGCAGGTGTGGATTCCATGCAGAGAAATTTAAAGATTCATAAAACAGAACAAGAAATGGAAAGAAAAGCTCATCAAGAAGAACTCAAAATGTAGATGTAGCTTGAAAGAAATAAGCTCACTGAAAAAGTAGTTAGACTGGGTCGAACAGCTTTCATACCATTTGAAGTTTCGAACGACAAACAAAACACCCTGGCACTGATTACACTGTCCTTCATATCGAAGCCAAGCCATTTCGTATTCTGAAGAGGTAATTACAAACATCAGGAATGATCAGATCTGCAGTTCAACCTGATGTGATTCGTTGTTTTTAAGATCCAGGATGATGACGATGATCTGATTCTGGCTTGGTGCCACGGTGACGGCTTCTTTCTGAAGTGCCAATTCATCACACCAGATTAGAGACGGCAAGACAGCCGTCCCAGAAAATGAAGAACCATAATTAGAACTCATCTTTGCTGCCAAAGCGCAGACATCCATTAAGAAAATAGTTTAATGAGTGTCCAAAAGCAAAATGTACCTGTATTTTAGACCCTGGAGAGGAGGATATGGAGGATGGAGAAGCTCCACAGAGTCCTTGTTTAGGACGGTTTCATGTTGACAACAGTTCAGAAACACCAGAAAGCACCTTTCTGTTCAATGACATAGATAAAGTTTTTTGAAGAAGTTTTGGTTGGACACAAAAACCAAATGTAACCTACATGTTTCATTACTATCAGAGCTCAGAACGGAACTTTTGTTCAACAGTGATTTAAGGATTTCCTTGCTACGTGCCACATCCTCCCTAAGGGATAACATTTAAAAGTACCCCTGAACAACAGCTGGTCGACTGTCAAAGTGGCTCATTGAGCAGACAAACTTTCCAGTCTGCTGAAATCTACTTAGCTGAAGGTCATTTCCAAACCTGGTTGGGCTACATATCGTATTTGACTTGTTCTAAAAATGTACTGTGTCTCCCTTTTGTCACAATAAACCTGGATATCCAAACATCTGATTCTAAGTTCAACAGTCCAATCAGAGACCGTTTGTAGGCTGCTGACATCATAACGAGAGAGATGGACGATGTCGTCGAGACGGGGGGAAAATGACGAGGACCTTATCTACCAGACACTGGAGCGATGCGAACAGCGAGAAGAAAAGAGCGCACTCAAAGCTAGAGAAAAGCGAACCACAGAGCCCGAGAGCCTCCGAAAGATTTCGTCTACAGCTAAAGGACAGAGACACCAAGAGAGATAATAGAGCTATAGTTATTAGACACGGGCAGAGGTGAGGACGAGGTGGGAAACCTACTGCAGGAGGTCTTCTACACGGAGGATACTATGACGAGAGGCTAAGCTAACACAAGACTGCGACAAGAAGCGTCCTAGAGCAATATCTATCCAACAGTGACAGTGATGGGCGGGAGCAGACGATCTAGACAGAAGCTGGTTATCATTACTATTTTTTTTTTTTTTTTTTTTTTTTTTTTTTACATATCTACACATACCAAACAGTGACGAAGCAGGCTAAAAAAGCATTCTAGAGATAGACCAACTAGACAGTCGAGAGACGGAAGCGAGATTCTAGAGATTTTCATAGCAGAGTGGATGAAACGACTGAACTATCACTGATGACTGGGATGTAGACACAGGACTGGGAGCGGGGATGGGACTACAAAAAGTTTCAAGTTCATCGTTTGAATGGCAGGAAAATAATTTTTAGTTACCTGCCACAGTGGCTGGTAGATTAGACAAACTTCTTATTGTAAAACAATTTCTACAAACTTCAAATCTCTTCCTCAACTTTTTTCCACACCAGGAAAACTGGTTCGAAACCGCTCCACTACGGCAGGATAGTCACTTCAGTGCAAAATTTTTGCATGTGCATTTTGCAACAAAATTTGATTTTACAAAAACAAAACAAGCACATTTCGTGTCAAGCTCGCTGGCTCAAATTTGGCTCGAACTTTGACACAATTTGACCCTCAGAAAATAGCCCTCAATGGAAAACAAACACATCAATGTGTAAGAACACACGTGAACACACACTAAAATGCTTTACGCACACGTATACCAACAGTCAAACTCATGGTGACGGATGCTTTGGCTGAGGAATGGCCGTGACCTCTTACATGAGTCAAATTTGATCCCCCCAAATTTCCTGGAACCACGGAGCGAGGGCGACGCCAAAAGTTCAGTGTCATTTGGCTCTCGGTGCAGACAGTCGCACTTCAAACCACTCACTTTGATTCAGTGCAATTTAAAGTGAATTCAACTTGATTCAGTAACATTTAATCACTCACTCAGTGCTGCTGTCATCAATCATTGGCACATAATGTGGATCTGCTAACAGGGAGGACCTAATGAAAAAGCTCTTATTTTAGAAACCTTTGACATCTGAATCTGGTCTGTGAGCTGATGAAGACAAGAAGAACAGATACACACAGGTCAACCAGGTGCTAACAGGCAGCTAACGATGCTAATAAACGATGCAGTCTCTTCAGCATAATGAGAACAAATTTCTTCACAAAATGTGTCAAGATAAACATGTAAAATTATGTCTGGTCATACCTGCATTTAACTTTTCAACTGGTGACAGTTTTTTGCCGTTGACCAAAAGGAAGCTGTGCTGTCAGTGCCGACCTTTGGGGGAACGGAGGAAGCTATAGCAGCCTGTGACGCAGCATCCAGTTTTATTTAACCTCCTCTGTCGGAGTCAGTGTTCAACAAAAGATGGTGGACTTTTACACCCAAAATATGTCTTTTGAATGGACTGCATGAACAAATTGTGAACTCGCCAGCGACAGTAGTTTACCAACTACCGCCGCCAATCAAACTTCGCTGTTCCACTTTGTGGATTGATCAGGCCTTGAGAAAAACATGATAATTTAAACGATGATGCAGCACGTTGTCGCCGCTCAGCCCTGTTTGTCTGTGTGTATCTGTAGCTTTCGGAGAAGAAAACAACGCGGTATGAGTAACAAAGACTTTAGCTTGAAACCTATTACAACAAAAGCTCAACTACTATTAACAAATGGTTCAACAAATCGCTGTACAAGCCCCGATAATACTCAGACGAGGCCGCAGAAGAAAACAGATTGAAAAATACAAAGATATCCCAACAGAGCGGAAAATTACGGGAAACACACTTGAGAAGATTTGCCTCTATAATCTCTCGCTGATTGGACAGTCGTGGACACAGACAGCGAACGAAGGGGGCGGAGAGGAGGCCGGTTGTAAAGATATTGTCTGAAACAACTTCTGCTCACACACATCTCTGTCCACACACACTGAACAAACACTTGTCCCCTCCTGAGTGCTCCCGAGCTGCCGTTGCAGGCCGACGGTAACCCAGAGAGGACAAAATAGCACCAGTATGAAATAAAGCTAATTCTGCAGCAGAGACTCTCGCAGCAGCCGGACGAGTTCGGCCCGACTGAAAACCAGAGGTAGGATTTCCTCAATCCCCTCTTCTCTCCTCCTCCATCTTTCTCTCTCATCCTTATTCCCTCTCCTGAAACGTCACTCCATCGGTAGGTTTTAAACCACAAATTAGACGGTATAACAGAAAGAAGCTACACACACACACACACACACACACACAGGCGCAAGAAGATGTTTCAGACAACGACCAGCCAGGTTGACCTCCTCCACACCACATCCCTCCATCCTCTGCTCCGTCTCCTCCTCTTTCCAACTTGATTTTTGGTGTCGGTCGGTTATCTGGTCGTCCGTCTGTCTCTCAGTCGTTTTAGCTTGATCAAATCATTCCTCCGTCCACCTGATCGTTCCTCTTGTGTGTTTTCTTCTGCTGTTTGTTTGTTTGTCGCTTTTGGCACTCTGCTTCCCCCCTGACTGGATTACATAAACTGCATCTGAATAAACAGGAAAAGAGAGGGTTTATTTTGATCATTTTACCAGTGAAAATTGAAAACGCCTTTGTTACCGACATATTTGGGCACCGACAGAATTTCTCAACAGGAATTTGCACATTAAAACATGAAACAGTTGATGGTGAATCAGAGAAACAACCTTTACACTACACAAAGTACATTTTCAGACAATCCTCTAATCTTCTGTGATTTACTGAACTTTAACCTCAGGCTGCTAAAAAATATTCCAATAAAACAGAAGTTGACCTGGTCACAATTTTTTATTCCTTTGATCATTCTCTCAGTGATTTTATAGTTACTCACTTCATTCTTGACATGTTTCTACGTATTTGTACATTATTAACTTTGTATAACTGTGCTATTGATATTGTTTGGAGTCGAGCTTGGAGCTGTGTGTCGATCCTGCAGGAGCCAACGTTGTTTTTTCTAGTGCAATAAAACAGAACATCTAAATGTGATTTCTGCTTCCTCTGGAGTTAAAACAGTATAAACGTTCCAGTTTAGACAAGAAAGAAGTGTATGTGTTTAGCCCTGATTGTTTTGACTGGGTCGTAACCCACAGACATGCAACTGGTGACGACGGTCTAACACAAGTGGTTTGTTTGAAGGAATCACAAACCATAAAAATGTTGGGTGACGTGAAAAAAGGAAATGAATAGAAATGTCTGTTTTGATGCATAACATGATGAACGTGACAGATTTGCAGTAATGTCACAACTACTGAGAAACATGAGAACTAATATAATCTAACGTCCAAGTGAAGGAGCACGTACAAAACCGTCATCCCCAGTTCTCACATTAACATAAACAACTACACATCTAAACCAAATCCAGCTCTTGTTGTCTGCACATTCTGTTACACTCGGTTTAATTTGTGTCATGTGACATTGCACTGATAAAAAAAGAAGGTAAAGTCACGGTATTGCATGAATTAGCTTATAAGGACGTTGGGAACATTGAATGAACCTTGGGGTGACTTAGGTTTTAGCTCATAAAAAGTTTATGACATTACTTATACATTACATTAGCTAGTTTTATTACTTTTTCAACCCTACAACTCCATATAATTTAATCTTCAGTTGCTGTGTGTGTTTGAATGCACAGGTAAAGAACAGCTGACCTGGGCTCCGGGCATGGGTGTGAAGGGGTTGGTGGGTCTGAGAACAGGCTGGTTGTACATCATTGGCTGAGGAGCCATCACTGGTACCCCACCCATCTGACCCATCTGGGGAGGGACCTGGAGAGAGAGAGAGAGAGAGAGAGAGAGAGAGACAGAGAGACAGAGACAGAGAGAGACAGAGACAGAGAGACAGGAAGGCAAAAAAATGAGAAACCAATCATAGAGAACAGCAGAAACAAAAAACAAAAAAAGCAGAAAAACCAGCTAAAAACATTAGTTGATTATTAGAAATATGTTGATAATCAACTAATCTCTTGAATCATTTATCAAGCAAACATTTCTTTTGGTTTTGGACTGTTGGTCAGACAAAACAAGACATTTGTAGATATCTGTTGACTTTTTCCTTCTATTTTCAGACATTTCACAGATGATTAATCAATTCAATTCATCAGTGATGAAAATTATTTGCAGCCCTGTTCTGTCTGTACAGAGCAACAGGTGTGACTGCATGAACACGAACGCTCACCATTCCATACACAGGCACTTGCGGTGTGGTCATGGGAAAAGCCATGGGAGCTGGAGCCTGGAGGAGAAGCAGAAAGCAAGAATCAAGCAGGTGCAAAACAGAAAACACACCTGGGTCGAACATTTCATAGCTTCTGTCAAGCTGCATATGTGGAAACTAACCCAAAGCATAAAAAGACTCGAATGAGAACTGGAACATTCAGGTGATTTTAGTGTCTGACGAGCGTCTCATCTGTCATCTGTCTGTCTCTGAACACAGTAAATAAAACGCCGTCTGACGTATGTGTATAAAGAATAATGCTGATGAAGCGTGTGCACATTAGGAGCGTGACAGCGCAGCAGGCAGCAGAGGTACTTAGTGGAATCCCACTGGGAGCGATCATTACCACGGCTTTAAAAAGGGGTGGCTCAGTAGGACAGCGTTTAGCCCTGCCCTCCTCACTTCACAAATCAAATCCACTACGGCTGAATGGGCTTCAAACTCGACGTGACGGGCAATTTGTAGCCGTTGTTTACAACCCACGCACATCCTCGGCAAAGTGGGCCGATTTCTGCTCGACGCGTCGGTAATGTACGAGTGTTCCAGGTGCATTACGGCGAGGGTGTCCCGCAGGAAAATCAGTTTACAGGAGGAGAAGCGAAGATGTAGTGCCGGGCGATCTATAACACATACATAGTGTTAATATTCGCAGATGTCGGATGAGTCGACTCCCGCCTGCAGTCATTTCACAGCGTGGAGAGTTATGTACGTATCGCAGATCCAGGCACTCTTCTCTCATATATAACAAATTAGGATCTACATGTCTCGGTGGGATTTGGGAATACCTGCAAGCATGTGCACATGTGATAGCAGCAGACTTTTCCCTCCCCATCACATCTAACTGTGCAGCATTTGCTCAGCTCAAGTTGCGTCGGTTGGCTCCGCTGCAGGTCAGGCCGCTCGCCCCGGAGTCAGCAGGCTCCCACTGTTTTCAAAAAGCCATTAAAAACAGCTTGCAGAAACATGCTGCTGCCTTCACAGGCCTAATCCATCACTGTAAATGAGACAACTGAGGCATTTTTCTTAGCATGACTTTATAGCACCTCAATCACTGCAGAGGTATTAAACGCACTTCCACTGCGCCATCGGTGGAAGCTGCCGTTGGTAACAGAGCACAGAAATGAGAAAGGGCTACAATATTTCCATTAAACGCAGTAATTAGCTGTGTGAAATCATATATTACCTTTGCAGTCTTACGTCAAATGATGGATTACACTAATCAAGGCAACACAATGGTGGGTTTAGCCTTTTCACATGGAAAAATAAAACACTAGCATTATCCTTTAATTGCTACTTATGCAACGACGCCTTAATCAATGCTGGAAACAAATAGCTTGTTACGCTGGCTGATCTATAAAGAGAGTGGAGTCTCACAGAGTTCTCCAGTTGTTCTTTAGCTCTGTTTTCAATGTGCAAAACACTACATCACACGTTCAGCCCTCAGAGTTTTGAGTTTCAGTGCATTTTCTTTTGTATATTTCATGTATTACAGCAGCTTAATGTATTTTACATGATTGATGTCTCCAGTGTTTCGTGCCTCGAGTAAAACCAACTTTGTAGTCGATACAGAACAGAGGATGTGAACTGGAGAGCCGTCGAGCTGTGGGCTACAACTGGAGCCCCATTTTTTTTTAGCCTATTTTGGAAAATTGGCAGCGTTTGAAGCATTAGCTGTTCACAGTTCTGCGTCACTGAAATACTTTGATGCTGAAGAAAACGTTAAACGTGATGATTCTCAGACAAGTCCTGAAAGTCTGTGTATCATGTCTGTATGTTCACATCTGGCTGAGCTACTGACTTGTCTGGTTTTTTGATTTAGAATTTGATTTAGTTTGAAAAACTTGGACTCGAGACTTTCATATCTAGATTGACAGAAATACAATATCTCGAATAAACAAAAGTTCTTAAATGTTTTTCTTCCTCTACAGCTTTTCAAATACTGATTTCTGCTGCTTTAGTTCTAAGTCCTTTCTCATTCTTTCTTGTATAATCTTAATGAAATGAGAACTGCAGACTGTGTGTGTGACAGTTACAGTTTGAGAGCATTTTTAGATAACGACCATTTTATTTGAACATATACAAGGTTGCAATGCTGTGATTTGATCCAGATATTGTGTGAGATTTTAAGGTCACAAATTAAGAATACAACATTTTGTGTGAGGACAGGAAGTGATTTTCTAAAGAAAAGGTCTCTGGTTGGGTCAGGTGAACCACTGAAGTGATCTCACGAGTTAATCAATATGATTTATCAGGTACCTTCTTTTAATTCCTGCCCTCAGGGAGCAGGCTGTGAAAGCTGATCATAACCATTGATCAGTGTGATCTGTTGGAGCAGCAGAGCTGGCCAGCTGCCACACAGGCAAGAAAAATAATCCAATTCAAGGCGAAAGACTTGATTCATCTGTCCGGTGCGTTTATTGCTCAATTAGTAATACACCAGTGGCTTAGCCGTTTTAGCATTCGAAACCACGATTAGAGATTTAACTGGCTTTACCTTCATCTGCACCTGAAACACGCTTTAGTTAGCAAACCATCTGTCTCCGAGTGAGACTGCTCTGTCTGTCTTTGTCTGCTTGTGCAAAATGACAGAGGGCATCGCTTTATTTTGTTTTTTAACACGACAAGAAAGGTGTGGGAGAGAAAAACAGCAGGTGAGACGCTGTTTATGCACCACGACACCTTCTCTATCAGTATTTCTGTCCATCTGTCTCTCAGCTGTCGGCCTTCGATGCATCACGCTTTACATTCAGCCTGGATCTGGTTTTTTTATTCGCAGCCTCCCTCCTGCTGCTTCTACTCCTCTTCCTCTCTCGAAGGCGCCTCTCTGCTTCCCTGCCTCTTCAGTTTTCTGTATTTTCTCTCCGTCTTTAATCCCGAGTTTGAGCGACTCACAGCTGAACTTTTGCTATTCCCTTCGCCATCTCGCTCTAAAAGGCGACGCTCTCCTCTCTGCGCTTCCTCTGCGGAGTCAGACGACTGATCTTAAAATGACCCGCGTGGTTAAGTGAAGGTTAAATAAGTGGAAGGCTTTGCAGGATTACTGGCTGGCATTTTAAGTATCAAGCGAGCACACACCGTTGCAACCTTGCCCTTCCGGCGAGAATCTCAGATGTGGGAGTTTTACTTATCATGCGTGATGCATGACAGCCCACTTATTCGCTGCTCTGCTACCTGTGATGTCTTCTATATTACTGCCACATGCCGCCATGACTTATTTATTATGTTGCTGGCTTATGGAGGTTAAGTTTGCTGTTTTACATATTTTCTTTCTCAGGAACAATGAGCAGCTCTATTAATGTTTTCCCTCTCTAAGCTGTATTTATCGGTGGTCAAAGCTGATGCATGTTTTTGTGTTTGCTTGTCTTGCTGAATGCACGTTGAAGGCAGGATTCAGCTGCTGACCACACAATGCAGGGACTTCTCTCTTGTACCATATAGAAGAGAAAAAGACATTTCAGTTTGTTTTGCTGAGAGAACAATGACTTCTTTTTTTTTTCATTCTGCTACTGAATTAATCCCCATAGGCAATTTCTGTTTTTGCTTTCTGCCCTTGTCAGTGAGAGTCAATAACATGTCTCCAAAATTAGATGGTTCAGCGTGAGTTTCACAAATCTTCGGGTTTTGACAGACCGTGAATAATACTAATAGATCATCTTGTCGTGTTTGGTCTGTCGGCACATGGCCTCGGTTTTAAGGATGAAGCTGTTGAGGTTCTTTATTTTTCTTATTGTCACCAAATCCCATAAACCCATCAATGAGTCACTCGGTCTCTCGGGACCTTCTGGTCTCCCTACCTGGTCTGTGACAGTCAATCCCACCTGGTTCCTACGACACATCTTTGGAGTCATTTTTAAAAGAAAGGCTCAGTAATTTCCTACAGCTATTGTAGCTTTTAGCAAAGGCTACTGAAATGTCACTAAATAGTGCATTTGTTGGGGGCTATTTGTGGATGAGAGTATTTACAGCAGCCAGACGGTGACGGTTCGACTGAAAACACCCGGAGCAAGACGAAGAGCCACTGATGTTTTGTAATAGTTTCTGGACAAACAGGGAAGTTCAGATCCACAAACATTCATATCAGACAGTTTACTAGCACAGATCATAAGATTGTAGCAGAGGTGAGAAGGTTATTTGCAGAAATAAGTTCTTTTAAAACAAGTGTCTCCAAAGAACAGGAGCAAGAAAGGCAACAGAGAAAGAGATGAGGAGGAAGACAGCGAGCACATTATAGAAGTCAGCGAGCAGCTGGGTAAGACTTGTTTTACTAAACAGGGATAAGTACTTACATAACTAGTATAGAACATTCCATTCTGCATCAGGACGCAACAAGGAAAGAAGACGGGAACAGAAGAAGACAGACAGAGAGAAAGATGGAGAGGGAAGGGGATGGGAAAGAAAGAGACAAAGATGACAGAGAGAGAAAGCGAAGGAACAGAGGAAGTGACAACGTGAGGGTGAAAGAGAGAATCCGAGAAAATGAGGAGATGATGAAAGAGGGGAGCAAAGAAAGGTACGATGAGGTAGAGACGAGGGAAGGTGAGAGAGGAGAAAAGAAGGATGAAGAAGGAAGAAAAATATGCAAAATAAAAAGTCAGAAAAAGCAAAAAGTGTTGTGGCAAAGATGGAGGATCAACAGCAACAAGTAAAGGAAATAAAACAAGAGGAAAAAAAAAAAGAGAGAGGTCAAAATGCGGCCGGGCAGATGTCAAAGGCAGCGTAGGGAAAAACAGGACGAGCAGATGACAACGCAAAACAAGAGACGATAAAACCGAACACGAGCGAAGAGGGGAAGGAAGACGAGTGGATGACGGTGCAAAAACAGGTGGAAGAAATGCACAAAGAGGACGAGAGGGACAGGAAAGGAGAGATGAGAGAGAGTGACAGCAGGGGTGAAGGGGACGGGGGGGGAAAGACGGGAAGGACCAACAGGAGAGCGAAAAAAGAGAAAGAGAGGAAGCGGAGGGTTAGTGACAGTTTGTCCTCGTCAGCCAGAAATTGCTGTTTGGAGATCAGGAGGACGGTCAGGAGCTGCCAAGATCAGCACACACACACACACACACACACACACAGAGCATGCACAGGCAGCTACACACTGCACCGAGTCAACACACACACATACAGCAACGCTTTAATCTACAGACCGGAGACCAAACAGTCACATGCTCACACACGAGTCCAGCATTCAACTTATCGGCCAAGTGTCTGCAAGTTCCATTCAGCTTTTCAACATCCAAACTCAAGACTTACAAATTAAGTTTGCATCTGAAAATGGCAGAAAAATGAAAAACAACCCGTTCTGTGCAGCGACACAGATTTTTTTACTGTGAAAGGAATAGTTTGACATTTTGAGAAATGTGTTTGTGGTGGAGAGAAGATCGATGCCATTCTCATGTCTGGCTGAGGCAGATTTTGTCACCATTTACAGAACCAAGCTTCCGCTTGCCTCCGTTTCAAGTCTTTGTGCTAAGCTAAGCTAATCGGCTTGTTGTTTTTATACTTACGGTTGTTATACGGATTAAACGCACGAGATACAACATGTTCATCAGTGAGCTTTAGTTATCTGTTTTCTCCTGATTCAAGTCTTTGTGCTAAGCTAAGCTAATCAGCTGTAGCTTCATATGTTCTGTACAGACAGGAGAGTGTTATTGATCTTCTACAACTCTCACCATGACAGTGAATAAGTGTAATTTCCAAAAATGCCAGAACACATTAGACACCTTAAAAACTGAATTCAGCTTTTGAAGAGTCAGAATCCAGCCCATGAAACACTTTTTTAAGAAGGACTTACAGACACTTGGACGTAACCTGATGCAGGATCATTCTGGTCTATTACAACTTCTCATGTATTTTTTATAGTTTGGTCATTTCTTGGAACTTGTAATCGTTAAGTTACAGCACTCATACAATCAGAAAGACTTTCAACAGTTTACAGATTATCTGAAGGGAAATCTGAAAGTGAGTGAACCCAACATGTTTGTAATAATTATGCAGGAAAGCTGTGGGAGACACAGAAGGGCAGTGTGTAAAGTGTAAGTAACTGAAGTCATTTTTACAGTTCGCCTTCATTTTCTCTCCTGAATGAGTTTGTTTTAAAACCTGTCTGATCGTCTGAGTGCTCCGGCTTCTTCACAAATTTCTTATTGGTAATGTTGTTGTTAGCAACGTGGTTAGTTCAGCGACATTATCACTGAGAGAAAACATGACCTTAACTATAAAAATCCAAGTTATAATAAACTGAAATCATCCTCTCAGACTTTCATGGACGCTTCATGGGCCGGGCTGACGCTCAGGTTGTACATTCACAGCATCACACGGCCACATTCTGCCTGTATGTGTCTCTGCGTCCTCACCACGTGTTGTACAGGCATGGGCTGTGGGGCCATGGGCGCCGGGCTCCACTGCGTGGTCGACATGGTCTTGTTCTGCCAGTTCTGGCCTCCCGTCAGCTTCTTCTCTCCAGGCTGGCTCCAATGCATCTCTGGCCTGGAGAGGGACGAGCAGAGCAACAAAACAAACACGCTGTCAGGATTTTCTTTTTTAGCATTTTCATGGCTCAACCTGAGGCCAATTTCTTTTCTGTCTTGGGAGAAAGAAGATGCAGTATATTTGCTCTTTTTTCTTGTAGGTTCTTTTTACTTTATTTTTTTTCCATTCCCTGTGAGGCACATCATGAATTTTAAAGACTAAAAGTATTGCAAGTGTGGCAGAAACATGAACGTGAATCTTGCTTTTAACGCTCGACAGTGGCACTTTGTCACAAGCCTGAGCAGCTAAAAGCAATTGAAGACGCGATAATAAATTTGACCTTAGGTAGTAAAAGTTACATGTTGGCAGATTGTAGGTGAGAGACAGAGATAAGCAGAGATAGAAGAAAAACAGACAGGTGTATTTGTTTTGCCACTGGATAAATCCTACAGCTCAGACTACAAGCATAACGAAAAGGTATCATCACAACTCAAGACACTTACTTCTTGGCTGGGGTCCCACCAAACTGCAGATCTGAGGAGGGATACAAGCACAGAGAAACTGAGTGATCACAGTTGAAAGAGAGTAAATGAAAGCCAGGGAGGCGTATTTCAGCCTTGGATACTGTTTCTCTCTCTGATTTTACTTCGTCTTTGTTCTCTTATATCATCTTTTCACTAGCTGGTAACATTCAGAATCAAAATTCTTCATGAAGGGGAGTTTAAGTTTTGCAAGCAACACTTTCAAAATAAGTGGATAATATTATTGATTTCCTTCTTTGTTAAAAAGGGTGGAAAGGAAAAGAAAATGCTGCAATGTGACAGCCAAAGGGATGCAAGCAAAACATCGTTTAGCATTGTATGTCTTCATATAACAGTGTCCTTGTATCTATACGCTCAGTCAATCTGAGTGAAAGGAATCATGGTCTACGTGTGTGCATGCATTTACCGAAGGCCAAGCATTTCATGTACTGTTTTACACAACTGTTCAGCCGGAAAAATTCTGCTCAACAAATACTGTGTTTCTCCCCTTTGTTGACACATTCAGCTGTGTGCGCACACGGATCTGGACACTCACTGCCCACGAGGTTGGCCAGAGAGGAGTCGAGGTCGTTGGCTAGCAGCTTTCCTCCGGGATGGATGGCCATTTGAGGAGGAGGAGGTGGAGGTGCGGTGTGCGTGGGAATCGTAGGCTTCAACAGGTCACCCAGAGCGTCGAAACCTGAAGGAGACGTGTGCATGTAAGGAAAGAACATATTTACAATATCATTCAAACATATATCAGATTAAACATGAGCGGAGGAGGACGCTGAACTAATAAAATGTAATTTATTGGAAAATAAACAGGCCATTTGCTGAACCCCGTCCCCAAACAGCCATCACCCAATCATGAGTAGCTTTAACTAGGCACAGAAGACTTGTCAAGATGTCTCCACATGTTGAAGCAGATTATATGGAGCTGCACTGAGAGCAATACTTGGTATACGCTGAGTTTGTTTGGCCTTTCTGAAAGCCAAAAACACAAAAGCGTAGGGAAGGAATTTATTTTTTTTATTTGTTTGTCCACAGCAGAAATCAAGTGATATTTCCAAGGACGAGAAAAGAGAAGCCTGATGTGTTGTGCACTTCTACTTGAAATCAAGGACCCATTGTTTAAAAAAAATGACAGAATTTCAAGTGGTGAATGTGCAACTATAAACTGCGTATGTGCTGTATGAAAACAGACAGGAGGAAACAGGGGCTCAGCGAGAGGTCAGCTCACTCATCAAAGTGCAGGCAAGTGAAGAAGTTAAAGAACTGATTTCCAAGTATCTGTGAGAAGGCATTTATTAAATCCCGAATGTAACGAGAGACAACTTTCAGCCTAATTTTCCAAACTTTTCCAAAAACGTCCGTTCGCGATTCAAGCACGTTAACGAAGCGGTGCCGGCGCTGGGTTTGATCTGAGAATACTGCTGAGCTGTACATCCTTAATGTGAACCTCAATCCCACTGCTAGCCTCGCTGTTAATTGAATTCCTCCCATCCTATTTTTAGCGTTTACCTACACGGCCAGAGATTCCTGTTTAAAGCAGATACTCTCTCCATACCGTGTTTTTTTCTCACTGTCATACAGCAGCCTCATTCTATCAGCAGCGAGCCTATAATCCCTGACTCAGTAGCTCGCAGCACTTGTTCCAGATGATTGATTTATCTGTTCGTAGCTGTCATGTGCACACTCCGACTCTGCACAGTGATTAGTTTTGAACATGTGTGTGAGTGTGAAAACTGATTGTGTTTGTCCGTGGCCGGTAGGTGCAAACGGCAGAGCAATTTCCCGTGTTGATGTGCGTGCCTGTGTGTAAGTGCCCGTGTTAACAACTTCCCATGTCAGCACTCATTCAACTAATGGCTCGGTATTACTTTGCTGGTAGAGACCTGGAGGTGTGACTGTGTTTTTATGTGCTTATATGTGTGTGAATTAAAGAAGACGAGCAAAAATGGGAAACTGAAAATTACATGATTTTATATATGGTGGGAATTCAACCCCTGCTCCTCACTTTGTCCAGCAACCTTTAGGGGTTACAGAAGAAAAAGAATCGATACGAGGCCACAAGTAGCAGAAATAAAATGAAGACAAGGAGCAAGGCGACAATACAAAGCTGGAAAAAACGAAGCAAGAAGGAGCAAGATGTGAATGCGAGAGATCTGCTGTAAATGTTCACTGTTCCTGCAAAACACAGAGGAGGAGGAGAGAGGAAAAAAGGAAGAGGCAGCTGATGGTGGTAAAAAAAAAAATTGGGAGGAATAATATTTAGTTAGGAAGCGGTGTGTAGGTCTGACAGTGGTGCTGACACAAGAGATTCAGAAAACACTTTTCCTGCTAGCTTAGCAGATGAGAGGAAAAGGGGGAGTGGAGGAGAAACACAGAGACAGAAAGAAGTGGAAAAGAGAGGAAGAAGAAAGTTAAAGAAGAAAGTGGACAAGAGAGGTTTAAGGAACGAAACCTAGTTTTGTCCACTATCTTTTTAATTCTCTTGACTCCTATTTCTCTCCCATTGTCAGCGTTTCCATTATTGTTGTCGCCACGATAAAACACTTTGGCAATGTGGGTGATTCTTCGTTCATTAAACCACCGTGTCGCTAAAGCCCACTGAATTAAATTGAACCAAGAGAGAAATAGAAGAGAAGCCGAGATAAAAAGGGGGAGGGAGAGAGAGAGAGAATAAGAAAAGAGAGACGAGCCCTCTCAGTAGATCACACAGAGAAGTGGGGAGGAGGGAATTGGGAGGAGGAGGAGGAGGAGGAGGAGGTGATGAAGCGAGCGGAGAGCGATGTATTGAACAGGGAGGATAATGCTATCAGAGTTAGCCTAGGTGTTTCAGCAGAGGATTTGACAGTCGATAGAGTTTAAGATCAAAAGGGAAGGGAGGAAGTAAATCCATGTCAAGGGTTCAATTCCAACACTGGGAGGGAGAAATCTGCTACTTACTACTAAATGTGACAGAAATGTAAAAAGGTTTAAAAAGGTTGGATTATCTAAAGCCCTTTTCAGACATGGAATAAGTAGCATTGCTGGCTTCATCTATTTGTCGAAGCGCTGGCCTTCTGCCATTCACACAAAAGGGCGTCAGTTTTCAGATGTGACAGGATCCTTTAGGGAAGGAGGAACAACTTTGCAGAATATTTGTCACCTGACGAGCAAGAGGGAGGACGAACGATGTCAAAGACGAGTATTGAAGCTTATGTTGCTGTTGAAGCCAGTAACATAAAGTGATTTGGCAAAGAACTGACCGTCCACTAATGACGTATGGTACATATGCAGTTTACAGTGTTAACGTGGGCAGACTGTTATTTCATTCTAATACAAGCCGTTTAAAACTTATTTTATACATAAGAGATAATTGAGTCACACATTTATCAAACTGCTCTCGATAAAAGGAAGATGTGGATTTAATCTCTCTCTCTCTTTGTGCATTTAACCTTTTGCCGCTGCCGTCTTTACATAAATGCGACGGCATTCAATTCTTGCATTGTGTTACAGAAGTCTTACCAGGTCTGACATTTGCGTTACAATGTGCACACATGAAAGGGGCGCAAACAGCAGCAGTAAAGAGCGATTACTTAGCTGATAACCTTTATAGTGAATTTTACTTTCATCAGAGAAGAAGGTTCACCACGAGCAAGGGCACGGGAGAGAAAAACTTTTAACATCTGTTAACATTAATGAAATTTACAAATTCAAAAGTCTGAAATCTGATTGAAAAACCAACTAAACCAGAAGGTTGCATCCAAAGGTGAGGTAAGATATAAAAGGTGCCTAATACAGGACCACATGAATAGAGAGATTTGCTTGAAATGATAAAGAGGCATAAATAAAGTTGACTGTCCAAAAAGACAATCAAAAACAGATATGAACAAGCTTCAGCAACACAATTATAAACTGAGCTCTGCCTTTAAAAAAGAATTACATATAAAAAGGAGCAACTGAACCTTCAAATCTCTGTACATCAATGTAAAAATACAATAAAAAATAAAACAAATTCAAATAAAAGAGGAGAGGAAGAAGACAGAGGAAGGAAGCAGATGGAAAGGAGTTGCCTGGGTGATTCTTGCCTTGTGAAGTGTGATGAGGAGACGATGAGGCAAATACGAGGAGATGAAATAAATGGAGGGAGGGAGGAGGAGGAGGAGGAGGAGGAGGAGGAGGAGGGGAAGAGGAGGAACGGTGTGAACGACAACAAACAAAGCAGACGAGCAGAAGCGGACAGATGGAAGTGAGAAGAAATGACAGATGACATGTGAACGACCGTGGACACACAGCTACAAACACTAATAAATATAAGGACACATGTGGACGCACAGAGACACACACACACACACACAACGCACGGGCGCACACACAGATGGAAACACATACACAGTACAGTATCTGCACACACACAGGGATTTTTGTGAGACGCTGCCAGTCGCCCAGATGGTGTATTGGTGGTTGTAGTGGCAGCTTCGACACAGGCACTATTAATAGAAGGAAGTTAGTTTGTCCAAAGCCAGAACGAGGCTGCACGCTGGAGCCACAAGCCTCCAACTGTTACCTCAGAGCAGAGCGAGAGAGATCGACGGGGTTAAACAAGATTAGAGCAAGCCAGAAACCAGCAGCCCCTGAACACAATCTGACTCCTTAAACATTGGAAAGACAAAGGAAAACACTCGATCCGGCCAATGTTTGAAGAAGCAACGCTACAGCTGTACAAATGCAACTAATACTCCTAATGATGTGACAGTAATACCTCACAATGATAATTCAAGCTTTCAGCCAGAAAAATTTAACTTTGGACGATTTTAAAATAGACTTTTTCCAGATGTATGATAATACTGTTTTGATCAAGTCGTATAAACGGGTGTGAACGACGTGTGCAGCGGCTGCCGGTGAGAAACAGCTGGCTGATTAATCCAGGCAAATTTCCAGAAATGCTGATTGATGGGCGGCGGCGCTGTGAAAACACGCTCGGCTTGATGAAGACAGACAAAATGTTAAATCAACAACTATGTACACCAGCGAAAATGGGAGACTTGGGGATAAGGTGACACCAAGATCTCCACTGTGTCATTGCCAAAAAAAAAAATCAAAAGATCGAAACCAACAATCCAGTAGAACATCTCTAAATACTTTTGATCGTGTATGGCTCTCAAGCTCATTAGTTCCCACTGAAGACGGAAATATATAAAAAGGCTCAATAACAATAAGTTGGACACTGTAGGTTTTAGTAAACCTTACTCAGGAGTAAACAGTGAATCTGTTTGGCTATTTTCAGCCGTGGATTAATACACATTTGGTTTAATAGTGAGCATTTACAGCAGCTCGGACAGTGTGCGTGGGATCAAATCTAAAAATAAAAACTACAGTGCCCATGTTCAACATGATGAAGGAAACAGTGGGGCTCACTGCTTTTAATAGTTTTCAGACAACAAAGGAGATCTATGACACAGAAGCTGTATCAGGCTTCAGCTACAAAAACAGTTGTTAGTTAAATGAAGTCATTGTTGGTTTGCTTGTTTCACAGGAAAGGAAGGAAACCTAATAGAATCCGACTTATCCTTTCAATTAATTAAAAATTAACTTCCTCTGAGCTGCTGCAGTTTAAACCTGCAACTCTCTGAACGTCTTTCTCCCTTTATGATGAAAACAGTCTTCAGATGACCTCTGCAGGGAGTCGCTCTTATCTGCCGTGCCTTCTTCGGAGCTGGCGATAACTCGCCGTGCCTTAAAATTATACGCTTTTGCAGGAGAGTCCTGGGACCCGAAAGAGTCGAGAAGCACCGAGATTGATTGTGTCAGTTGCTGAGAGGTTAAAAGAAAGTAAGTTAATAAGAGGGCTCGGAGCCAAAGTCTCAGACCTGAAACGCTTAAGAGCCATCAGTCTGAAGCTGTTGCCATAACAGGCGGGAAACCACAACAAGAGAAGCTGAAGTAGTCGGAGGGAGGGTTCCTACACACTGACTAACACATTCAAGACTTCTTTCACTTGATTCAAAGATTTTGGTTGGCAATTAAATAAACAAATAAATGAGAGCAGATCTGCAACATAACATTTCTGTAGGTTGATCATCTGGAAAAGATTTGTTCAATGGCTCATATTTGTAGAATTTGCAGACTTGTGTAGGAACCCTGAAAGAAAAAGACGAGTCACTGAGGAAAATCAGGACTGGGATCAGTTAACTTTTGGCTCAGTCACGTTAAAAAAAAAAAACCTCAATAAGAACTGATGAGTAACCCTGAAAGGCCCTGAAGAGCAATTTTCTCAAGCAGCTTCTTGTTTATTGTGATGGACACAGTTGTTTTAGGAGATGATTTTGAGCAATTTTAGCAGTTTACAATGCACCAATCAGGATTGAGTGATATTTAAATCAAACGTGATCACAGCTGTGGGGTTGTCACTGTATGTCGTCAATCAAATCTCATCAAATTACACAGTCATGAAGAAGCAGATTACAGTTTACAGATGTTTTTTAGCCTCAACTTCAATTTTTGCTTTTCAGGGTCTGTAGAAAAAAAGTGACGTTTTCCTTCCTTTAATTGAACATCCAATTAAATTTAAAGTTAACTGATCCCTCCAATCACTGTGTGAATGTCTGTTGTAGCGTTTCTGTCGTTACAGTGTTAGAGACTATATGTAAGAAGACAAACAACAGGCTCGGCTAAGAAAGCGACACACACCCACCCGGTGGCAGGAACAACCACAGGGAGCTGGAACCAGTCAGAGGGTTAGTTAAATGCTACGCTTGTGCTGCCAGCAAAGCCAAAAGGTTTTAGTTTTCAGTCTGGCTCCGTCTGGACAGTCAGACAGAGCAAGCTTTACCGGCTGCAGGTTGTGGGCCGTTGTTACTGGGCGTGGCCTTATTCCCAAACACAGCATCGAAATCTACAGTCATGGCTGCGGCGGTCTGCTGCAGAGGCTGGCTCTCCATTCCTGGGGATGCAGTTAAATACGACCCATTACAACCCTGCACCAGATAACCAGCTTTATCTCACATAGCTTTTAAATAAATGTGGATACATACTACATACATCAGAGTGTGATTTAGCCGGGATCAAAATCATGGCTTTGCTCTGGTAAGGATTCCACCACCTCCTGCTAAACTAATCCCTTTAGATTAGGAACATGGACATTACAGTCTCCAGTGTGCCGCCATTGTTGTTGCTTTGTAACTTGGGATTCTGCGCAGGCTGTCGGGAATGTCAGGCTTTCAGAGGGGAGTTAAGCCCGTGCACGAGGAAACCCACTTATGCACCTTTTGTTTTTTTGTCTTCATCCACATCCCTGTTGGGGATTAGAGCTCGAAGCCTCAGAGAGCGGCTGTCGCTGAGGAGTCCGCGAAAGAAGATTACACGCCGAAATTCACAAGACAAACAGCACACCACGATGTCTATTAATAAACATGACGTGGCTGCTGCTACAACTAACCTTTCGGGAAACATGAGAGTGATTTACAAAGATCATCTAGAATTGATAGAGATTAAAGATGGCAGATAGAAAATGCCATTTTCTAAAGTGGCTTTAGCTCACTAGCACCTCGCCCTTGTGGTGACATGTCGACTTTGCAAATGGTGCAAACCGCAAATTGTTCTTTTCCACTTTGGCTTTTGTGCTCATTAAACAATCAAATATACAACATATTAATTAGTGAGCTTTAGAGGTAAATTCTATTAGCTTTGGACAGAGTCAGGCTAGCTGTTTCCCTCCGTTTCCAGTCTTTGTGCTAAGCTACGCTAACTGCAGCTTCATATTTAAGTCATATCAATCTTCTCATCTAACTCTCGGCCAAAAAGCAAATTCCTCAAAATGTCAAACTGTTCCTTTCATTCTCCTGCCTGACTGAACACTTCATGAGCGTTTCCATCGTTTCCATCCTTGGACGTTGACAGGAGTAAGCATCCTTTGTGTTATTTCTGAGTAAAGCTCAGGGGAGAGATATCTCAGCTCCCGTGTCAGAGCCACCGATAGCGAGGGGCTGATATTCGAGCTAAGAAGTAGTTGGCTCTGTAGTCTGGCCAAACTCTTTACAAATGGCTTCAGTTAAATCCTCTGTCATAAAGCCTGTAATACTCGGCGCTAACAGAGCTCCGAGATGCATCTTTGTGCTACTTTTTGTGTCGATTTTGAGCTAGAAATGTCAACTTTTTCTGAAATAAGGGGAAGGCTAACACGTTGAAGTCAGTTTTCCTGAGGCGGCAACATTTTCCACACTGACAAACAAGAAACCGAGGAGATCTCTTGAATCTCAGCTGACATTTCCTCTGGTTTATTATCGAGCTGCTCAGAGTGTGAACACACGGTTTGCAGGAGTTATTACTACAAAATGCCCTGAGTATTTACAAGACAGAAGACACCTGCGCTCAAAACTTGTTTAACTGTGTCTCTGCACAAGACACCGGCTGCGTCATGCAACATTAGCTTCTGAAGAAGAGGAGGGAGCGACGGTGGGTGGATGGACACTTTACAGAAAAAGACAAATGAATGGCTTGACAGATGGATGGGCAGAGATGTGAATGATTGGCCAGAGGAAAGACATTTTGTTTAGACATGAATTTGCTTGTGCATCTTTATCTGCATCCCTGCTGCTGCCTTCATATATGTGTAAATGCAGGTGTGTAGGTAGCGTACCTCCCCAGGCACTGTTGGCGGTGGAGATTGAAGGAGTGCTCTGCACAGCGGGGATGAAGGCTGGCTGAAGATCAAACAGGTCACTGTTCAGATTGGGCACACTGAGGAGCGAAAGAGTGCAGGGAGGGAAGCAGAGAGGGATAATGAGAGAGGAAGGAGGAGAAAGACAAAAGCGGTAGGAGAGAGAAAGAAGAGATAAAGCGTGAGAGACAAAAGAGAAAGTGGGAGGAAGAGTGAAAAAGTCAGAGAGAGATGAAGAGAAACAAAACAGAGAGGTACGGAGAGACAGATGGAGACGGAGCATTAATATTTAATGAATCGCGCATAAATAGCTAAAGTCACCACTAAAAATGTTCGTTTGTCACAGATAAAGATTAATCCTCGCCCTCTAAAGGGCTGTAAAAACTTCCGCGGAGCAATAAAACAGTTAGCAGCAGTAAATTCACAGCGTGCTACAGTGTGTGCATGTTGAGTATAAATTCTGTGCTGATTATCAAGAGTAAATACTCAGTAACTCTGTTACAGCTGGAATCAGTCGGGGGAGCTTATACAAGCATTTGCTTTGTTAGGGAAGACGTCTCAAACAGCCTATAGTGTTGAAGTGCATATTGACTTTATATACAGTAAATTAAAAAGGCGATAGTTTGTTGGTGGTTGTTGTTGTTTTGCATGTTTAAGACGAACACATTTGAAATAAGCTTTTCACTTTATTGTGTTTAATTTTTTCAGAATTTCATGAAACACAATCCTACATTTGATACCATCTCTGCCTGCTATTCTCCGCAACAGCCATTCAACGTATCTACATTCAGTAAAACTTATTATTGTTATTATTTTCATGGTTAGTGGCAGGGTCCGCCATTCTGGATTCAGATGCCTTTACATGCGTTAGGGATTTACAGGAAATGAAGGTTTTTAATCTTATCTCTGCTAACACAGCATCTGGGCTGTATTAATAAGTAACTCCTAATGCAAACTGAGCTTTGATTCTGCTGCTGTGGCTTTTATCGTGAGTCAGTCACAGGAAGTGCAGTGTATTTGTCACTGCGGTTAGCGCTGATTGCATTCGTCAAACATGCATCTACAAAAACAACACAGCACCTGTCTGTGCTCCGTATTCAAGCTTATAAATGTAGAGAATTTCAGTTGGTTTAAATGTGAACATCCAGCTGTACATGCAGTCAAACATCTGGGCTGGTGTGTTTGTGCACCTGTTGGCAGACAGCGTGGAGGTGAACAACTCCGGGGTGTGTGTGATGTGGTTGTTGTTGGCGCTGCCTATCGACTGGCTGCTGGGGGAGGCAGAGGGTGGAGTCTGCATGCTGATCTCCTTCAGGCGCTGGTCCTGGAAACACACACACACACACACACACACAACACAGAAAGAAAAACACCACAATGTGATCAGGAAGACAACAGTTAAACAGTCATTTCCCATTGGAAATGAATAAGAGTTTGGTTTCCAGTAAACTCAAATCCCGGGAAATGACAAACACATTTTAAGGTGTGCACAAAAACAAACGCACATAACTTCTTGTGTGAAGAGCTCTTCCGTCCTTCTGGGAGATCCACGTCATTGCGATCATGCCCAATGTCAAGCCATTATGAGTAAAAACATAAAGGGAGACGGTTGAATCTGTGTGCTTTGGTGATATTCACATAGTTCTTGGCTTTCGATTCAAGACTAAAAACCAGGCCTGCATCCAACCGAACTTCCAAAGTCAGTTTACTGCTTGGTTTTGCCGGCCAAGGTTGCCTGGCGGTGCGGGATTCAGCATACACAATGTAATGAGGCACGATTAGTTTAAAGTACCTTAAAACTAATTATATTGGTTCCGAGTGACTAAAAAACTCTCCGGCACTGTTGTGTTCTGATGCTAAAAGCCTCAAACAGGATCTGATCCTGTCCTGCCGAGACCCAGGTGCAGCTGAAATGCAGACTATTGTTCTCTCCGGTGACAGATACACAAACATCAGCAAAAATCCAGCCACCGCTTAAACTACACTGAAATAAAGTCAAGACCAAACAGCGATTGATTTTGATTTCTGCATTGTTTCCTGTGTCTGCGAGTCACTTGAGCACAAACGGTGGCAAAATACTGCTGACATGTGCATTACTAACATTTCAGACTGCACTCAGGTAAGAAAGCCACCTGGATAACACAGCACAGCTACCAGGAGCTATTTTACCAGCTGATCCAAGATCCACACTCAGTACTTTGAAGGAGCTCCAACACATTCCTCCTCCAGACTTTCATTTCTTGCATGAATTTGGACATTTTGCTTTGGGGTCAGTTTGATGCAAGCTGGTAACAGCAAGCAAATCAGACTGTCATTCTACTTCCTGTAGCTTAAGATGCTATATGACAACTTATTTTACCATTATGTGAAACGACAGTAAGTGTTGATCTAAACAAAAGGCATTCAATGCAGTCTAAGTAATCTATTCCCCCTGTAGTTTATATAACACATTCATCCGGCCAACGCTGTTTTCATATAATCCCATAAGTGACTACATCACATTTTATTGCTTTATTGATTGATTTGATCATTCTTGCTGTTTTATTACTTATTTCTTGTGCTTATATTCCTTCTGCTGGTATTTCCCACTGGATCTTATTACTTCTGCTGCTGCAATGACCTAATATCTCCACAGGGACCAATACATTTGTGTCCTATCATGTGAGAACATGTGCTGGGAAATAACAGGTGTTTTTACATCAGAACATGCACTGTTCAGTAGACAAGGAAAGCAATTTACAGAACAACAGAGGTGTCCATGTTTAGCACGGATCACCACAGCGGGAGCGGAAATGCTTCCTCTCACAGTGCCTTTCTATTTTATCAGCACATGGTCACTCACTTACACAACCTCTTTCACCTTTAAAGGAATTTAGACTTTGAGCGGATTAATAAACAGTATCTCCTGGTGCACCGAGTCCTCTTCATTCATATTCTGACAGCGCAGCGAGGAACAAATGGGAACTGCTGTTATTGTTTGGGCTAAAGCCCCAGCTGGACAGTAGCTGAGTGTGTGAGTGCTTTCGTATGGGTGTGTACGTGTGTGTCGGGTCCATATGGACACCAGACCGCACAGGCAGCTGGACTAGAGTATTTGGACGACCCCTGCTCACCCCGGCTCTCTCGCTCTGATTCTTACTCTGTTATGTTCTCGCTCACTTTATCTTCCCTCTCCTTTCTAACTAAACCCAAAGGTAATCAGTGGACCTTGGCAGAAACAGGGCAACCAAGGGCACAAAGTAAACAGCGCACTAAAATCCAATCAACCGCGCACACAAACAAACACACCAAGACACACTGGCAGCGCACAGAGCGTCTAATCTGCCAGGATATACACATGCTTCATATACACACAGATCAACAGAGCTCGCAGAGACACTGGCAACACCACCAACACACACACTGTAGCGTCTCTGCCAGGGTGTGAGCATGCTTAACATGCACACGCACTCGCAGCGAGCCGCTGTGTGCCTGTTTTGTAGCTTCACTGCTCTTACTCAATTACAGCTTGCTGTAAGGCAGGACTCCCAGGGCCGGAGCAAGAAATGTCAACACATTTTACACTTGACTTTTCTATTGCTCGGCTCGCCACTGAGACTCTTGGCCTTTATCCTCGGCTGGAGTTCAGAACTCACCAAACAGTAAAGTTGCCGGGCAATCCATCAGCAACAACAAAAACGGACTTCTACAGCGAAGCAAAGTGGAGCACTATAAATATATATAAATATATATATATAAACTGTTTGCATTAACAATCTGTGCCATTGTCAGGACTCTAGCGTTGTGTCATTACTGCAGAGTTTACTGGGGGTCTGAGAGCACAGCCACAGCTCAGTCTTCAATCTATAATAACTCTTTCCTTTTCTTCACAAGAGGGTTGAATTACATGACTCTTTAATGAAGAGTTTGACAGCTACCGTGTCTCTTTCTAGATGTGACTGAATGCTGCTGCCGCCTGTTCCCAACGGAGTGACTAAATAATGTGTAAATGATAAGAAACAAACTAAAATAATCTAAACAAGACAGATCATTTTAGAATGAACATCAAAATCCCTTTTACTCTTTTTCAGGATTGAGGATTGTGTATCCTGACACACACTTGCTGCCTCGGTGCTCAGTCGCTCTCTGTGTACTTACACACAGTGCAAACAAAGCCACAAACGTACAGCGAGAATATTTGCACAGACATATACTGTAGTTAGACAAAGATAAAAGCCAGACATGGGTAAACAATGCAGTAGTGGAAGAACATTGTCTTTATTATCTACTAGATTGTAAAGAACCCATTCACATGTGGCATGAACATATAATATGAATGTGGATATGCTTTCTGGATAAGGAAGAACATGTTAAGTGTTGGGGACTTAAAGCCTGCAGAGGGAGCTGCACCAGGTCCGACAAACTGCCTCCAGTGATGTCACTTTACTTAAAGCTTTTGGGCCAAGATCAGTACATTATCAGTTATCAGTTCCACGAGTAACTGAGTGTGAGAACATATTGCATGTTCACACAGTGTTAAATCAAGGGAGAATGCTGAAGTCTAAGCAAGAGGAAGTTGAGAAGGGATATCGGTTTTGGTCTAGATCTCAAGAACGATAAGTCCTGTGGGTGAGATGTTTATATTCTGAGAGAGATGAGGCTTCAGGCTACATTTTAAGGTATTGTACGTGTAGAGGTGAAACTGTGGGACTGAGAGCAGTTAAGAATTCTTTTTTTGGTCTAGAAAAACAACCGCTTCACAATCGAGCTGATCACATGACGCTGATGGAGTCCCAAAACATCACTTTTGACTTTAATTGCTCCAAAGCCGACACCGAGCAGACGGCTTTCAAAAACGAACTGAATCATTCCTCTCATGGACTTCCGTTATAAAATCATGATTTCCAAAGATTCATTCACTCACATCTGCTCAATAAGCTGCACCGTTGCTCACTCAAACAATAATGTATCCAGACAGAGATCACACGTTAACACCTGCTATAAATGGGACCTAAATCAATAGCGCATTGCTCATAAATCCTGTTACATGTTGGACTTTTGTGGCAGCTGCTTGAATCGGAGTAAGAGGGCAGGGAAGGGTGACAGCAGTAACTAGCAGACCTGCTGCTGCTGGCATTTCTGCTGCTCCAGCACTGAGTCTGACCCCCCGATTCACAGCTGACCTGATAGAAAAGTACAAAATCTGTTACCTTAAGAGCCTGCAGTCTGGCCTGTTCCTCCTCCAAGGCCTGCTGCTTCTCCTTCTCGTCCATGCGGCTGAAGGACATGCCGGTGGAGGAGAGGGATGAGACGGCGCTGGACAGGGTGGACGCTCTGCAGGACACAAGACACGTTTCAATATTTATTTGACTGGTTTGATGTGTTTAAAGACACTGATGTAACTGGCAGGTAGTGAAGACGTCTACCTGGTGTCTGCATTCAACTCCTTGGTCTTTTTGCCCTCCAGAGAGGCCAGGTGCTGCTCCAAGGCCTCCAGGAGGCTGCTGGGGGCCTGAGGGGGAATAAGTATGAGAAAAGCGAAAAGAAATTCAGTAATCTATCAACTTTCTGAGAGTCCTTTCTCACTTTCCATCTCTCATATGCACAAAAAAGACCCGCCCACACATACAGTAATGCACAGACTCACAAACACAGCACCCAGAGTTAGTTGGTCTCACAGGAAGGTAACAGAGTGCATCAGGCTCCAAGAATAGCCATGGCAACATGCAGCAAACACTCAGTGTTAGCAGGAGACTCAAAGGAGAGAGAGAACAAAGGAGGAGGCTGAAAAGCAAGGAGAGAGCGGGGGAAAAGGTGGAGAGCGGAGGAGAGGTCACACTACTTCTACTCCTGACTTCACACGAGCACAGGACGATAATTTCTGTCGTTTCTTTCATTGTTCCGTTCAACTGTGCTTTGCCTCTTTGTCTTGCTTATCTTGCAGTGTCCCTCGCGTTGTGAGGTCCTGTCATACTTGCAGAGTGAGTGCCAGGATGCACTCTGTGCCTCCCACTGGTCTGCGTGCCTCTGCTCTACTTTAACTACATCTCTGCACATGCATTCCACTCTGGGATTCAGATTGAACTCGAATCGTTTTTACCTGTTCTTAATTACCTGTGCAGATAAATGAGTGAGGGCAAGAGTGTGTAAAATGCTCTTTGTCATAAGATGACACACTGTAAGGCAGCTGTGGTAAATTTGAGCTCAACCGTTCTGGAGGACATGTTAGTGAGCAGGTTACTTGGGGATTGTTGCTACGCTACTGCAGAAAACACAATTCAGCTGCAAATTCAAGTTCAGCTCCAGTTGTTCGGATTGCTCTACACATTGTCTTCAGCGCTCGTTAGGTGCCTCATTAATGCTCAAAAACCACAGGAAGCAAGAGGGCAAAAGCGAGAGAGACTGCTGCATTATTAAGTGTATAATCATTGCTTCTCTTATACACGTCTACAACTTAACACGCAGAAGAAGAAAGAGAGTTCAGCTCTCCTCTGGCTGAGGAGAGAGCAGGGGAAATTCTTCCACTGAGAAAATATGACAACGTCATGTCTGTCTCTCCATCCACAAGAATGCAAAGTGTGCTGTCAGTAGGGCTGCAGACATGCACGCACACACACGCACACGCACACACACACACACACACACACACACACACACACACACCCACACCCACACACACACACACACTTGGGAGTGTTTTGGCTTGTGAGCCCTTTGCGGCTGGCTAGACAGCGGGTTCTTGCCAAACTGTTGCCTGGCTGTTAAAGAAACAGCGACTCGCACAAGAGAGAGAGACCATCTTTAACTGTCAGCGGGTCTGAATGGGTGAAAAGAAGACCTTGTGTATGTCCAGTCAATATTAGCTCAGACACACAGACTCACTCAGCAGGGTGTCTCCTCATGTCTTGACCGTCTTCCTTTAGACGTGATGTGAATGTACCTTGTATCTGTTTAATGACAGCGCTAACTTTGGAAGGCAGAGAGACGTAGAAGTCTTAACCGACAGAAATAAGAAAAGAGAGAATCCCCCTTTCTCCTCTCTCATGTTTCTCTTTTTTTCCTTTTTTTACAGTGATTACACGGTAATGCTCGGCTAATTCACTATTAAAGCACCTCCGCCATGCAAGCTGAAGCAATGATGTTGTGCATGACAAATATGAAATAAACAACATCTAAAGAGGAGGGTGGAATTTAAATGAGCAAGTCGAAACCCAGCGCAGGGATTCTTTCATGCAGATGAAGACGGAGGGGCGGAGGGGTGAAGCCTCATTTTCTATTCATGAGGTTTCATGGCCTTTTGCTTGTCGCGCCAGAGCTCTGTGTGTGTGCAGCGTGGCGTGTGTGTGTGTGTGTGTGTGTGTGTGTGTGTGTGAGAGAGCTACAAGCAATCCACCTGAGGCCGCCGCACACATATTGTACTCAGTTGACACCATATCGCTTCACACCGGCGAGAAAAAACAAGAGCATGCCTGTGAGTGTATGAGGTGTAAGTGTGTATGGTTGCACACACACATACAAGAGCATACACTATATGATGTTCATGCAAGGGGGGGGGGGTTAAGCAGGTTGGGGGGGTAAGCAGTACAGTATGCAACCCACCACCTACAATGTATGATCCTTTTGTTTTCTGCGACAGACGAGGGAGAAGAAAAAGGTCTATTTAACGACCAGAGCCAACTGCAGTTTTACCAGGAGTTCAACACCCACACAGTCAATCCTCACGCTGTTAACCTCCAGCTTTACACTCCGTAATGATTTAGTAATGCATGTCCACAATCCACTGAGGCTGGGAAAAGTTAGTTGTATCTGTGCGCAGACAATTTCTGTAGAGATTTTTTATTTTTTTAAAAGGCAGCAACTTTTCAATATCACATGCCAAAGCATCTTTAATGTAGTAAACTGTGAATCTAATCAGGGCTGCAACCAATGATTTTTTCATTACTGATAAATCAATCAGATATTAGTAGGGATTCCTGGTGCTTATATCTAAACTCTGGAACTTAATTTTGCTCTTTATGGCACTGAAAATGAAGTTGGCAGCAGAGACAGCGAAGGTTATGACAGTGATGAAGACACTGGATTAAATGTGAATCTCTGGGTGGGTGAACTTGGTCACTATGAGACGTTTGCAAGACTGTTTCTTTCATTGATGGCTGAACAAAACAAGACATTTAAAGATGTTATCTAGAGCTTTAGGAAATTGTGATGATGACATTTCACTATGTCTGACATTATATGGATCAAAACATTAATCAATAGATTGACTATTAATGAAAATAATCATGAGTTGCAGCCTTATTGTTGATGCATTTTCTGTTCATTCAATAATCCACTGATCCACTAATCACTTCAACACTACACCTGATATTCATACATTATTATCACATATCATATCACAGGATGTGGCCTTTATTTTAAAGCTCTTATTACAAAGGAGATAAAACAGATCTGCAGTTCTTAGATGAGATTCTCTTAAATGGCTGTTGGTCTAAATTCAAATATAAAATCTTTCAGCCTGATGTGTAACTTCATGTGTGCCAGCCCTCCCACAAACCATTAGGAGGATAAAAACCACGCTTGCAGTGATTCCTTTGAATTCACAATTAGATAAAAAGGCAACTTTATCCTTGAAGATTAAAAACAGAAGTCATGTATTCTATTCCCTTGTAGCGTTGCTGTCTTGTTTTTAAGCCCTTTACTGCTGCAATTATCATTATTTTTGTAGTTGAAGGTCTGAGCTCGCTGTTGCTCAGGGTTTCAGATCCACGTGATGAAACCTGCAGCGGGCCTGCTGATGACGCAGTGTTTAAGCACGCCAACACAACACACCTCATCCTGTTGTTGGATCTATAGCGAGCATTTAGAAGTGAAAGACAAAGCAGGAAATCAATCAAACCAGAGGGGAGTTGCCTAGACTCACATCGGGTTAGACGAGATGGTTGTTTGAAATAAAAAATGAGTGGGTGGAGAGTGGAGGGGAGAGGATGAGTGAAGAGTTGGTAAAGGGGGGGTACAGGTATATGAAGGGGTGAAATAAGGTGTTAGTCGATGGATGAAAGCACAGAGGGAGCAATGAAACCACACGTGGTGTTGAAGAAAAGCCAGAGAAAAAAGGCGAGAAGGTAAGAGGAGTGAGAATCAGAAAAAGGAGAGGAGGAAGTGGAAGGTGAGATGTACACTGACCTGTGAGAGATCTGGGATGTCACCCTGATCTATTCCAACTTGCTGTTGTCAAAAAACAAATCAACAAAATAAAAAAGGGAGAAAGGTAGGTGGGATAAAATGGAGAAGAAAAAATAAAGAGAAGGGCAGGATCCATTTGTAAGAAAAAAAAAGAAGATGAGAAAAAGAAAAAAAAAAACAGGGGAATCATTACTTCATGCAGTGGCAGTGTCAACATAAACGACAACAGAAATAAACAAGAAAAAGTTTTAGACATGTGGATCGGCTGACGAACCAACCGATCCTCACAGTGAATGACGATGATGACTGGACAGTGATAAATATGTCTGACCAATGAGGGAGAGCGGGCATGGCCACTGGTGCGTGATGACGTGACGACACTGAACACATTCATAAAAAAACGCCGTCTCCAGAACAATTTACAACTCGGACAGGTAACATCTGTGTGGACATGTTGACTTTTCAGGACACAGATAAAGAACATGAAGTCCTGGACGTTTTTAATCATCATCACCATGACTTTGTTTGTCTTTCTGAGCATATTTATCAGCAGCTTTATCATCAGAAAATATGAATAATGGGTGATTAGACTGTACATCTAGTTCTTTAAAAGACGCCATGCTTTAAACCTTTTTTTCAGTTCTCAATTCAGTGAATCCAGTTTCTGATTTCATGAATGAAAGGCTGGCCATGGACAGAAGATGTAATTACAGGTGTGGGAAGAAAAGACATTTTGACATTTGCTTTGAGGGTCAACTTCTACATTATTTAACCTTTTGCAATGAATTTGTACATAATCTTTTCACGGCTTTATCAAATTGTCAGACCTTAAAGACCACATTATATATTCTAACGTGCATTGGACCTGGATTATTTTTACAACATATTGTTTCTGAAAATGAGCACAGAGATGAGACTGTAACTTATCAAAATCTATATTTCACCTTCATGTCCCTTTTCATAGCACTAGCCGTCCATGGAAGTTCTACACTGCACCAGCATCTTGTGGGTGGTAAACAGTTAAAGGCCACATGAAGTTTACTTGCATCATTGTGCAAAGTGCTGCAAAAAAAATCAGTTTATGGACATAATCTAGACTATGTGTGACTTATTTCAGTCAGTGTGCCGACAACACTCTGAGAGGTTTCAGGGTTGATTTTCCTCTAAAGCACTGTATATCAGACAGCCTCACCCAGGTCATCATCTAGATTGATGGATTATGTTTAGAAAACCAGCGAAAAGTTTCAAAAAGCCTTGACAGAGCAACTCATTATTATTCATTGAATGTACGTGTTTTTGATAACTACTATTGTTTTAAATATAGCCTGCAAATAAACACGCACTTAATTGTCCGGGGAGCTCCTTAAAACCTAATTATAACAGACAAAAGGAGCGTTTATTTGAATGTACATTAATGCCACCAGTGTAGTTCTTCTGCTGAAGTTACAGCGGCTGAGTCTCACTGATTCGAGGCTGCTGAAACAAAGGCGGGGGGGAAAGGAATACGGCACGAGAGGAAAGAAAAAAAGAGGGATGATCTGTGGGCACTGGGCGAGGGAGAGCCACACGGGTATCCATCTTTGTCAGGACGAGAGGGAAGAGAGCGGGAGAAGAAAGGATTAGATGGAGGAGTGTGGGGAGCAGAGGGAGAGGGACCTAACAGAGCGCCTAACCACATCCTCCATCTTAGGGTTATTTTGGGTGTGTGTGTATGTATATGTGTATGCATGTGTGTAAAGTGTCTGCAAAGCAAATGTGGGGCAGTGAGGGTAAGTCAGGTACTCTTGTCTGCACACAGGACAGTAGCTGTGTGAGCAGAATTGTGGCAGTGTGGAGTCTTTCTGGAAAATACACCTGTCTAAAAGGGGGTTGAGAGAGTGTGTGTGTGTGTGTGTGTGTGTGTGTGTGTGTGTGTGTGTGTGTGTGTGTGTGCGCATGTGTGTGCGCATGTGTGTGAGCATGTGTGTAAATATGTGTGTTTAGGTGATCAGGGGATGTGGTCAGGACAAGACAATAAATTATAAGGAAAGGGGGAAAAAGGGACGCAAGGTGCTCTTCCAAAAAAAAATCTGGGGGTAACAACTGACCAAAAAAACACCCTAAAAAAATGTTATCCCTGATGTGTGTGTGCACATTTGTGTACTTTTGTGTGTGTGAGTCTGTGAGTGTGTGAGTGAGTATACCTCGGCCACTTTGAGGAACTCTGACAGCTTGGTCATCCTGTAAAGAAATTTCTTGTAGATGTCCAGAGCATCTTTGCACTGGTTCTTCTTCATGTCAAAGTATTTCTCTACAGAGACAAAAGGGAGGATGAGGATGAGAACGGGACAAAGGAATCCAGATTTAAAAGGAGAAGGAAGGATGGGAGGGAGGAAGGAAGAAAGGAGGCAGGAACAATCAGTGCAGGATTGAGTGGAGACAAACAGAAGCACTTAGAAGCTACATGACAGCTTGTCAAAACCGTCTCTGCTGCAGTGACAACCACACTGTGTGCACATATGTGTGTGTCGCTGTGGGGTGTGTGTTTACACGTCTGCCAGGCATGAGCGTGTGCGTCCGAACACGCAAAACAAACTGAGGCTGTACTTACACATCATTTTTCACACATGTAGGAGATGGGCATCAGTCGGCTCACAGTAGGTGTGTTTATCCTAGGAGTGTGGGTGTATGTGTGCATGTGTGTGTACATGTGTGTGTTACCCAATAGGTTGATGACCCCCTCATTGTAAGCAGCAAACAGCCTTATGGAGTCTTTGAAGAGCAGCATGAAGGCTGAGTTGATCACTCCGTTGGTCAGCTCATTAGGGTTGGCCTGGAGAGATGAGAGGTAAAAAAAAAGTGAGACAGAGAGAGAGAGAAGGTAAAGGAGACATCTCTATCACATCCTTCCAAAGCTTTTCATAAAAAAGAAAATATCTCTTTCAGATATTCACAAACATCTTTTTTTTCCCCCGAATTGCAGCACAAGCAAACACATCACACACACAGAGCAACTGTCTGTTTAGTTTAGGTGGGAAAAACATCACGCGCAGACACACATATGCATTCCAATGAGAAACTCCGCCATCCATTTTTATCACTCTTTGAAGCTCGCTGGCACAAACCACAATGCACCCACCAATTTCTGCAAATCCCCACCCAATCCCCGTTTTCCCCTCTGCGCAAACACACACATACACAAACACGCTAAAACTCAAAATCTGTTGCCATAATATGCTTCTTATACCCCATCAATAAAGAGAGGTTTCAAACTTTGCAAACTGTTGTTTCAATTTACATTTTGATTGGAAAGTGAATCGACCACAACTTTGACAAGCATGCATATATGCAAAACACACACACACACACGCAGAGTACCTGGAAATCCAGCAGAGCATCCAGCTGGTTCTGAATGATGGGCAGCGTCTTAATCAGCTTCTCTGTGTTCATGGTACGCATCACACCGTCAATCCTTACAAAACAGGAAACAAACATAATTGTAGCGGGAACCTTGTCGAGAGAAATTCTTATGTAAATGTTGATACAAATTAGGGAAAAACACAAATAAGGACTAAAGAAATGATGGCAAATGATGGGAAATGGGAAAAGAACTAATGTTTTGCATATGAAGGATTTCTCAGTAATGCAAAGTCTTAGCAGCTCCTTGAGGTGAAAGGCTGCCAACAAATGGAGACTGAAACACATTTTTCAAAAACATAATGAGAGTCTGCTCAGCGGGATCAGCATGACAAAGGATTCGGTGTCATTCTGATATTGAAATGATCTTCCTCAGACGACCTGGAGAAATGATGCGCCCACTGTCACTCAAACAGAAGTCTCCAGAAACTCTGCATTGTCACTACTTGATGCATTAAAATATTACAATGGCTGACATTAAAGGAATAATTTATCTTAGCTTAGCATAAATACTTGAAACCTTGAAAAACAAGTGATGTGCCTCGTGTCAGGGGACTCTACTCTCATAACTACTGGGCCACAGCTGGGCCCTCTTGCCACCTTTCAGTCTTTTTGCTAAGCTAAACTAATATTTGCCAAAGTTTTGTTTTTTTTATATTTTCACACTGGGATGGATTCTTTTTTTGTTTAACCCCAGACGAAAATATCAGTTTTATATTTTCTGCAATATCTGACACATGCGCCAGCGCTGAGCTGAACAGGACACTGTGAAACTAAATACAATATTTCATGTGTTGTCCTGAACAATACTTGGACAACACATACAGCCATCAAAATAAAACACCTTGTCAGGTTGTTCTCTGTCTTAAGTGCCAAAAGATAAACAGCCGTCTCCTGGTGTGCGACAAGATGAGTGTGAAATGATGAGTGTGGTTGTCATTGTGTGTGTGGCCTCCCCTACCCCCTCTTCATCTTGGTGAAATCCACAGCCACCAGCCTGTAGGACATGGCCTTCTCGTTCAGGTAACGGCTGTATCGTCTGATGAAGGTTGACATGTCATAACCTGGGAGGGAAAATAAGAGCAGAGAGTTGGAGTGTGTTATGTGAGACAGCTACACGTGATTTCAACCTTTTGTCCTATAAATTGTCTATTGTCTTTATATTATACTGTATATGTGCATGGCATCAGATGCATTTGAATCAAGTACACAATCACACTGAAGCACTGTTAAATACTTTCCCTTGATTGCTTAAAACATTCTCGTGCTCGGTGTAACGTCCTTTGAGGCAAATCCTGCCCATCTGGTTCTTTACAAGCAAATTAAAACAAAACCAAAATGCGGTTATTTTCCCACGAATTTTGAGCGAATGAGTGTTCGTGTGCTTTACCTTGCAGAGCTCCCTTATCCAGGAAGTTGTTCAGGTTGAACAGAGTGTTTCTGGAGGCCAGATACTGGATGAAACGCTGAGGTAAGAGAGAGAAAAAGCAAACGTTAATGCTTGGTCAAATGAAGGCTTGAAAGGGTTTGATCAAAAAACATGAACCACACAGTGTTTAGTGTGTGTACAGTGTTTGAATGTGGAATTATTTAAGTTGTAAGTCGGCTTCTGACTCTAAGTTTCCCTGTTTGATTTCCACACTAGTTGGAAAAAATGGACTGACAATTTCCTCCTGCACGACAACCAAACGCTCCAAATGACTCCAGTGAAGGTTATGAAGCATCCAGCAGCAAAACTACTAAAACACATGCACACGGTCTGAGCTTGAGCTCATTAGCTAACAGCGAGTAACAAAGAATAGCATGATTCATCATTGACATGCAGTTAAGTCTGTATTAAAATGCAGCGCACAGCCGCCGCTGCAATGACTCACTTAATCTGTCAAGATGTTTAAACATACTGTGATGACTAAACAGTAATTCCATGTTCTTAAAAGCTGCCTTTTCATGTCGTCCGTCTCTGTTTGCCTTCCTGCAGAGAGGTCAGAGGTCGGCCACAGAACAGCAATCTGGGAGCTGGTGGGGATTTGGTTTCTTGCTCTTAGACACCAGCAGGAAGGAGGATTTAACCCACGTCTCCCTACTGCTACCCCTGCTGCTTCAGACGCTTTAACCTCAGGCACTTCTCCTCACCTCGGGCCGGGCCGACCGTGTTTAAAAATTAACTTTTCTCCTGCCGTTTTTTTTTTCCAGTCATTCATTAGGACCCATTATGAGAAGCTCTGGCGAGGGAGGACAAATGGCAAGAGGAAGTGGTCAGAAAAAAATTAATTAACCTTTGGGAAGAAGCAGAAGAGTGGCAGCGCAATATAATGAATTATTATGTAATGACCCCTTGAAAATGTTAATGAGATCAAATCTAAAGCTAAAACTTAGCCTCCAGAAAGTGATGAATCACATCATTCCTGTCATTTACACACTTTTTGGCGTCTCTGTTTGCATTTGGACATTTTTGCTCGGCTTCGTAAACTCAACTCTAGTCAAAGCGCTTCTTGGTTCTGACAGATCTCATGTCACTAAGCACGTGCTGGAAGACTCTTTACTTCCCATTTTCCAGGAAAGGTTTGCTCAGCATGTCTGCTCTTTTTCCAACAGCACTTTGCTTCACATCTACACATCTTCATACTCTCACACCTGGGAGTCGCCCAGTGTCTTTTACTGCTGGCAACTGAGCAGCTCCTTTTTTCCTTGCTCTTTTGAGAGTTTTTTTCTTGCCTCACTTGAGAGAACCTCTATGTTGAGATATTAATGGTGAGGAGAGCTTTACTTATTCACTCTCTCCGGCTCAGATTTTTCTGGCTGGAGCTGGAGATTCAGAGCGTAGTCAGACCTTTTGAGAGGGCAATGGTAGGCGAGATGGGCAACTGAATCTGAGTCAGCATCTAGTGTTGTGTACTTGCGTTAAACCTAAATCGACTTTAGACGTGTTGTGCAACTCGTCGGTAACCCTCGACTTGTTTTCACACACCTGTGGGTAACCTGCCGTCACCCACAGGTGTGTGAAAACAAAACAAGCTTTGATGGTGTCAGCAGTATTTATCTGTATTATGAAGCTATATCCTCTGAGCGGCACTTCAAAGACGCTGAGTAGAAGAATGTGGAAAGAGAAGACTCCGACTACACTCGACTGTATAAGCACCTGAAAAACAAGCTAACTCAAAGCAAAGCTAAACTGATGAGTGAAAAAGTTCTGTAATGTCTTGGTTTGTTAGCCTTGTTTAAACAGCTCTCCGGCACAGGCTTCATATTATTCAAGGGTCTTGATGTTGATGTTTTCATCTGACATATGTTCTGCAAAGTTGGCAGCACAGTTATGTAACAGCTTTGTTACTTACTGTATGACACTAAAGATTATCTATGGCAATGCTGCTCATTAGTTCAAGTTCATATGATAGAGATGTAAGAAGCTGAAATCTAAAAGTAGAAAATAATGTAATTCTCCATCTGCTGCTAATGACTTCCATACACACTGCAGATAAAACTTTTGGCCTTCTGCTCTTTTGTTGGCCCTGAACTCTTTCAGTTACTGTGTCTTCTTGATGGTTTCTGTATTTATCTGCAGGCGCCAACAGTACAGTTAATAATTCACATAAATTGAACTGCCCTATCTTCTAATAATGATCCGTGTAAACGGCAACAACCGTAGGAAGTGAAGCTAAAGCCGAAGTTTTCTCCTACTTTCAGGTTCTGCTTCCCTGCAGCGATGTGATTATTTTACAGTAAGGTCACAACGGACAAATGAACAAAACAGCAAAATGATGGGCGTGAAAGAAGAATTCTTATTTTATTTTGTTAAACTGCCAAAGACTTGACTAAGTAGCCAGATGTGCTGCTCTCATCTAGAAGATCAATTAGGGAACAGGATATAATTCATTCGCAGTAACTGTTGTAGAAATGTTGCTGCCAGGTTAAATGCTGAGGGAGACCAGGCCTGACTTGGAGGCTGGACTTTAAAAACTTGGGACTTAACCTGGACTCTGCCTCTAAAGACTAAACTTGAACTTGCATTTGGTCCCTCATGAACGTCTCTGCTATCTCATCTTCCACACATCACTGAGTAACGGAGTGCAGAGGAACAAGTCTTGGCCATCATCCATAGTTTTGGGAACGCAGGCCTCAGGCTTCCCAAAAGCATCTTAACGTTAAGGCCGTCTCTGTCCAACTGACTTAAAATGATCTGAGATTTGCCAGTTTGCCAATTCCCGATCTGGCAGAGAACCAGGCCTCACTGGCTGGTTGGAGCATCTAAGAATGTGTGTGTGTGTGTGTGTGTGTGTGTGAGCACAAATATGCTTGCGGGCATGTGTGTTGGATTCAGCTGCATTGACATGTTTCCAAGGGCTCTGGGACCGTTTAAAAAGGCATAAAGATTTAGATTTTGTTCTTGTCCTTTTTTTGTGTGCAAGCTCATGCTGTGGGGACAAAACTTTGTTCAGGCTGTCACGTGTGGAGCTCCCATCTGTGGACAGAAATTTCAATCCAAAAATGGCTAACCATTGTTTCTTATTACCATTAAGACATTTGGGGTGCATGGAGCAGTTAAGGTAGTAAAGGTGAGCAACTTTGACAACAATGAAAACAGACTTCAGGACTTAGCGCCATCATCAGGTTTAATAAATTGCAAATGTTAGCATGCTAGCACCCTAAAACTAAGGTGATCATAGCATATTCATTGTGAGCACGCTGATGTTAGCATTTAGCTGCTAGCAAGTGTTGCTGCTTGATGAATGGCAATTAATCAATTAGTCAATTAACTAATTAATTCATTGTTTCAGCTCTAATTGTAAGTGGGTTTAACACCTTCAGAACTTAAGTGTGTGTGCTCTTAAGACCATCGCAGAGGAACGACAATGAGTTCAAGTTTAAGGGCAAAAAAATGAAGTTTTACAGATTGAGAATAATGAAACAAACGAACCAAGGTTAAGAAAGAGAAACTCAGACACGATGGTCACAGATAAAGAGAGGAAAAGAGGGAGAGACAGCAAGACAAAGAGCTCATACATTTCATAAGCTCTCTCTCTGCCTCTTCTTGTGTGCCGACTCCTCATCAAAAGTCCATCTGACAAGAGCCTGCGTTCCTCCCTGAGCCTCAAACACAAAGGCTGAGGCAGAGGGAACCCACACAAAACGCATGTATATAGTTAAAAAGGAGAAAATCTATAAAGGGGCAGAAACGCTCGGCACAGAGAGACAGAGAGGGAGACTCAGAAACCCGCTGAGCCCGAGATTATTCAGCGAAGACGGCTCCAAGAAAAAGAGGCTGTTCTGAGAGGAGATTCAGATTTCGAGCCAATGTGTAAGAATAGAGAGGAGTGAAAGGAGGAGAGAATGAGAAGATGTACAGAGATAGAGAGGGTGAGACGGAGAAGCAGGTCGGCTCGGCTTGTCAAATAATTCATGTTAGCATATTGGAGAACAACCTCATGTATTATTGATGCATTTAGATCCTGGCTACTCCCTGCCTCTCTCTCTCCACAGCGAAACACAGCTATACATAGAGATCCAGCTTTCGCCCGTCATCTGGCTTCTTCCTCCCTCTCTTCGTTTCTCCACCTCTTTTGCTTCCACGTCTCTTCTCTCCAAAGTGCACAAGTTGGTAGTTTCCCTAGTTACCGAACACCGTGGCCTCAGCGCTGACCTGCACTGTTCTCTTTCTCTTTTCACAATCATGGAGTCGGGTTATGTAGAGGCGAAGCCAAGGCTGGAGCTCTGCACGCTGTGAATCTTTACAGCAAACTGCGGCTGGATGAAGATCTACTCGAGTCTGGTTTGACAAAGAAATCAGGTCGAAAATGACTGACACGATTTTCCTGTTTCAATCAAACAGGGGAAGCTAAAATAGGCTTGAGATTGTGATTGTGTAATAGATCCTTGAGTTTGACGGCTTATCTGACGCCACAGCAGTGCACATCAGTTTATGATATTATGAGGAAGGATATCACTGCTCTGGAGGTGGTGGAAACCTTTTTTTTTATCTGGATCTATATGTTTTTTCTGTTTAATTACAGCATGATAAAAGACAATGGGCTGTTGGCTGATTGGTTGGTTGAACTCATGGTCAGATGCCATTGGTTAGTGTACATGAAGTGGGCAAAAATTGTCAGACACAAATCCTCACTTCCAACATCAGCAACGTCATTAAACTATCTGATAAGCACGTCAGAGGAAGCACTCAGACTCATTGTGATATTAAATTAAAGTTGGCCTATTTGTCAAAAAAATTCCTAACTTTTCTAACTCGTCCTCTACTTTTTATTTTTCAACCTAAAGGAAGAAATGCATGGTAACTCAAGGCTGAACTCCAAGCAGCTTCCTACACAGGAGTACATAATCTGCTCGGAGAAGCTGAGCTGTACTCACTGACTTCAGATCTTTTTCATCTGTCCTCCCTAAGGTATAAAACAAAAATCCCAGAGCAGCCTGGTTGGTAAACATGAGTGTGCTGTGTGCAGCTTACTGACGTCACATTACATGATATCTGGGAAGTTGAAACGGTTACAGCTCGGCCCTCTTTGGACCGGCCCACGTGTACACACAGGCAATGAACAACCACGTCTCCTACCAGCAGAGGAATTATTGATCCTGGCAGAGAAAGTTCTGTTAGCTTTCACCAGATAACACAAACTGGAATCTGTTGGGGATTCACAGTCTTGCTCAAGGACACTTCAGCAGGGAGGAGGCAACCTGGGTTCTCCCATGTTTTTAAAAGTCACAGCAGATCCTAACTAATGTTTTATAGGGAATAAATAAAGAGTCGGTTAGGGCTCCAAACGGGCGTCAGGAAGTCCACATGAGAATTTATTTTTGGCTGCTTTGGTGCTCGACTTTACTTTCTCTCAGACACACACATGCAGAAAATCGTCAGAACTGACTGCAAACCGAGTTCCACTGAAAGGTGATGACTCACACAAGAAGAATGAGTCGTGATCGGGCTGCGTTAAATGAAAGCAGCTCTTATGCAAGCCGAGAAACACACACACACACACACACACAACGAAGCAGACGTGTGCAGCGATACAGCCACATGTGCACACACACACACACACACACAGCTTTCCACCAGGCTAAATCCTGCCTGGGATTCTCCCCCTGCTTCTTTTTCTTCCTTCTCCTTCCTCCTCTATCCTACGTAGTATTTCTCCTCCTCTTACGCAATCAACCATTTAGTCCCCGAATCCAATTTTAGTGTGAAAAGAAACAAAGACATGCTGGGTGGTTGCTGAGAATGATGGGATTAAAGAAATGCGTCTACATTTAAAACATCTGAGAGTCTATATCCGGCTTCGGCATCACCTTAGTGAGAGTGTGCTTGTGTTACCTCATGGGACTTTTTCTGGTATAAACACCAACCTTGTCGGGAACGGTAGTTGTGGTTAAGGTGTGAATTGAGGTTGAAGTTGATGACAAGGAATGAATAGAAGTCAATGCAATGTCCCGACGAGGATAGCTGTGCACACGTGTCTGTGCCTACGAGGTGACAGGGCTAACAGTGAGTGAGCAACATGAGTCATCGTTGGAAACACTAACGCGCACATACAGTAGGTTTTAATAGTTTTCTCACTACAATGAAGAGCAAAGAGTCAGGTGGTCGAGCTGGTCTAGTGAAGGTGGGTGGTACATCAGAGTCATAGTCATCGCCGGTCATGAGTAAGGATACCTCACACCAGTACCGATACTGCGCTCATGTACTTGTACTTCTAATTGTTAAACTACTCTGATACGACTGATACCACGTTAAGAGATATTTTAGCATAAGCGATGAACACAAAAGTAGAAAGCACCTCCTTTAACACAAGCAATTTAATAACAGAAAAGTGTGCAGGTTTTTCTGCAAACTTTATTGTCCACTGTGGAGAAAAATCTGAATCTGAAGACACCACATAACAACGACTTTGTTATTTATTCATCAAGATAAATCAACTAGAGAGGAGACACATCTGGACTCGGCTACGTCTATAGTAAGAGATCACTAGTACTGGGGGTAATTGGAGATTGAATGCAGTGAAACAGCTAATTGTAATGCTTTAAGTGAAACTGTACAGAGGGGTGGCAGCAGAGGTGCTAATCACAGTAGCTACTAATTAAACCTGGCACTTGTCCAGAGACCGGTAGAAGGAGGAAAAAACGACTACTCACAGGAGCAAACATTAGAAGAGAGGCTGTAAAAACAAGATTGCCTTATAGGTATTATTCAGTTTCCAGGGTGGGAAACGTGGGTTTTCACAATTTCATGGAACATTAGGAGCTGCACTCTCGTTCACCCTCACAGCGCCATCAGACAGCATCCTCCCATAAACAGCAAGGTGTGACGACGTATTGTGGATTTCATGAGAGATATGGCCGCACTTAGCTTCTCCACAAATGTGAATCACACATCATCTCACTGGATTCATTTTTGTGTTGTTTTCCGGACCTTGCAGATGTTATGAGCTGTAGCAAGTTAGCCAGTTAAACTAACATGAATTAAGTGTGTTGGTTAAAAATGTTGTCGCCATCTGACTTTCTCATGTTTCTTGACTTGTTTAAAAACAACAAACTCAAAGAATGGGTCCTAAATATACACTTGATATACATTATATTGTGCTAAGAGAAGTATGACAAGTATGATTGCTGCTTAGCTTACATGTTCTTATTTTTAAATAGTATGTTACTTTGAAGGCTACAAGAGAAAGAGCTTTTAGGTTGAGGACTCACTGATGTATTTGGAATCTTAGGTAGTTAATGATTGTCCTTGGAAGTAAAGCTCGGTTACTGTTGGTAGCAAGCGAGTTAGCAGACATGCTTACGATTCTCATTCCTCCACTTGTGCTCTTCCAACTCCCTAAATGCTAAGTTACTCTCACTACAGCTCCATGCACACCACTTCAACACATGGAGAAATCCATGTGGAGAAATCCAGAGCTTGACGGGCCTGCCAGGCCTCGTTACGGCTGCTGAGCCATGATTGGGCAATTGCTGTTCTGGGGAGGAGTTTAATTACAAATCAGATTGGTAATGTGTCAGCAGATGCTCCAAATCGATAAAGTGAACCAGTATTGAAGACAAAAAACAGTAACAAAAATAGATGCAGACATCCCTGACTGAGAGAATCTCTATTGAGCTACTTGTACCCTGCAAGTTTCTGGATGGCTGAGTCTGCTTTGCCCAGTAGGACGGCCACACACACACACACACACACACACACACACACACACACACACACACACACACACACACACACACACACACACATATACTGCTTTCATGTATTGATCACACAGATGCAGCCAATTTACTTGAGTTGGAAGAACTTGTTTATCTGCCCGAAGGAGCATAAGGAATGTGTGGAGAGTGTCAGCTCATCCTGGGTCACCCTGGAGTTTTCACTTTACAGATAGGATGTTTGGGTGTCAGAGATAAGCAGGAACACACACACACACACGTTCATGCAGCGCGATCTGCCTTCACACTAATCATCTTTACGTTGGCCACACCGGCAGCTGATAGGAAGCACGTGTTTGATGACTTTCTGAGCGTGTGTGCGCATCCAAGCACTTCTGATTATCACAAGTGACCCCTATTAGAGTCAGGGTGACCTCTCACTCACACACACACACACACACACACACACACACACACACACACACACACACACACACACACACACACACACACACACACACACACACACACACACACACACACACACACACAAATAACATCCTCCCTGTCCCTGCTCCCTCCGACACAGCGCCGCTTGAGTCAGCAGATCTCCACACCTCTTTTCTCTGTCTGTCTTTAATTTCCCCGTCTTCTTTTTCCTTAACTCCTTTTCCTTCCAGTCTGCCTCCTCCTGCCCGGTCAAACGTCTTTCATAATATCTCACACATCCCATCCTTGTTGAAATCTCTGCTCCTGTCTGCGTCCTCGCTTTGCCCCCAGAGGAGGCGAGGGAGTGTAGTGATGAGAGTGCTTCAGTGACGTCACTGAAACAAATGGGCCGTTTTGCTATCTGGGACACTGGTGGCGGCGAGGTGGCGACACACACTGCAACTTTACACTGCCGTTAAAAACACACACACACCTTACTGTTATCTCCCTCCCTGCCTGCCTGCCTCTCTCGATCTATCTCACACACACACAAAAACACTCACATACACAGAGAAAAGAAAAGCGGCGTGTCCTGCTACCATCAGCACTTTCACCGGTGTCCTCGCCAGACCGTCCCTGTCTCCTCTAATGTCCTTAATGACTCCAACACTCTGTCTACTCTCTGCGAGCTCTTCTCCTTCTTTTGCCCTACCACATTTCTCTCACCCCTCCAATATACTCCCATCCTGTGCTTGTATTCAGTTTTGATCTACAGAGTCACAGCTCTCTATCCTGGTTCCTGATGCACTTAGGTGCAATCAATCAGACTGTAATTTTCCCCGCTGACACTCACAACTATCCTGTCCTGAAAGAAAAAAAAAATAAGGATGATGGGTAGTATTTCTGAGGACTTCGCGTCCTTGAAAACAAACTCCCAAAAAGGGTTTTCGCAGCGCCGTGTGATACTGTACCTTGTGGTCTGGCAAATCTTTGAGCTGTGACATTCCTCGCAGTCACAGCACACTGAGGAAAAACAGAAAACTATGAGGGCTATTAAAAGAGGCTATTCATCATAAAAAAAATAAATAGCAATATTTAAGCGTGACAGTTTAGGGTTGCAGGGGTTTGATGTTCAATTGGCAAAACCAAATTTGAGTGGAGGACGTGTTACTGATTATTAAACACTTCAAAAGCGAGATTAGTCAAAACTGTTAAGATGTGAAAATATCTAACAAATACAAGTTCTGGACAAAACAACAGCATCGCCTTCTTCTATAAAAGCTGTGCCGTGAACAGCGATTTCAAGATCAGACTGTGCTGAAGAGGCACAATCACGTACACAGTCATTTTTATTTCATAAGCTATGCTAGCAGCACGGCTCCAGGGATGAAAATATCAGTCTGCCAGTTGGTGAGCCGACCACTTTAGCCCAGACTGAAATAAGTCAACAACTATTAAATGGATTGCCTTGACATTCTGTACAGACATTCGTGGTCCCCAGAGGATGAGGCCTACTGAATTTAGTGAACCCCTGACTTTTCATCTAGCATCAACAGCTATTGGATGGATTGCCATGAAAATGGATGCAGACATTCATGTTCTTCCTCAGGATGAATTACAACAACTTTGGTGATCGCGTAACTTTCATCTAGTGCCATCATCAGGTCAAAATCTTAATTCGTCCAATACGCTGGTTTATGACTAAATGCCTGCAAAACTAATGGCATTCTCATGGTTGGCGAAGTCAAGTTTCTATTTAATAGAGCTTTTTGAATTTTTTTAGCAAATGATATTTGAAACTTTCATCCTCATCAACATAATTGTGAATGTTTTATTTAAGTTCATCCTCCCTAGATGCATCGGAAACATGTGCATGAATTCCTTTTGTTTTTGATGTGATTTTAAATATTATAAAGTTGCTTGAGATGATCGTTTTAGAATAATCATGCCTTAATGCCTGTTGGGAAAATATCACATCTTGTTTTATTCTAGGATTTTGTTTCACAGCTGTTGAACAGTGAAGCGAGTTTACTGGAAAGTAAATAAAGCACTGCCGCCACATATCTCACTATAGAGAAAACGTTGGGATAAATCTGCCTCGGAGAATCAGCTGCAATAAACACTGTGACAGAAAAGAAATTCAGGTGGATTATGTGTCGAATACCCATTTAAAGAAGTGCTTCCAGCCTTTCAAAAATCAATTGTAAAATAACTTTGACTTCTACATGACCCCATTTCTCCCTCTCGCTCGAACATTCATGTCTTGTACAGTCACCCGCAACATCTTTTCCTCCATTCTCTTAATTCTGCAGGCAAATTAACCTTCCTCTTTTTATCCTCACTTCCTCTCCATCGTCCTATAACCCTGTTCAGATCTTGGATGGTGGAGGCATCCAGTCCCCGGAGAGAGGCCCAGCAGTATCAGTTCTGAGGCTGGGGGGTGTGGGGCTGGGAAAGCATTGTTTGTGGTTTCCTGCTGGATTGTTTTTGGGACATATTGGCCGATCATACAAAGGCCTGGAAGCAGAGGCACACGCTGATAAATGATAACAAGTGAGACAATGGCTAGACGAGAAGTCAGGACTCATCACATTCCTTCTTGTAGATGGCTCATTTTAAATTTAAACTCTCAGACATCAGGGTAGCCCGTCTGCCCACTTGCTGTCACGAACACCCAGAAGCAGAAACGACGCGGTTCAAACTCGAGATCCTGCAGCGGTGCTTCTTTGAGACGTACTTTTAAAGTGGCTTTGTACCAGCACAAAAGTGAAATCGTGATCAAAGATATTGACTGACTCTTGATCGCTCATAAGATTCACAGTGTCACTGGGGAGTGAGCCAGGATTGCTTCTTGGCAGGGAGGAAAAAAACTGGAGGTGAAGAACTGAATGAGCATCAATACCGGCCTGCTGACTATTCCTTCACACACACACGGACAAAATGAGCTATTACTCTAATCACGATCCCAATCCCTTTGACAAATATGGCAGCCGAGGCAAAGAAGAGATATTAAAACTTAATTCACCTGCTATTTGCTCTGAATGGTAAATTCCCACATTCGATTTGAAAGCACGGGCTGAATATATTACCCGGAGCAGCAGAATAAAATAGGCTGCATTTAAAAAGGCGGCATTTTGCTGACATCCAGACCGACTGAGAATGAATGCAACAGCGGACAACGCTTAAACGTGCTCACATATTACAGTCTGTTGATTTTAATTCAGCTGTTGACCCACAGACTTGGAGGAGACGCAGAGCCAGGAAAGGCAAACTACACATTTTATAGTTTAGTCATGTTGTGCCGTCGTACATATTCTGCTGTTTTCACTGTTATTGGACGACTAAAATGGGAACCAATGATAAATCTACACTGCTAACAGTCGTTCCATCAATATCTCACAATGGCTCAGTGAGCGTATTGTGTAACGCTGTCCTTGGTCAGCCTGAGACGGCTGCCGCTGAAGGCCTCTTATGTCACGTATTCATTGAAATTCATGGAGTTAAAATTTAGAATGTTGAAGGTTAAAACTAAAAATTGGTCAAAATGGGTTTTGGAGGCGGATACTGATACCAGTAGTTTAGAACTGAAAGAACCTTCTCTAACTCCTCCTTTCCTTCTGTACCTCCTTTGTTCTTTCCCTACCTTCCCTTATATTCTCTACCTCCATCTCTCCTTCTATTCTTTCTCCTTTCCTTTTCTACCTCCTCCTTTCTTTCTCTGCCTCCTTTCATTCCCTTCCTCCTTTTTTTCCTGCACTTCCTTCTCAAATACCACATACATTGTGTTGATGTCGTTTTCTTTTTTATTATTCTTATCAGAGCAGTAAAGCGTCTGAAAGCACAGCACAGAGTCCTTGGAAGACTAAACCACTGTCACTGAAAGCCAGACAAATGAAATTACTTCAGGCTCAGCAGCTCTTTCAGGCAGGGTGACCCAAGAAAATAGCATTTCAGGGTGAATCCTTCATCATATCAGAAGTGATCAGCTATGTGAATGTTTATATCCATCATAACATTATCAGAAAGTCTGTGGCGGCTCTTTAAATAAAATTATGTGCCAAACAGCGCTTTCTTTTCACTATAAAAACGCCCGTGACTGTAGCTCATGTTAAGAAAGCTGTCTGCGATGTGCAAGCGGCCACTCTGATTTCACTCAATGTAAATGTTCTTAACCATCAGAGCATTCATCAGACGTTGTGCGGGGCCATCTTCGCCGTGCCAGCCGAGCTGGAACAAGTCAGCGTGTTGATCTGAAAAGGAATGTACAGTCTATTGACCCCAATTCTGTGGGTCTGTGGTTTCTAATTTTACGGCCAGATTTCTCTCAGCTCTGACTATAATGGATGGGACGGCCATGAGGGAGCAGGGACACCTGGCCGCTGAGCCTCAGTCAGCAGCGCCGTCCTGACAGGCCTGATGAATGCAGGCTGATGAGTACACACACTTGCTGTACTACAGCCTGGATCCTCACTCTGTGCTGCTAAACCACGAATGCAGGGCTGTAATGTACTGACGGTGTTTTCATACAAGGGCTTTTAAATTACTGTCCATCATATTGGTAGTTTCCACAATTAATAACCACTAAAGAGCAGCATATTGTTAATAAAGCACTGCATTTTAAATGTCTATTGTCCAAGAATTATTAGTGACTTTAATGCTTTAATATAACATAGATGGCTCTGTGTTATGAATTTGAGGAACAACAGCTTGATTTATTTCTTTGCTACAGGGCATTGTGAAGTAATTCTATGTAGTAACAAGTCTTTATATTGCTTCTGTTCGGCGCTGCTTATTATCTTAAAATCACCACCTTGCAAAGACAACAATATAAAGCTATATTAACATCAAAAAGATCCCTCCTTATGTATCCGTGTACATATCCACAGCTAATCTCGTATATTACTGGACCAATGAGCCTAATATTTCCTGTGGACATTCATGGCTATATGCTCAAGGATCTCTGGTGGTTGCGGCGATTCGCAATTTTTGAAAAATCTATTTTATTAACTGTATATTGCCAGCGACCCCTGACAACTCCTCTCTCTCCTCTTATTGGACAGCGTACATGGCGGTCACATGTCTAGACCACCGACATCATGTCAGTGACACGCAACACTCTTATCTGTGCATTTCAAACATGGTGTGTGGTGATATGTATGTGTGTGTGTGTGTGTGTGTGTGTGTGTGTGTGTGTGTGTGTGTGTGTTTGCTGGGGGCCCAAGCAAGTAGGCCTTAATTATTTTGACCACGAGATGATGATCTCACACTATACAATGTTTCCCCCTCACAATCCTACAGGCTCTGATACGTTTGAGAGAGGAGAGAAGACAAGAGGAATTATAAGAAATGAAGAGGACCAACAAATAGGCTCAAAAATGTGGGAGTGCGGATTATGGCTATTATTGGTTATAATCAAACCGGCCAATGGGGCTGAAATTACAACCTGGAGCCGAGTGTGCTGCTCTCTAGGTTGCAAAATGCAGAGACATTTACTCATTCAGTGCCTGCTTGCTATGTTGGTTATGGTGAAATTAGGAATTAACATGGTGTTGCAATCATTGTTAAGTCACTCTAGGTGAGGCATCGACATCAAAAAGGTTCAATCTGACAGTGACAACTCAGAGATAAATCAGCCTACAGATTGGGAATACTTCTAAACCACTTCCTGCTGCTCTGCAGTGACCTACTTAGCATGATTTGGTTTATCAAAAATGTTGCGGGAATTTCCACCGCATGAGCAAACATTTGGCACGGAGCGATCTGATAACCTGATGTCTCTCTGAACTGTCTGTGAGGTCTTGGCTTATGCAAGTGTCTCATTATTAAAGGTTCCAGTTTGTCTCTATGGCACCTATGCTGCCAACGTTACATCTAATTTTGGAGTACTTTGTCTGATTCTCTACACCTAAAACACTGTTTCAGAAGCAGTGAACTCAGCCAGGCTGCTGTTTGGGTGTCAGTGAGTTTAGAAGATTCTTTCGTAAACCAAAAAACAATGATCTCACACCCAAGTCTTCCTCTTTTCAGAGGAAGTTTAGATTAACGTAATAAACGAGGAACCAACAAAAGGAAGTGTTGCATAATGTCGACACAAGTGATGTTGACTGAACAAGGAAGCAATGCTTCCCTATTTTAATAGAAACTGAAAGGAATGCGACACAGGGTGTGGTGGTTTTCAGATCTGTTTGCCTGCTACGTGTGTGTGTACAAGAAGGTTCTGCATATTAGTCTTTGTATTCAAGATGTGTATTAGTACTCAATGTATATGATGTGTATAATTGCCCACTATTTCATAGAAGTTACCAGATTTTGGTTCCAAGGACCGGAATTGCTCAGTTTTACAAAGACACAATCTGCAGAATGGAGCTGCTTGTTTTAAAGGAATAGTTAAACATTTTGTTGAACTAGCTTCCGGCAGTCGCTTCATATTTATCGTACAGGCATGAGAGTGGTATCAATCTTCTCATCTAATAATTTCTTAAAGTTAGTGGATTTGGAAAAACTGTAAGTTAGAATATAAAGGTGGCACTAAATAAAAATGGACTTTTATAAGTAGCTGGTGAAAAAGCTGTGGTAAATTACATAAAAGTAAGAATACTGCACATTGCAATTTACACAACAAAGCAACACACTGTGCTTGGACTGCTGTTTCATAAAATATACATTCAACAATATACCAGTATAGTAGGAACCAAATGGCACCCGTCCATCTGACTATCAAAGTATATGTTCATGTGAAAATGTACCGTGTTCTTCTGAATTATTAACAAACTAGAGGATTGCCTTCAACGCCAGCCACAATAGCTTATTTGAAGAACAAAGGCATTTCATCTTGTTAGAAATTAATAAAACTACAAGAAATGTAGACTACAACTGTCTCTGAATTAATCTCTCCTCTCACTCTCAGAAGCTGCACTGCATATAAATTGAGACATTTTGCTGATGCGGGGTTTGATCAGACTCTTCATGCAAGACAGTACAATGTCAGAATCAAAATCATAATTAATAAATCCAAAAGTTCTCCCAAACATTGCAGTGATTGCTTGAATGTTAATTTATAATTATTGTGTTTGAAAGCCTGCAAATCCACGGAGGGGCTGTGTTCCTCTTCCAGCTTTCAACCGTGTTTTTATGAAGTTATTTTATTTGATTATTCATTTGCTTCTATCCTTGTCCTCCATCTTGCTTCCAGCTCGTACTGAGCTAATTAATTTCTCGGCACACAGCTATTTCGATTATTCACTCCATGTGTCCAACGTGTAGGTTCTCAGTAGCTGCACATGCCATTTGTATCCCATATGCATCGCTTTTGATCCTAATGCCGATATAGGCATGAATAAATGATCCGAATGCTTATGTATGTTTGTATTTATGAACGTGTGGGCGAGACAGACTTGAGCAATAATACAATATATTGATGGAGCCTCCATTGACTTCCCCGGAGGGCTTCTGGCTCGTGTGTGTTTTTGTGTGCGAGCCTCCTACCTCGTTGCCGTACATCATGAGGTGGTGGGTGGTGATAAGAGCTTTGAAGACCACCACCCAGCTGGAGTTGGCCGTGCGCTCAAACAGCGTGTCCGCCAGCTGGGGAATGTTCACGTTCATCTCATTGGTGCAGTGGATCAGATCTGGCACAGAGGAACAAAAAAACAGTTACACAACCACAAAAAAACAAAGAGCAGTAATGAGAAAAGCTTTCAAAGGTTTGATAACCCTCATCGAGAACAACAGCAAATTGCTTTTCACACACAGAAATGCAGATGCACAGACGAACCAAGGACACGAAACACAACACGCGCACACACTTCGGCTGAATTCTTCAGTGAATAAAGTGTGAAGGACAGGAGCCAGCTGCAGAACTTGTTCTAACCTCCACCTCCTCCTCTCCTGACTTTCACTCAGCTGAACCAGCTCCTGCTTTTCTGTTCTCTGCAGACATGTTAGCAGAAGTTCAGGTGTCATTCATTCGCCGAACCTGGAGGAAAACCGAGCACTCGGGCGCAAGAATGTCAAGTAACACGACTCACAGCCACATACACCAGACACAGGGAGGGCTCGCTAAGATGCTGTTATGCTGTGAGGTAAACAAATGTAAGTCTTGGTATGTTTTTTTAATCTTTACAGTTGATGTTCATTTAAAAAATGTGCATCTGCTTTATCTGCTAAGTTCTGTGTGAAAGTATGTGCATCTATTCCTCAAAGGGGACAAGTTTTGTGTCATGTGTGCTTTCATGTCAAAATGTAGTTTAAAGGCCAGACAGACTCATCGGAGTTTCCTCCTGGTGATCAGTCACGTAGTGTGCAAACCACAACGGCTTCAAGATTACAAGACACAAAGTCGTGTAGCGTGACCAAGGTCTCAGCTTATAAAGATTCAGCATTCACTCACAACAGGTAACACACACACGATCCTCTCAGGTACAAACATCAATACAGACACACACTGCTAAATTGATCATTCACACCAGCTATCCGGGATTTTTGGTTTAATTTCTCTGGCGTCCTCCATCCTTTTCATTCCTTCGCCTTTACTTCCAACCTCCCTCTCTCCATCCACCTCCTCTCTCCGTCCTTTGTTCCTCACCACAGGACATTATGAGCTGCCGGCTCTCACACCTGGTAACTACAGAAACAGCTTCTCATTAGACGACTGGAGGACTGTAGCAGGGAGAGTCCCGTCGGGAGACTTCATCATCATAATCAGGTGCGCGAGCACGTACGGGCACGCGCAGGTGCACGCGCTCATTCAATCAAGCCAATCTTTCGCTCCTTCCTTCACTCGCTTAACGCATTATCTCCCCCGAGCACTTACCCACACGTACAGTAACAGAACGCAGACTTCCAGTCCAGCATTACTCTCAATCGCTCACTCGACGTGGCACCTCTCCCACTTCTTCTCTAACAACACGCACACAAACACACCAGGCGGAGGGCTATTTAGTCAATACAAATGAGTGTAAGGTAATACAAAGGTACATTACAGCACGTCCAATTTTAGCTGCGTTTAGTGGTGTGAATGACAGCCAACCAGAACAACAGTTAGTGGCAGACAGAGTGTATCTAAATTGCAGCTTTCAACACATAAATTACAGGATTTCATGTTTATTGGGAAATGTTCCAGCCATATGAATGCATCAGCATGTACACCAGCCTTCCTCTGACGGCTCGTCTTTTTGTCTCTCTGCATATCTTTCCCCCCTCCCGCTGCATCCCTGCATGATATTACTAATGCTGATTAGAAACAATTAATATCTCTGAACTTGAAACAGGCAGTAAGAGCGACTGGTGGCTTTGTTAATGAATTAGCCGCCTCACTTCTCTCCTGTTTGCAATCTACCCGCTCCATCTCTTTTATTTCTGCTGCTACCTTTTCTTTCAGTCGACCCTCCGTCTGTCCATCTCGCCTTCTTTTTAACTGAGCTCATGTTTTTTCATTAGGTCTGGAGTGGTGTGAGAGAACTAAGAGAAGGACTGATTAGGTCTGTGGGGACGCTCGTGCATGAGTGTGTGTGAGCGATAATGTAAAGAGGGTACATGTGCTGACTTAATCAGGCAGAGTGGAAAGCATTAGATGCCACTGATCTCAGACCAGGGAGAGAAAAGGGAAGGCGAGGCAATTGAGGCAAACATATGGCACAGAAAAAAAAGGAGGGTATGGGTAAAGAGAAGGAAACAGAAAGAGAACAGAGGGGTAGGGGAGTAACAGAGAGAGAAATGAGGCAGGATGAGGAGAGAAAACAGATAAAAATAGAGACAAAAAGACTAGTGACCATGAATAGAGGAAATGAAAAAGAGATAGTCAAACGAAAAAAGATAATGAGACATGAGAGACATGAGTGTCTCTTCATCCAGACAATTTGCAGGAATCCACACACGCTCAACAAGCCTCCTCGCCCGGCTTTATCTCTCCTCTCTGTCCTGATGCAGCTCGCGACACAAACAGGTCTGAAGATGGGTTTTTTTCTCTCAGCAAACTGTGAGCAATTATTCTGACCAGAAACGGAAGAATACATAATATTCAGTCTAACGATCCTCAACAGCAAAGCTCTGGCCAACACCTCGACGTCCTGCGAGCAATTACCTGCACAACAGCTGCACGAGGAATCTGACCCGGCTAATTGATGCCGACACATTACAAGATAGTTAAACAACAGAGGACTGAAGCGCTCGGCGGAGGAGGAAGTATGTCAAAAGTCTACCCTCACTACAAGTACACCTCCAACGCTGAGTCGAAGGTGGGAACTTGTCCGTATTGTATGGAAACAACTGGTCCGTTCTACATGAGGTCAAACTAGTACTGTCTGCGTGTAAGGCAATATGGTGGAGATATTAGATAATCAGACTGCAACACATTGAGCTGCATGTTGATTCATTAAGCACGGTTACAACATTCCAACATTACCTCATTACCTGATGAAGACATACTGTTGAAATGTCGTAATTTTTAAAGCTCACACACAAACAGAAATGTAAAAGCACTGTCTCCCTGCTCACAGTCTTTATTCTAAGCTTTCTGCAAGCTCAAGCTTCAGATTGAGCTCAGACATGTGAGTGGCATCAATCTTCTTATCTAACTCCAACTAAAGCTAATTTGAATTTGAATTATTTCATTAAGAAGATGACAATCGGACTTTAGTGTGCTGTTAAGTTCTTAGATACTATTAGAATATTAGTGATGAAACAGGATATAAGGCAAACGGTTTATCAATTAATCAAAAAAAAAGCTGTCATACATACGTGATGATAAATTCAACATCTTTTCTAACAAATACGTCAATTTGATCACTGGGAATTTACAACAGGCATTTCTAACTATATTCTCACATTTTAAAAACATGAACGATTGCTCAATTAGTCAAGAGAATAATCAGCAGATTAACTGATAAAGAAAACGGCAGATAGAGTTGGTGTTGAACAATCAGGGTCCGAGAAAGGAGGAATCCAATTAATTGCTAAACCTCATATTCAGGAGGAACAACCATCCAGGAGTTGTAGGAGAACATCTGAGCGATTATAAAAACCTGCTGCCACTGCGACCTGGACACAAATGAGCATAATGTTTTCAAATGTGTCTGCACCTCATGTCATTAGTGTCTCTATTTTTTCTTTCTTTCTTCTCTATATGCACAGCCTATAGTGTACTATATGAGAAGTTACCAACGTGACTCACATACACACATGTGGGAGGAATGACTGCTGAGTAAATGTGATCTCATTCCCAACAGTCACTGCCTGTTCCTTTCTGATCTGAGGTCTATTGTTACTGGTCATCAGTTGACCTCTGTGGGCTTTGATTGAACCACAATAGACCAGAGACTTCCTGGTACCGAGGGACCAGCGTGCGAGCCGGGGGAAGCAGACTCGGGATCTGCTGAGGAAGGGTGTGCTTGTGGGTATTCTCGGAAGCAATAAACCAAGAGAAATCTACCATTATTCTGTGGCACGGTTGTTATATGGGTGAGGCTGTTTTGTGCTTGTGAGCTCCTACGAACCTGAACCTATTTGAGAAAGAAAGCAGGTGGTCAGATCAAGCAGCAGCAGAAGAAGAAGGGCGGGGGGAGGAGACCGAGATCACATCTGGCCCAGCTGGCTACCTTCTATCTGTGCTCTCCTCTCGTCTCTTCATCCACCTTTAAGTCCCCTATATCCACCCGCTTCCAGGCATAACACACACACACACAAAGTCCTGCTTTTCTACCCACTTTCATTTCCTTCTTCATCTCGTCTGATCTGGAAAAAAACCTGTGTCCTGTCCCTTTCCATTCCTTTGTCTGTCTGGTGCTGAGTCAGAGTCAGGTGATAATTCTCTGAGGGTTCATCACTGTGAGTGACACCTCTCTCTAGGAAGCAGTCATGTGATCCTTTGTTATTATTAAAAAAATGTAAAAGAATTCAGTCTGGTGTTAATACATCTTTTAAAGCTGGCATCAGTGATTATAGACCCGTGTTGCATGTTACTACATGTGTGCGACTTCACATTCGGCCTCAACACCAAGATTTGATCTACATAATTCAACAAGCCCCCTGCTGGGATACAATTCGAGGTGGATTAACCCTGGTGAATAGACCTGCAATCAGCTTCTCAATCCCATCTTGACGTCTTGTAAAACCTCGGGTCGGGCATCAGGGCCTGGCTTTGTGTGCTTGACACAGTTCAATCTCTCTCCCCTCTGAGACCACCAAGGGAAGGTCAGGCTCACATAGTTTGAATTCCTAAATACATGGCTCTGTGGAGAATCTATCTCAAATCTCAAAGACACGTTGAGCCGAGATTCTTAAGAGGGGAAGGCAGGATTTTGAAATAGTTCTGTGTCATAATACTTTGAAGGGACACATGACTGCCAATGAACCTTCCTGAAAACAATTCTGTCCTTCTCCACTCAGATTCACTAAAGAAGTTACAACAGCATCCGTTATTTTCTTCATCTGGTTCTCACTTTGCTCAACTGCATTGCTCAAAAATAGTGACTTCACCACCAAAAGTGAAGCAGAAAATCACTTCCTGAACCCCAAACATACACATTTCACACAATCAATCAAAATGGGCTTATGAATAATATCAGGACTCAGTGTTGTGGCCAACAAATAAAATCTCAATTTGCTATTCTTTTCCTACAAAACACAGCAAGACTAAAGCATGATTGAAAGGTCTTACTTTTTAGGTCGTCATGTGCAAGATGATTAAGCAACTGTTGACCAAACTACTGTACAGCTGGAGTCAGAAATATGTGCTTAGTACAGTTTACTGGATATTGACACAGAACTGCTTTTCCTTTGTCCGATTACTACAAACACCCAATATATCCTGCACACATCAGGATTCAGAATTTTCTCTTTCTGGCTTTGTCACTGCGAGGAGGTCAGAGGTCAACTGCACCTCTTGTAGGGATTGTCTTGTTCAAGGACGAATACCTGCCAAGAATAAGGCTCGAATGTTTGTCGCTCGGTTGAAGGACGCCGTCTCCAACTGACCCTGCGGTTCCAATCACTCTACGGGGAATTGAGATTATCGTGGTTTGATAAGGCTGCTTACTGAACAAGGGTACCGCCGCAGAGTTGACTGACCTTCATTCAAAATCTGCACAGGTACAGAGTAACAGGGGGACGTACACATTAACAGACACCACACAGATGAAAAGCCAGATGTAGAAGGCACCGGGAGGAGCGCAGCCCCAATCTGTTAAAGATTAACGCTCCGCAGTATCAGCAACCTTGTCTGGCATGTACTAGTAATCTCCTTCTCTCCTCTGTCTGTCTCTGTTAGGGACTGCAACAGGGTTTGCCTCAAAAGAGGATTCCCCGTCCAACCCTCCCTCTTTCTTCCCCTCTCAAATCCTTCTGATGGGAGGTGGAGAAGGAGGAGAGAGGTGTGAAGAATTGTAAGAGAATCGTAAGCCTGCTAAATTTGAAAACGCATCTTTTCCTTTCTTTTCCGGCTTTAACATCACACTAAGCCGGCGGTTTTTAAACCTCCTAACAGTGGTTTTTGTAAATACTCCACAAAGAGTGGATGAATGTGAAAAACAACAATCTTATTTTGTAGTTTTGACAGGCAGAACAAAGCTTCTACTACACAATGAAGTACATCTTCATAGACTCTCTGTCACATCCGATTCCTGCTGCGATCGCTCACTTTGCTGCCAATATAACTGATGACACAACAGAGGTTATATCGTTGATCTGTATTTATGTTTATGCTCTCAGGCGGCTTCTTGGGAATAAAAGTGATTTGACTGACTGTCTTATGGCTGCAGCACAGAAGCTACTGTTCATCATGGTTAACAGGTAACACATGAAAAGGTGCAAACCCGACCTGGACTGTGTCTGTCCTGCTAACAGGAGGGGAGGAGAAGTTTTGAGAAATTACCTGACAATGCTTGATGGGATGGAAGTCAAGGTGTCTCATTCATTACCTGCTGTGTGGTGGCCAGACTCATCTAATTTATCCCACCACAGTTTTGTAATCAACCAAAAATACTTTTACACTTCTCATGATCACAGAAAACATCTCTAACGTCAGTCAGCCTTTCTTCAAACTAAACAACTTTGGGTTTGGTTTTGAGGCCAAACAAATACTCGATTAACCAAATCATTATTTGCCACTAGCTACAACATGATTAAAATGTACACAAGCTGTTTGTGTATCAACGTCTCCACTTGGAGCTGAGAAGCGATGTGTGGTCACAGTCTTACACTACCTCATACATAGAAGAATGATCCACGTAAGGTAGCTAGATTTTTCATTGAAAAAGAAAAACATAACACTGCTATCAGACCAGCAGTCGATATCTGCCAAAGTTTAGGCATCAGAATCTGAATCCAGGGAGAAAATGCGAGATGAATGCAGGAGTAAGGTGGGAGGACAGGGAGGAAAGACAGGAGAGATGAGATGATGAGCAACGAAGTAAGAAATAGAGAGAGAAGGAAAGAGAATTAAGGAGACGGCAGAAAGAGGCAGAGAGTGTAGACACTAAGACAAAGTGTCACCACAAGTCGGTCTATTAATAGACTAGCTCTGCTTCTATAGCTTTAATTCTCCCCTTGAGGTCTTAAATAAGAGCGGCTTCTCCTCTGTCTCTCTTAGTCACACACAGAAATATAGAGAGAAAAAGAATTAGGGACATGCGAACTCTCTCGTCTCCAACTGCTACGTTTTCATGGGGGGATTCGGGAAATCTTGTCAAGTGAATAGGATTGAAGTCTCTGAGAGTGCGTCTGTGCACGAACGCCTTCGGGGAGGGGGGGGGGACGTCTACCGCTTTCTGTCAGAAAAAGAGAGTGACACCGACTGAGAGAAGACAGGCAGACAGACACAGGTAGAGCAGGGGAAGAAAAACAAGCAGTTGAACCCAGCCAAAGGCTCCGGAGAGAGAACACACGGCTAAAAATAACCAGACATCAGAACGGGACGGGAACAGAAGCACTGAATGTTCCCAAACACACGCACACAAACACAGGCGCAGACAAAAGCCCATTTAAAAGCATGTACTAACATTACTTAATACACTGAATGTGCAAAATGAGTATGTTCACTCCGTGTAGTACAGTACATTGGATCGTGTGTAGGCGGGGGACAGCGAGGGTTCCCTTGAGACCAGTCGAAGTTCACCTGGATAAATAAAGGTGAAATAAAGTCTTCTTGTGCTGAAACCTGCACTTCAAGATGCTGAATAAAAAAGAAAAACCTCACAAGTACACTAGCTTGTTCGCCAACTTGCAGCAATTCACACAATAAATCAGTGAAGAGCTAGCTTGCAGCTTGTTTCATCATCATTGCTAATGCTCAGAATAACTTGAGATGTATGGTTAAAATATTTTCTCTGATTACCAATGAGAGAAATGCATATAATTAATAATTTAAATCAGAGTACTGATTGAATCTTGTGTATCACAAATGTCAGCTTAAGCTTGATGACGAGGATAAGGGCAAAGATAATTTTAAGGAATTTTCTCAACCTATGGAGGAACATTTAATCCTCAAAGTTATCTGAAAACATTCATTTAACCAAGCTTGGTGGTTTAAAAGCTGCATTACTTTAAGTAATCAACAAATATTTTGTAGATCCTGAATTAAGCATTAGAGCTGCAACTATTAGTCAACTGAAAGAAAATTAATTGCCAACTACATTGATAATCAATTAATTATTTCAGTCAGTTTCAAGCAAAAATGTCAAACATTTGCTTCTTAAATAGAAGAATTTGCTGAAATAAAGTAAATGAAGGATTCACACTGTTGGTTGGACAGAAGAAGCAATTTGAAGATGTCGCTTTGTGAAACTGTGATGAGCATTTTCCACCATCTTGACATTTTAAAGGACCAAATAAATAATCAGCAGATTAGTCAATTATGTATAGGACTGTTTCTATACGGCTCCTCTGTGTTGTTTTATAGCATCATCCGGTCATTCGAGGTCCTGTTGAACGAGCCTCAGTGTGAACTGTGCAGTGATGTTCATTCACTACTTAAGTGCAAAGTGGGTAATACATATTCCCTGACTATGTAGCGTGTAGCATGTTTGCCACTGAAGCTCTCATGAGACGGCAGTTTCTCCCTCTTCCCACACACAAACGCACACAGTCTCTCACACACTCGACGCTTGACGTGCGTTCCCTTGGGCTTCACTTGAAACAGATGTATCCAGACAGTCAGCAGTAAGCTTTGTTTCCTGCCTGGTAGTCTAAACTGGGACTATCTGGGCTCTGCAGCCAGGGAGGGGCTGCCCCGCTCTGTTTAGATAGCATTAGACTCACCTACAATCACTTAAGACACAGGCGTCCCCGCCACGGTACGAAGCAGCTACACCCTGCAGCAGGTCTATCAGGGCTGGAATCAACGCAACACAAACAGCAGGAAACACACCAGACTATTTTTATCCTTAAATATCCTTTAAATCACACTGAACCTCGTCAATTGCCTGAAAACTTTCTTTGGTGGTATTCAGTGGATGGCAATAAATCACTCCATGTGTACACGGTGTAATGAGAGAGCGGAAGAGTAAAGAATAAAAAGGGACAGAGCAACAGAAAGGAACAAGACCAAATAGGAAGGAATCTAGATTAAAAAGCAAATAAATGTATCTTTAAAGTCAAACTGAAATTTGAACCTTTGGTGCAAAGAATAATAAACTATAATGACGCTGCAGCTGTTGTGCATATTTTTCAAAAGAGGATAAAACCGTTTTTGGACATATTTGTGGCAACGCTGACTAAGCTCCAGACTTTGAAGTGGACAAACAAGACATCTTTGTCTCTTTCAACAAGTTCACATAGCGTTGACTTTAAACCAGTCGCACTTTAAGACATGTGTGTCTTTAAGGCTTGCAACGCTTGGGAGAACATATGAAACTGCTCATATTCCATTCTGAAAGCAGAAGCTAGTTAGTCTAGTTTGTGAGCACTGATTCCCACAGGATGTTCATTTTCTTTCATGTTACTTCAACACCTGCTTAACAATCCACAGCTCCTGCACACTCACTTGTGTTTTGTCTCACATGACAGAAATGAGGAAGTCACGCTGGCGTTTACGGTCTCTCTTTCATGGGTCCAGTTGGGACGATGACAAATAAGACGACTGTCAGAACTCACAGCAACAGGTGATCAACAGCAATGTGAAGTAATGACAGTAGAGAATCACAGAACAACAAGTATGTGAAAACATGTTCATCTTAAGTAATTTTATAAACTTCAATGTGACTTATGTTTCAAAAAAAGTATTACTTTAAAAATCCAATTCAGTCTTGTGCAGTTACAGCAACTTTGAAGTAATCCCAGAAGTACAACGTCCACACACACCCACATCTAATGCACAAACACAAACATATACACAGGCACAATGAACAGATCTGTCAAGGTGACCCACAAGCTCCTGTCTGAAATAGAGCTGTAAAGTTTGAATGGGCACCAACTCACTGGAGGCTGAAACACAAACCACATAAACCTGAGCTCCATAACCGACTGCACACACCGTCTCTCTCCGTCCCCTAAACTAACCCAAAGACACACAGACACTGTAGCCCAGACAGAGCCAGTCAAAGTGTTGGCGGGGAGGCCGACCCTCGCACCACATCAATTTGTCATGTAAGTGTAACCTAGTTTTAAGGTTTGGCTAAAAATGGCCCAACACACCACGATGTTAAAGGACATTTGGGCCAGCAGCTCAGCCAGCTGGTAAAAACGATGTGGCATGTTGTATTAAGCAACCATAACCTCAGCTGCTACGGAGCAGAAAGCCTGAAAATGACCTCAATAACAGGATAGTCTGACTGAGCAGCTGAGCCAAAAGCTGCGGTTAAGATTTCTATTAAGAATGGCATGTACTGCAGGTAGGTGTAACACTGGCTGGCTGGGGCGGGACGACACCAGCATACCAGACAGATGGTCACTTGAACTTTGGCTCGCGAGTTTTCAGCAACATTTGGAGGAAATTCTAACAGTAAATGGTTGGATTTTATTTTAGAAATTTAGCTTTACTGGTTTTTAATGTTCAGCACAAGTTATAATTTCTGTATTTGCATTTGCATGACATAGATTTTGTCACTTGACTATGCCTGCAAAGACAATCTGTGCCTACAAACATGAGTTAAGAAGTATGCAGACAGCCAATGCAGTATTAATGCAACTATGTGCACATCCATTTGAAGTATATCTTTAAATCAGCCCTACTTGCACCACCAGACTGCAGACTAAAGAGTCCAAAAAGGAATTCACACCAACAATGCACTTAGCAACCGTCAATGAAAGGGTCAAAAACATGTCAAATGTTTCCTGGAAACAAAACACAACAACACAGAGGCGACTCCACCAGAACTGCTGCCCGTTAGAGACACAACAAACATGGATAATTGAGATTCTTTATCGTTCTCTATTCACCTGCTCCTGTTCTCTGAGAGGTCAAAGGTCAAGATCAGTTGAAGAAAAGCTCCCCGTCAAAGAAGAGAATCGCTGTGTTGACCAAAGGCATTTTAACAGGTTGGATTCCTGAACATAAATTCCTCCCGTCAGCCGACATTTTGCCATTTGCAGAGCTGCCGGGGCTTAAGGTCAATGTATGCTTGAAAAGAACTACATACAATGGTTTTTAGTGTATTTAGCTTTTACAAACAGCCTCACTCAAAGATGGGAAAACAGTCTGCCATTATACCATTATATAGAAATAATGGTGCATATTGTTGGGCGTCTTTTTTCTCCTGAAAGAAGTTCAAATCCCGTCTTCCTCCTAACCTCCTCCTGGACAATCACAACATGAAGTGGGTTTGATTGTTGGATTGTCAGTTCTGGAGAACAGGTGCTTTTCAACCATCCGAGCAGCGCTTTGTTTGAAGCACAGCTTTACTGAGCACCGTAACACCTTTTTGACACCTCTAAAATTTGTGACCACAGCTCTCTTACCAGGATACATCCGGGCAGAGCAACAGATTGATATCTATTTCTCCATCAGCTGGAAATAGAGTCAAAATGAAAAAGGTCTTCTTGTGCGGGATTTTTTTGTGAATCACTCTGCCAAAGTTGATTTCCCCTCAACTCCTTTCCTCTCATTCGCTCCTTTCGAGACAACGAAGGGCACATTTGGAACAGGGAAGACAGATGGTTTAGAGGAGGCGTGAAAAGGCCATCAACAGTACATCAAGCTGGATCAACCATCCCTGAACAAAGCCGGGGTGGGACTGCGCTATCACTTTACCAGCCACTTACATCAGTTCATTCACACCTCCGTTTATGTGACTCCAGTGAATGTCACATGGCCACCGAGCGCCTCTCATGTGATGTCAAGGCGTGAATTGCTCACAGAGGTTAAGTGCTCAAGAACGTCCCACCACTCATTTAGTAAAACAGATAAACGGCGAGAGAGAAAACTAATTGTTCCAGCTGCCTTTCGTTTACAATTGTTAGATATTCCATTACCTGGATTACTGGGAAGCTTCATTAAATTCTCATTCAGTGCTTCTAAGAAATGCTCCACAAACACCCGGCTCAGCCACATAAACAAAAGTTGTAAAAACAGCACCATTACTGAGGCTGCAGCCGATTTCACCATCCGACTTCCCCTGTCGACTTAAGGCCATTTAACACAAGCCAGTTGGTTGGTTTGCTGCCATGACAGCAGAGTGCCGCTGCTGAAGGGGAAACTCGACTTCAGTTTAAATGTCACAACTTCTCCGTAACAGCTGAAAGATGGTGAAACAATCAGCGTTTCAATGATGCCAAAGTGGAAAGAAGTGGCCTCCCGAGTGTGTGTGTGTGTGTGTGTGCTTATAAAGGCTGGATCACACAATATCTCTCACCTCAATGCAAACTGCAACCGTGGTGAGCAAGCAGACATATTCCAACACATTTGAACCCTCCTTCACTGATTTTTATGATGATAATTTACATAAACAGAAGAGCTTTTCAGAACTGATGGGACGGACTCGTCATTTACGCTCCTGACTCACAAGCCGGGGTTAATTGAGGTGGACAGTCCTGATCATGACACTAAATGGCTTTAAAACGGCACTTATTTTCGCCAGTGGTGCGTGAATGTCACGGCTGCTCGAGCTAACAGCCGACCCCCGAACCCTCGCACACTCAGCGCTGGCCGCGGGCTGGCGGCGCTGAAAGGCTTCTGCCAGGGTTATTCGGTTATTGGGTCTAGATGCAAATATGCCGGTGAGATCATTCACAGCTTGCTGTCAGACAGTCACAGCTGCTTGCGGTGAAATTGTGCCAAGGGGAGAGCGAGAGAGAATGATGGTTGTGTGTGTGTGTGTGGTGGGTGGGGGGGGGCTCTGACTGTGTGAAAAATAGATGTTAAAAGAAAAACAGACAATGTTAGTGACAACACAACCGAACCTGAGTTTTCAGTGTCAAAGCCTGTCAGGTTTCCAGCTTTCTCTAGGTGTCTCTCTTACTACTGATAAAAGGCTCTGCAGGCACACGATTCACTAACCAGCGCACTCGTTACATGACTCACACACTAACTAACTGGTTGAGCTGCCAACTTTGCCATCGTGGATCCTTTTCAAATCTATAACACCTTGTTTCCAGATGTATCTGGATAGAATGCATTTTAAACATGTCTCGATTGACCAGTGGTGATCAGATTTCACTTCTCTTCATCATATCACAGACATTTACGCTCACACTGCCGCAGACTATGGCAGCTATGTGGTAACTCGTCAAAGGTGCAGATTTCAAAACCTTGGAAGAAGTACTTGGCAGAGGCAAATTAACTTAAATAGCACGGCCACAGAAAATTTACATTCACATCAGGTGGTTCATCATCAAATTACAATCATGGTAACAGGTATAGGTACATTAAAATTAGGTTCTCTATGGAAAAATCTAAATGTTATTTTTCTACCTGTTACAGTGGCTGGTAATTTGAAATGTGTTTTTGTGATCACAGAGATCTTATCTATGACTGACTGCTGCGTTGCACTGTTTAAGTCAGCTGCACTTGTTGTGGCAGAACGAGGCAGTTAGCGAAAACGTTGGATTCAAAAGTTGAATTTGGCCCACAGAAATATTTTATCACTCTGGACAGACTGAAGACATCTGTGAGATGACAATCCCTTTGAAGATGCATCTCGTAGCTGGATAACAGGTGAATAAATCTATAATGTTTTAATTATCCCCCTAAAATTTGCACTGGTAACTCTACATGACTGAATCATTAACATACAGAGCTATGGACATATTAGCATATTAGCTTGGACTTTCAATATATGCCCCATTCATTCTGGGTGCATTTACACCTGTCTGATTAGATCATTTTATTGTTAAGTATGAACAAGACTGAGTGAGCTGGCTGCCTGTGTTCATTACATTACTGGATGGTTGGATCAGCTGGCCGGCTAGTTGACTGAGTAATGATCAAAGACGCTGCCTGCCAGCCTCCCTGGCTTGCTAACTGACTCACAAATTGACTACCTGCCTGACTGAATGACAACCCAACCCATAACCTGCCTTTATTCCAGCCTGATGGCCACCTTTCCTCATAATACCAACAACACAATGACAGCCTGATAACGCCGTTAGCGTCACGGTAAAATCATCAAACGGACAAATAACATGACGATCATGCAATGCACCACTCGCTGACCGTTCCCCCTGCGGCACCGAGGTCGTTGCTCTCACAAAGAAATCAATATTCCACAATGATTAAGCTTGACGTGGCGTATTGGCTGTAAAGGTCTAGCCAAGTTCACAAAGGAGCGGAGACAATGCATGACTTTTGTTGAACGTCAGCAGCTGAGTCGTGACAGTGAGGAGGAGTTGACGGATGCGAGGCAGCTGAGCCGAACCATCGATCAAACATGTGCGTCCCGTGCCGACAAAGGCTGCTTCCCAGAAACAGAACTTCAGCACATTTGGTCCCAGCAACGTCTAACACGAGCTCAAACATTACGCAGACGCCCCTGCTTGAGTCATTCTCGCTTTTAATAAACGTATTCATTCATTCTTTTGTGTTGTCCCACTTGCATCACTGCCACCTTCAACATGACTCAGTTGAATTTCAGTGGGCTCTACTGACTCTTCATTACCAAAGCAAAATGTGAAATGACAACCAGGAATCAGCCGCCTAAAGAAATCGAAATCACGTCAGCAGCTAAGATCCAGGAACGTGCTGTAAGTGCTTATGCTGACGAATTCTCTTCAGTGACACGAATGAATTCGTCGTGTGGGAGGTTTCCCCCAAAAAGGCCACCAAGGAATGAAATATGATGTTTCCTAAGCTGTGTACAGCTTTGTCTCTTTGTCTTGGAAATAAGGTGAGCTGTCCTTCGTGGGCTGCAGGTCTGATGAAAACCCTGCTATCTGTTGCCTTTGCCACTTGCTTTATTATCTTGCCTTGAAGTCTGTACAACAGAAACTTGCTATAACAGTGTTGTAGCCTCACGACAAGATGGTTTTAATGGAAGACACAAACTGTCTAGCAAACAGTCGCTGTTACAACTTAAAGCTGTGTAGGATTTAGTGGCATCGAGCAGCGTTTGCAGATTGTGGCCAACTGAAAATCCCTCGCCTTCCAAGCGTGTAGGAGAACCTACAGTGGCCACTAAAAAAAGCAAAAAACATGAAAGGCCCTTTCTGGAGCCAGTGTTTGGTTTGTCCTTTCTGGGCTACTGTAGAAACATGGCCATGCAACATGGCAGACTCTGTGACAGAGGAACTGAGCTGAAGTAGTGGTGAAACGATTTGTGAATTGATGGATTAGTTGATCAACCTTTTTTTTGTCATATAAGATTGTTGTTTTGGGCTGATGGTCAGATAAAAACAAGCAATTTGAATAACATGTTGAGGTCTCAGATTAGATCAAGCGATGAATGGAGAATATCACAAGAAGGAGATTAATTAACCATGAAAAGTTAGTTGGAGGGCTACATTTGAAGGGCATTAGTCACTTTTATCTAACATTTTAATATGTAGTAGTTAGGACAATCAATCATTAATCAGCTTTAGTTGAATACTTTCTAAAACATTAGTTTTTCCTGTCTTACCTGGCATTTGTAGACCAAAGGAATGATCATTTTTCTTTTTTTTTTAAATTGATAAGAACTGACTCAGAGCATCACCACAGTTAATTTTGCTGATGTGCACTTGACAGCTGGATGATCATATATCTCCAAAGTCAGCTTGTGTAATCTCCTGTCTGGTCTCACAGGTAGTGTGAAGGAATGTGTGTATGGGAGGATGTGTGTCTGCTCTGTGGAGCTGAAAACACTGTGTGCATATACTCACAGTCCAGGTGTTTCTTCTTGGGTCCACTGACTTCATGTGTGGTGGCTTTGCACACAGCCTTGCTGATGGCGGAGCCGGTCATGCTGTGCTGAGCTGCTGCGATCCGATCCGTGATAGACTGACCCGACATCTCTGCTGTTCGTCTGCCTTTTTCAGCCAACAACAAGGATCAACACAACTCAAGAGGAGGTAAAGGTTTGACTCTCAATGTTGAGTTTTTTTTCTCTCCAGGTGCGTCTGATGACAACAAATGCAGGTATAAGAATATCTTGGCTTTGCAATCAAAACCACAATCGAGAGCTGATTTTGCAGCTGAATTGTTTGGCAACTGTTTTGTAACCCTTCTATCTGCCCAGTAAACAAAACACGACGACACTAATCCGAGCTAGTCTGTGTTAGCTAATGTTTCCGTTGCAGTACTCGAACCAGGAAAGAGTCCCACTGTGGAATCTGTAAACACTGGAAATTAGTTTCTGGCCACAAATAAACATAGCTAACTGGCTGGTTTGTGTGTAACCTGGATGATTTGTTTGAGACCACTTTGGGGCAGGCGAGAGAGAAAAAAAAGTAATCCGACTGAAATCACAGCTTGAAGAGCGACAACAATCTTCCGAGTTCTTCCTCCTCCACGTCAACTTGTTAGCTTGTTAGCTAGCACTGGTCGCTCGGGAAAGTGTGCGTTAAAACCCACGTCGGGTGTAAAAAGTCACTCAGAATTGAGCAGCACATTGCTTGGAGCCCATGAGAGGATGTTGGGAAGCTGACAGCCGGGACAGGTGCGGTTTCCCCCCGGTGAGAAGAGACGCGAGGAGCGGCGGGTGTTAGCCGAGATGCTAGCGGGGTTAGCAGCGAGCCGGCGGACCCGTTAAGTTCAAAATGACAGCGCCGTTTGATCTGCCGTTTCACCGTCGCGGTCCTCGGGCTCAGTCGGTGCTGTCCTCCGGCTGTCGGCTCCACATTATCGGCTCGTCCGTTCCCCGACGGTCCCGTCCTGTGCTGCCGTCTATAAAGTCTCCTCAGCGGCTTCTCTTGACGGACTGACTGTCTGCTTGATTCTCTGCCGGACAAAATGGCAGCGTGAAAAATCAGCTGATCTCACAACTGTGCTGCCTTCACGGGACTCTGCCAGGCTCGGAATCTAGAACTTCACTACTCTACTGTTCTGCTCTTGTTTTTTAATTTAATCCTTTTCCGTTTATTTTATTTTAAATTATTTATTATTGTAACTAAACAATGTGCTTTCAAAGGTTTATCTTATACAACAATAAGTTCTAACTGATTAATGAATGAAAAAAAATCAATTATGATTGTTGAATAAACTATAATAATACTATAATAAAACTCATAACATTTGTGATTCCAGGCTTTAGTGTTATGGCTTATTATGAGTCTTACATCATCCGTCTGTCACCAGAAATCAACAAGCCTGTTAAAGTTAAATTTCATTATCCTGTGTCAGCCACAGAGTTTGTATGTGGTGGTATTAATCATTTTTTTACTGGTATTTTGGTGCTTACAGATACAACAATTACTGGGAAAGTCATGAAGTATATGTAAAAAATAGTAATAATAAAAACGTGAAAAATACTTTTAATATTGAGCAAAGAATGTGCATATATTTATAGCACAAAGAATATGTGCAATAAAACATGTTTAATAAAACAAATCAAATAGTTACACAGTTAAAAGAAAGAAAGAAAGAAAGAAAGAAAAAGAAAGACAGAAAAATCCAATTTTTTAAAGATTGTGATTATGGTGGCTGTATTTCCGATAGCTCCTGAACGCCTCCACAGTTTATTGGTCGGGACCTGAGGAGTGAGCGAAGCCTTTAAGGTCTTCCGGTTTAAATTGTAGCGGAATTTAGGAAACAAACGCTTCAAATTTCACATCTTTTCACATGTTGAAGTCATTTGTGCTGCAACACAACGACGACCCGACTTTAACACACTCGTCCTCTCTTTATTAAGGGCGTCTCTCGTGCAGCACCGATCCGCATTTAAGGTGGTATGAAGCGATTCCTCAGACGCCGTGTCCTTGTTTGACTCCAGACTATATGGAACACGGTGTGCTGAAAAATCAGTGGGAGCCGCTCATGCTGCACAGTTGGGATGTGAGAGCTGAATAAATGAAACATCTGGCAGCAGTCGACTCTGTTTCACACACAGGAGGCTTCAATAACATGCAACCAGATCCCACAGCCAGCAGCAGTGGTTTGCACTCATCACTGCATGCATGCATGAGCAGTCTGACATGATGCAATAAAGCTTTATTTCAAAACCTGATTTTGTGGAGTGTGCACGTGGAGCGTGAGTGCACGAGAAGCTGATCTCTCCTGCAGATGTGTGTCTCAGTTTCTTTTCAGATTCAGAGAAGCAGCTGCAGTTTGCAGTGTTTCCTGCCCCTGTGAGAAACACTGCAAACTGACCCAGCAGACAGCAGGTGAATTCCTGGAATCCACCGCCGCTTGTTCGACCTCTGGTGACCTCCCCTCTGCTTCCCCGCAGGAGAGAAAACACTCAAGATGTGATGACTGATATGATGAACTGTCAAGAGCTGCTGATTAGAAACCAGAGCCAGATTTGATCAGCACTTGGAAGCTGAAAGTGTGTGTGTGTGCATGTGATCCACCTATAAGCAACTGTCAGCTCAACTGGGCTCATCTGGTGTCTTTTGCTCTCATTTCTGCCAAATCTAATGAGCTGTGAACGCCTGTGTTGAGAAAAAAGCGTGCATCTTGCAGAAATGAGGAAACTGCAACCACGGTAGATGGAAGTGGTTAATGCTGCACAGACCACCAAAGAAGATTCAGTTCCCAGTTCTGCATGCTCTGTGTCACGGCTGAAGGTGGGCCAACATGCACTGAGGGGGAAAAAAGCTTCTTTCATGTGTCACAACAGCTGCGACACTGGCCTAAATCTGGTTTTCATTTTCAAAGATTTGTTTTCACAGCAAATCCAGTCTTTTGCTGCGTTTTCTCCTCACGAGACGGAAGCAAACACACAAACATGGAGCATGCAAAAATGAGGGATGCACATGAAGAATTGATTCACAGACAGACGGTGACACCGATGCCTTCAGGGGCCGAGGAGTCATTGACAGGAGCTGCAGCATCCAGAGGAGGCTGAGGTGAACTCAGGGTGAACAAGCAAACCATAAAACCTGCATCCTGCTCTTTATGAGGCACCTCTCAGCCAAAGAGGACTCACCCTCCCTCCTCACTTTGAGGCAGTGTCGCCATCTGCAGGCGCATGGCCTTAACTCACTATTTCCATGGCAACTGTGAGGATGCTGGCTCCTGGTTCAGGATCCTTTCAGCAGCTGTCAATCACGGGATGAACCAAAGACCAGCGTGCTCAGACAGATAGGAATAAATCCATCAGCAGGCTGTTGTCGGGGACGAGGTCGATTGGAAACACTCACAGGGACAAAGACTGGACCCTGAAGTGCTCACGGTTCGTCCATGATGTGTGCTGGACTGTGGTGGGTCAGGGAGGATCAGCATCATCTCAGCTCTTGTCTTGACCTTTATGCTGCAGTTGCTGGCAGAAAAGTTTCCTCTAAAGTTGTGTCATCCAGATGTAACAGTGTGAACAATACAAAACATCACAATCATCATGGATGGGTTTTATAAAAAGGCTCCTTCTTCCTATCACAGCACTAACACTAGACTATAATATCAAATCAGAATTTCCAGCATGAAATGTCACTAATTCTCACTTCAAACACTAAGTGAAGGGACTCTAGCGCCCCCTGGGTCTGTGCTCGACGCGCCCGCCCATAATTAGAACATATATATGATGACTCCGCCGGCTCCTTCGTCTGCTTCCTCTTTAATCATCTCCCTTCTCTTCTCCCCTCTTGCGTGGAAGAGGTGGGCGTCTTTTTCCCAGCACGATAAATCACATTCAGTCACAGTTTCTAATGATTCATTGTGCAGATTTTCTAAAACCTCCAGTATCAGAATGACTGAAGGTGCACGTTGAACCAAGACTGCTTCACTTCTTTTATTTCTAATGTGCATGTTGGTGTTTTTATATTCTACAGAGCTGTACATTGTTGATTGTCATACTGGTTGTAAGTTGTGATTATTCATAAATATACAAAAACCTTGATACGATACAGTTTGTCTCTTGGAAATCAAGGACAGAATTCAGGACTGGTGGAGTATTTTCAGTGTTCCATACTTCCCTACAGTGGACTAGAATTGGATTTGTTGTGTCGCTCCACTGAGATAACGTCTCCTGTGGACTAAATGGTGAACATAACTCCTTTTCAATATCTATCCAGTCTAGTTATCTGTCAGTTTCCAGTATTCAGCCTATGGCATATAGCCTTGGGTCTGGTAAACCTAATCCCCCCTTCTCCTTAGGAGCACAGAGTCTGCTTAGTTTAATCCCAGCTTTCTTCCCCTCCCATAAAAACTGTCTAACCATGTCATCATATTTCTTAAAAATGGCAGGTGGTATTGTGATTGGCAGCATCATGACTAGATAATTAAATTGAGGAGCTATTATCATTTTGATAACATTAACTTTTCCCCACAGCGTAAGTTTAATCTTCTCCCACTTCTCCAAATGTGTTTTAATTTTTTGTAACAGAGGGTTAAAGTTTAACCAAGGCACCTCTCCAAGATCTTGACTGAGTTTAACACCGAGATACTTGATGCCTTTAGGTACCCACTTAAATTTAAATGTTCCCACCATGTAAGAGTGGCATAATGGACTTTTTCCAATGAATTGTGTAGCCTGACAGTTCAGAGTAGGACTGAATAGCTTCCATCAAGTATGGCAGAGACGCTGGGATATCATCCGGTCTGTGTTGTTGTTGTTGATTCCTGTATTCTTCCTAATACTGAAAGCCGGTGAGTTCTAATTGTTGAAAACTGTGTGAATCAGTAGAAGCTGTGGACATATGGAGCAAATATCCTTCAGTCAACATGTTCACACGTATGCACGTCGTGTCGGTGGGAGGGCGTGGACGTGTGGACGTGTGCATAATCCCAGGCTGAAATATTAAACGTGGCTGCTGCGAAGCCTCCCGCCTGCTCGCATTCTCTCAGATCACTTATTCATTCATCGAGCTTTTAAAAGATGCTGTTGAATTATGAGGCTGATCAAATTTAATTGGCTCCGTTAAGATGCAAACTTTGAAGGCCTCTGTTTTGTGGAGACACTCGGTCCATTATTCAGGCAGAGCGGGAGGTGATTCATCTTCCATCTGAAATGTTTTCTTCTTCTCTATTCAAAGGCCGAGAGAGAGAGTGTTTAGTTAATAGAGGATTTATTTAACAAAGAATTGGAAGAAGACCAATCGAACAAAATGGAGATAAAGACAAGGAATATGGCCTCTTCCTTGTGTCTTCAACTAATTTTATATATGTACAGTTAAAGATATAGAATAGATTCTTTTCTCAGTGTGATAAAAGCGATTTTTCGAAGGAGCTGGTGGAGACCGAAACAAAGCTAAGAGCAGTGTGAATATTGGACTAACGTTCATCAGGTGTCCAGAAACTCGACTCCAAATTATTGCCAACATCGTTTTGTGTCTGTGCAAAAAATAACATCTTACTGTGGTAATATGTTGTGTTTGTGTTTACATGTAGTTGCACCAAAAAAAACCTGCTTTAATTCAAATGCTCAGATTTATTCAGCCTGATAATTAAACAGACCTGTCATTTAGTTTCACCTCGTTATCTCAGTCGTGTTAGCTATTTTTTCTTTGAGTCTTAAATTTACTAACTAATTCATCTTCCTAATTTCTCTGCTCTGTTTTTTGGTCCTGGTTCAAGAAGATAACGTCACTGTTAACTGTCACTGATTTGTGCTTTATCCCAGCACAATCTTTTATTTATTATTATTATCAACTTCAACTGAATCACTGAGAAACACTCAAAGGTTTGGAACCACGCACATTTAATGGGCTTTGTACATTTCAAATAACTTTTTTCATGTGAAAATGCTTCAAAGTATGAAAAAGTCTTATCTATAAACAATGTGCAAATCTTTGATCCCGCTGTGCTCTGACACAGTCCCAGCTCTCCTGTGAACAGAGACAATTCACAGGTCTACACAATGTCATTTCTACCTGTGAAGAACAGCAACTATCCTGCGTGAGGCCTTCGCTGTCATGTGAGCGAGTGACGCTCAAACCCACTCAGACAGGAGCTGATGGCTTCACACCATCCCGGACAGAGCTTCTGATTCGCTGCCAACAGCGATGGGCTGGCAGCAGCCGACGCAGACGTATCTGAGGACCCACAGGTAGATGCCCCCGGACAGGACGATGGTCAGGCCCAGCAGCAGGAGGCTGATGAGGACTGAGGACTCAAACTGAGCAGTGTGGCGAGGGAGGTGTGCAGGGAGTCGTTGCTGGATTTCTGGGCTACAAGAAGCAGCAGAGAAGAGGAAACAGTCACACGTCACCCTGCAAAAACTGAAAATCTGCAGCCGGCTTGTGCACACCAACATGCTCACAGTCACAATGCCACAATGCAGGTGAAGTGTTTACCATGTTCACCATGTGAGTTTAGTGAAGTTCAGCTAAGACTAATGGAAATGTCATTAGCTGTGCAGGTGTTTGGCCGCAAACAACAGCATTGGACAAGTTAAGATTTTGACCTGTGGGTGGCGCAAGAGGAGACTTTCATTTTATGTAACATCTAATCAAGGCTAATTAAGATTCCTGGGACAGCACAGAGTCCCTCAATCACTGTACTTGAAGGGTGCTTCAAGACGACGGTGCACACACAATGAACAGAGGGAGGGAGGACGTGGACGGTCAAGTAGGCTCATTTTGCCTCAGGGCCTCCGAGCAGGTTCTTCCAGTCCTGATGGTATGTGAAGCCCTGAATGAGCTCTCAGAGAGAGAGCGGAAGCACGTCTGGCTTGTTGATGAAACTGACATGTGTGGATATGCAATCACACGCTCTGGTTTCCCATTTCCTGTTTTACACTGCAACATATTATAAACTGAAACTGGACTTTAAAATCAGAAATTCATCCACCTGACTGAACAATTGTGAAAACATTTTTGCTAGTTAAATGTTGACGAAGGTCAAACACACAGGAAAAAAAAAGTCTATAAAATGTCACCACAATTTCCCAGAGTCCAAAGAGACGTCTTCAAACAGCTTCTTTTGTCCAACAGTCTAAAACCTTCATTCAATTTCATAAATGGTAAAGAAAAGCAGCAAAAACAAAATAATATTTTTGCTTGAAAAGGGACTGACATTGCAGCTCTGATGTTTAATAAAAATGTAAACCAAAGTTCCAGCTGAACTCTGATTTCTAAAGTAATTTCTGCCTGTGTGTTCAACACGGTGACTGTGTGTGGAAAGAGGCCCCTTATCTTTAATTCTGAGCCACAAAACCTGTAATTTACCACTGATGCTTCAGAAAGTTCAATATCTGTCTAATATTAAACTGAATTGCAGAGGCAAAGGAAAATAATTGCATTTCGTGTGTCTGGCAGCAGGAAAGAGAAAAATACAGCAACAAAGAAGAAAATTGACGGATGCAACATTCATTAGAAAGATTGTGACGTGTTTTTGTGCAGCTCTAACTTTTAACATCAGGATGTTGTTGTGTCGTCCATGTGAGTTATGTTTTTGGGCTCCCATGAATGAAAATAACTGGGTTTATTATTTGGATTGAAACAACAGGAGAACAAATGTGAGAACTAAAGTTGAACCCTTCACAGTAAACATGTATCTGTGGTGGAAATCAAATTCAGTAGCATTATGTGGACACGACATGATGAGAGGATGATTGTGATGCTGAGGTTCATCAATTACATCTGCAAGAGTATGATTATACTTTAAACCTACAGACTTCTCTTGAAGACCACAGGAATGAAAACCTCTCAGCGACAATCAGCATGCACGAAAAGCTGATCAGGAGATCAGATGCTTGGTGGGAAACCTCTTACAAAACCATCTGCACTCAGAGCCACTCGCCTCTGCTGAAGTGGAGAACCAGCAGCAGACTGATGAGGATCTGAACAGCAGCTGCTTCCTTCATGATCGACCCGATTCACTGAGAGGAGACATGAAAACATCAGCAAGAATCGCTCATAACCTGCTCAGAGATGTAGCACCTTGTTTTATAAACCCACCGTGAATGAACAAGTGAGTGAACAGCAAATTATCACTCATTTGAACTGTAATTCAAAGCCATTTAAACATCTGTAATAAACAAACAAACATTTTTAGTGAAATGTGTAAATATAGTTTGTAGATACACAAAACAGGAGAATCTGTGATATTACAAAAATAAAGGTTTGGCTCATGATTGTAAACACATGAGAAATGTTGAGCTCAGGTGGACTGTAATATGGAAATCAGCAACACATTGGTTATTCATATAGAGACGTGAGGAAAAGCCTCAGCCTTTTGAAATGCAAATAGAAATGCAACAAGAAGGAGAAGCAATCTAATCAGGACAGAAGCAGGTTTTTGTTTGAGGAATATTATCCTCATAAATGCAGATTGATGTCGTCCAAACGTAAACAAGGCGAAATTCAACACACAGGGATGAAATCTGCTTCAATCTCTCTCAAACCGATGAAGTGTTTTACAGCAGAGAAGAAGAAAATCTCAGTTATGACACAGGAAGGATTTTCAATTATGCTGACTTGAAAAACAAACTGCTTACTTTTCATGCACAAATGAAACAATTCAAACAAGATGTGATTGTAACTGAGACAGAAACAAGATGCCTGAGAAGACAATAAAAACAATATAGTTGTGAAGAGAAAAGATTTTCTTTTGTCCCAACTCACAGAAGCAAATGGGAGCGATCCTTCCTCCGCTGCTGTCAGTCCTCTGAGATGCAACAGGTTCCTCAACACCAATAATCTGTTTCTCCAAGAGGACAGAAGGAAATGATTGAGTGGAGGTTTGTCAGCCGGCGTCTGCACGGCAACCTCGATCACTGATGCACAAAGCCTGAAGGAGACCTGAGGGGAGACCCCCATCATCACTCAGTGTTGATCCTGATTCCTCCACTGGGGAATAATGGGAGTCAGGAGCAATGGAAAAAACAGAGGATGAGAGAGAGTCCACATCCAAAAATAGAAAGCATTGGAGGCAGCAACAGAGTAATGAAAGATGAGGCCGAGAGGATAAACAGCAAAACATCCAAAACATGGATGATTGTCATAAAGTGCAAACACACTACAATCATCAATTTCATCTTTTGTGGCTCCCTCTAGTGGTTCACGCTGCTCTGTGCACCTTCCATCAGATGACAGATAACTGCACCTTCGTCCCTGTGTGATGTCAAGACACAAGTGGAAGAGACAACAGGTCAGTTGCCGACAGATGAATCTGTTTTGTTCTGCATAACGAAGCCAATGCACATTATATTACTTGCATTCTTATTTAGGGACTGTGTGGAAATGATTAGGTGGGAAGATGCCGAGTCTGCAGCTGATTATCTGTAACTGAACAGCATCTTTTAATAATTATGCAAATGACTATTTTTCATTTTTTACTGACAATATTAAGAAAAGAGCATCAGAGACAAACACAAAAGAAAGACAGATAAAGAGAAAAGGATACTGAGACACATGAAATCTAAAAATACTGCAGTCTTGTTTGTGACTGCGAGTCATTATCACCTTTGAACCAAAGAAGCGATGCCTCCAGCAGCGTTGGTTCATCCTGCAGACGCACTTTGACAAAGCAGCACTTTGGCCGTAGGAGGCCGGCGTGGGTGTGAAAGAAAGACGGTGTGACAGTTCAAAAAACTGCTCACTCACACGAAAACAAAGCACTCTTTCCATTTTTAACAAAATAAATCTAGAATCACGAAAGCAGCTGCTTAGTATTTAATTTACAGACAAAATACTTAATACATGTAATTCTGAAAACAGTTATTTTTTGTCTTTAAAATTCAAACATGCTGTTTTTCTTGCTTTAAAGATGAAACACATCTGTTCACAACAAAGCCAAAAAAGAGAAAAGATGTGATTAAAAGTGAATAAAAACAGTTTTGTAATTAGTCTTTTAATCTGTTACTGGAAAGCGAGTTGACTCAATTCCAACATGTCGTTATTGAACAAGAAATTATTGTCAAACTCATCCGCCTGAAAATCTTTCACTGTCTTTATAAAAAATCTTCTGTTTTAAAAACCATAAAATTCAGAACCACTTTTTCCAAAATAATATATTTTTGTAATATGGAACAAAGTTTTGATTCAACTTCTGTTACAAAAATTCAACAACTATATTATTCATTATCCCACACAAGTTAAATAGTTTCCTCTAGAAATGAAGTGAAATGAAGCGAAGAAATGCATTTGTGAGGACAAAGGGAGGAAGGACGAGGAAGCGTCTTTAAGTTAAAACATATGAATCGTTCAACAAAGCGATCTCCTCCCTCCTCTCGGCCTCCTTCCAGTCTCCTGGTTCATCCTTCAGTCGTTGCTTCCGTCTCTGGGTTTACATCCCGAACATCCTCCGAGTCCCCTCTCCTTCGCGTTGTAGTCGAAGCGAGGCAGAACCAGGACGCTGCCCTCTGCTTCGGATTTGGCGGCGGCGTCACTCAAGGCTCTGTCCTCCTCCACGGACATGATGTTCTTCACCAAGCACGTGATGGCGGCGTCGATGTTGGTGTTGTCCTGCAGAGAGAGGCCAGAGGTGACTGTGCTCTGTAAAAAACTGTGTTTCTAACTCGCTAAAGTAAAGTAAAGGAGATCAAGAAAATCTAATCAACCAAACAGAGCAACAATGGATCCTTGTCTGCAAACCCTTCAACTTCATCTTTAGCTCTCGGTTACAAATGAAAATGCAGTTTCAAGTTTACTGTGGATCATTTTGGCTGCAGAGCTGCTCAGCAAGAGGAAGCGGTTTGAATTCTGAAGACTTCATTACCCAGAAGCACAGCAACATGAGGAAGTGACCTACCGGACCTCAGTCTGTTCTCAACAGAAAGAGATGACCGGACTAAGATCACAGACACAAACGGACGTCTGACCTTGGCGGAGGTTTCGAACCAGCCGATGAAGCCGTACTCTCGGGAGAAGTTCTCCAGTTTGGGCAGCTTGGGGCACAAACCGTGACGCCGCTGGTCGCACTTGTTGGCCAATAGAACGGCCGGGACCGACCTGCCGTTGCTGAGGGCGACCTGACGGAACCAGGAAGTAACAGTGACGGTGTGTTGTTATGGCCCAGTAACTAAATACATTTACTCAAGTAGAATTTTGAGACATTTCATATTGGAGGCAAATATATTCCTTTTTATAAATTCAGTTACTGGTTACTTTACAGATTCAGACTATGAGTACAAAATGTTATCAACAGATAATATGATATATTAATATTTAGATTAAGGGATCCAGCAGTATATAAAGTATCTGACAGCAGCTCAACTTTCACCAGCTGCAACTAGCTACAATCCAATGTAATTTATACTCTTCAGAAATGGGTACTTTTACTTTTGTTACTTTAATTAAAATTTGAAGGCAGGACTTTTGCTTGAGTATTTTTACACTGCTACTTTTACTGAAGTAAAAGATCTGAGTACGTCTTCCTTCACTTCCATCAGCCCAGCAGACTGTTTGCTATCGTTCATTGTGTTTTAAACTCATCCAGCGCTGCTGTTCACACCCTGCCGGTCGTTTGAAGGCAGCTTGTTGGTGATGAACCAGGAAATGACTTAACGAGTTGACGAGGATCACCTGAGAGCACAGACAGCTCTGCTCTGTGGGAGGGGGAGTAAACCCACTGCTGTTTCCGTACTGGTGTCATTTGGTTTCCTGCTTCTTGGCCTTTTGGTGTTTTCATGGTTGCATTTGTTTTTTATGTTCATGTTTATTTCTGCACATATGTTTACATAGCTCACGTCTTCTGTGGTATTTTCAACAGCTGCTGAGACATGATCTTATCTTACTCTGTTCTGCTGTAACACAGTGAAACTAGGTTCATGCTCAGTTACTGTCAAAGTTATTAAAAGTCTCTGTGTGTCTCGTCACGACTGAAGCAGAAGTAGACGAGAGACGTGGAGGGAAACGGTGACACAGAATGAAGTCAGTCGGCTACACGAGCTGAATGTTTGATATCGTGTTTACCTTCGAGTCCAGGTCTCCCTTCCACTTGAGGACGGCCTGGAACGTGGACAGTCGGGTCATGTCGAAGACCACGAGGGCCCCGACCGCCTCCCTGTAGTACACGCGGGTCATGTTGCCGTACCGTTCCTGCCCTGGAGGAAAAAACAGACGAGACGATTAGTACGTTTTATATCAGGTTTTGTTGATCGTTCAGTAGCTTCAGAGCCGGTTTTCAAAAAGCCACATGACATTAGTTTGTACCAGAGTCAACCTGAGACTTTATAAGTCCTGGTTCGATTTCTGAACTCAAATAGATAATAATTTGTCGATTTAGCCCTAAATGAAGACACAATTATATTTGGTCTACAAATATTATAGTTGATTAATTATTGATTGATCTAGCAAACAATCATTTTGTCCATTAATTAGAGAGAGTAGTGAAAAACACCTGTTATAAATCCCTGTAATCAAACGTGAAGTTTTCAAATTGTTTGTTTTATTTGACCCACAAATTCAAAAATTTTCAAATATGACCAAAAAAGCTTCAGATAGTCACATTTGAGAAAGTGGAACAAGAATATTGTTTAATATTTTTACTTTAAAAATCATTAGATTAATTGATTAATCACTGCAGTTCTATCATCAGTGTCTCTCTCAGGACGGCAGGATCCGATTTCAATAACACTTTGTTAAACCGTGTGTGTGCATGCAGAAAAATGTTGGACTCAAGAACGTGTGTGACCACGAGTGTGTTGAACATATGAATAAGTCTCTATCCTGGACGCTAACTTCCTCCACATGATCCTAATATGGTGGTGAATCAGCAAGTGAGCGTCTGACACACACACACACACACACACACACACACACACACACTCACAGTCTGACAGTCTTCCTCCTAACAGCAGATGCTATCTTTGTTTTTCGCTCACCAGGACACAGCGTGAGATTCTAAACTCAGTCTAAACTCAGTCTAAACTCAATCTGATCAGAGCTGAGCTTCACTCCAAGATTTTGCTGTTCAGTTTATGTAGAAACTAAAAATGAGCCGACCTCCAAAATAAGTTTAAACAAAATAACAGTGGAGGTTTAAAAATGTCGAGCGTTTCGTATCATAACATTTGCTATAACTTATTTGAAAGTGTGAGTATAAAATATGTAAAGTCAATGTCAACATCATCTTCCATCTCACACTAGAACAACACACAACATGTCATTATAATCAGTGGTTTTGCTGACTTCCTCTTTGATGGGTACATGATGGTATCAACCTGGAAGTTAACGTCACTCAAATTGGCTGATTTCCAATGGAGGTTTTGTATAAACTTGGGTTTGGCCTTGTTCATGAATATGACAATCTGCCTGCAGTGAGCAAACATATCCTGTAAGATGATTCTTCATCTCCAACGATCACATCACAAACAGACTTTTAACCATCTTTGAACCACAAATTCAATTCAGTTATAGTGGATATATATATATATGTATATGGTTTTCTTGCAGCAATGCAAAACTTCCATTGGAAATCTGAGAATTTAGCAGCATAACTTCCAGGTTGGTCTAAAAGAGAAGGCATCTTAACTTGACTACATTTTGCAGACGGTCCTTTCATTGGCATTTTTCTGTTGATGGTATGAAACCGACTTTACTTGCTAATTGTATCTTGACACCTGCAGCTAATAAAATATTGCAAATGCAAAAAAGGTTTGACATGTTTTGACCTTGTATTAACTCAGAAGTGTCAGATAACGGACCAGTGACTTAACATCCAGATAAACACACACACAAAAAGTGATGAAATGATCACGTTGACGCACTCAATCTGACAACTTTGTGTGTGTTAGAAAGACAAAGCTACTGGTCTAAAGTCCGTCCGACTAACAGCCTCGGCCTGAAGTCCTCATGTAAATGACGGCTTTTATCAGCATTCAACACCCAAAGCTCAAAGTACAGTGCATCCAGCTGGGAGAGCGGGATGGAAAGAGCCTCCAAGAGAACATCAAATTACATGTAATCATGGAGGCATGATGGGTTTTATGAGCAGAATACAAGAAGCTCTTCTTTATAAAAACCTACTGTGGTAGGTGATGGGATGAGCTGCACAGGAACAGGAACAGAGGTTCACCACATTTTCTAGGCGGTTACTGTTTGTGTCGTGCATCATCATCGTTGGATGTGTCAGCACGATGCAGCCAGCGAGTGAGAAAATGCACAGCACTGTATGTAGCTGTACCGTCTGCTTCTTGGTTGCACTGAACTTGGATCATCTGATGCTGATACTCAGTTAACGACGAGGAGATCTGACATTTTAAAGATAGAAATATCTGCGACGCATTTGTGACAAGTCAAAATTTAATTGAATATATCGAATTAGATTTTGAGTTGTCAAAATAAGAGACACATAATGTACTTGTTGCTCCACTACAGCTTTAGTTACTAGTTACTTTAGATTACACTTTTTTTCACACCCTTCCTGTCCAGTGAAAATCTCCAAATTTGGATTTTGAATTTGAATTAAAAACCCTCTTGAATGAACTGGAAAATGAGTACTTTTACTTTTCATGCTTTAAGCATACTAGTTTTACCTCAGCAAGGTTTTGAATGCAGGACTTTTACTCCTAGTGGAGTTTTTTCACTGTGAGGTATTAGTACTATGAGTAAATCAGCTGAATACTTCTTCCACCTCTGCAACTAACATATTGTAAACTATTGCAGAAACGAAACAGGCTCCATGAACATTTAGGACAACATGAAAAACTGTGCATGTCAGTAAATGAGAGTCTGATCCTCTGGCATCAGGTCACCTTGAAACCAGATGAACCAAAGCCCATAACTGAGGACTAACACACTGCAATAAGGATGAAGACAAGCTTTTCTACACAGGTGTTTTTCTGGAAACATAACCTCCAGCCACACACACTCCTTCATGGACGCACCGGCGATGTCCCACAGCTGCAGCCGCACCACCGTCCTCTGGTCCCAGGTGAGCACCTTGAGGGCGAAGTCCACCCCGATGGTGGCTCTGTAGTGCTGGGAGAACACCTGGTGCACGTAGCGCTTTATGATGGACGTTTTGCCCACTCCCAGATCCCCGATGACCAAAACCTTGAGCAGGCGCTCCTGCTGCATCATCGCTGCTCCGGAGGAGCGCGCGCGGAAAACGGATGAGGTGTCCGACTATGGTCCCCGCATGGAGAGGAGCTGGAGGGTCTGTCCTCTGGGAGCCGGTGTGAAGTCATGCATGGAGGAAAACACCCGAGGAAGACTTGTAATATGTGGCACTTGAATTAAAAAAAGCCTCTGTGATGAATTCTTAAAGCAGGTTATTACGCACGAGCTTTACGCACGAGCTTTACGCACCGTGAGCCCCAAAATGACAAGAGGTGAACTTCAATAAATGTTTTTTAAAAAGACTGAAAAACAGTCCTGCAGATGCAAAACGAGTCTGCACGAGAGAAGCTTGTTAAACACTATAGTTCAGGTGGTTTTATCATCCCAGCGTGTGTCCAAGTCTCAGCTCCATCCAAAACCTGCAGCCTCGAAGTTTGTGGCTGAAAAGAGAAGTTGCTGCATGTAAAAAAAAAAAAAAAAAAAAGTCAAAGAAGAAGGTGAAGAAGAAAAACTGCTTTAGTGTAGTTTTCTCTGCTGCCCGCGGTCTGTGTGTTCATCTCCTCCTGCTGCTGTTTGACAAGCCTGTCAGCGGTTTGTGCCAGATCACACCCACTGACTGTGTGTGTGTGTGTGTGTGTGTGTGAGTTCATCATGTCTGCAGTATAATGAAAGCATTAGTGAATCATGTGGCTGCACCTTGAAATAGCACACTGTGAAAAAAAGTTATATAAATAAAGCTTTAGTGTTTTTATCTTGTGTCATGCTTCACTTTAATGCAAAGCACCTTGTTTGAGTTACAAACTCTAATTTGTCTTTTTTCAATGTTTTGCAAGGACACGTGTGTTTGGTTGTGATGAACTGCTGCTGCTGCTGGTTGGTTGACTTTTCCTTTTGAAAGCTTTATTTAGTTCCTGATATTAAAAAGAAACAGAAAAATAAAGACACTCTGTTTTGCCTGAACTACAAAAGCTCAAAAGTCTCACGACTAATAATCTTAACTTTAACCTTAACTCAACCCGCACATACAAAGATACAAACGCACATAAGCTCGTAAAAACCGCATCTCCCAGCCTGCATCTCATCCATTTCCGCATCTGCGCAGTGAGGCGTGCGCAGAAGAACGGCGCACTGGCGCAGTGAGTGTGCAGCTTCCTCTTGTTGCACTAAAACAAACACGACTGTATAAATAAAAAAAAAAAGTCATCTCTCAAACTAGAAGTGCTTTTATTGACTTATTCAAATATAGTGAAGCAGAATTTTATCCCTTACATCTTGTCTCCAAAAATAAAAGAAGAAGAAGAAGTTTTATTTCTTATCCTAAATTCCATCAATAATAATAATAATAATAATAAAACGAAGACGCATGCGCACTCCTCGGAGTTCTTCACGCCCTCCTCAGCTGCTCGGCGTTGCGCCCCTGCTCGGTCCTTTACGGTAGTGGTGCTGATGCGGGATGAGTCAGGTTATATGATGCTGCTGCCATTTCATCAGCAGAGAAGCAGCCCAGCAAACAGAGACATGCCACGGCGGGGTTTCCCTCCCACAGCCCGCATCCCTGCTGCATAGACACGGACACACACACACGCCCGGTTCCTGCTTCGTTCGTGGCTCCGGGGCGAGAAGGCGCAGGATCCGGTTTGAGCCTCTGCACCTGCTCTGGACGCGTCTTTCTCTCTGCTCTCACCGAGGAGTCCCGGAGGCCTGTTGTTGTCGAGCTGCCTCCTTCGTTTCCTCGAGTCGAGGCTGTGCAGGAGCGAGGAGGATCCATCCAGCCGGAGCCATGGAGGCAGCCTGGTCCTGATCCTGGTCCTGGTCCTGAGGTAGGCTGCTCTCATGTGCGTGTGAGTATTGTGTGTGGAAGAGGCCTGTTTGTGTCGTGGTCTCATCAGAACCTGCAGGGACACATTTCAGGAGCAGATGCATGAATCCTCATCTTTATTTGACTCTGTTATGAATTTTAATAATAACAATAAGACGCTCAAAGGCTCAACACATGGATGAATATGAATGTGCATGTTTGATGGATGTCACATCTCCAAACTGCTCCATCCGGTGTGAGGCTGCTATTCACCGGGGATCCAGCCTCTCGTGTTTGCATACCGACCGAGCTACGCACAGCCGAAGGGGCTGATGGGAGTCTGGCCGCCTGCCCGCCTGGTGGCCTGGTCAGGCAGAGCTGCAGACAACAGAGAGAGTTGGTACAAAAGAGAAAATCTGTTAAAGCCAGAGGTGGAAGAAGATACTCACATGTACTTGAGTAAAAGTCATGCATTCAAAATGTAACTAAGTAGAAAAGTATTTGAAAATATGCTTAAAGTAGTAAAAGTACTCATGATGCAGAATGATGCATATTGTAGTGTTTGATTATAATTATTATTACTGACTGTTGAGCTGATTCATGAATTTATAAAGTCTTTTATTAAAGGTCAGTTTCACCTGTTTGACTCACTTCACCTGAATGTGACATTTTAAAGGAGTTCTAGGAAACAATTCTGTGCAAAACTCAGTGGGAGAAGTATTCACAGCCTTTACTTCAATACAAGTAGAAAAGTGTTATGAGCAAAACATAGAAATATTCAGAAAGAAATATGTAAACGCGCCAAACGGGTCACATGTTCAAAAGCCAGCGTCTCAGAAAAGTGGCATCAGGCGACGGCCAATAATCCAAAAAGCTTATGGGCTTATTAAAACATCAATTGACGCCATCAAGTGACGAGAAAATCATAAGAGGATTTTCTCTTATATCTCGTGGTTTTAATTGAATCACGCAGCGAACACAAAGAGGCTCAGTCAGTTGTGTGTGTTCGAGGGGACAAACAGCCAGTCAAAGGTTATTTCAGCAACTGAACCCAGAGAGTTAGTCCAGTTTTATTTTCATATATTTTGTGGCTCCTCAGTGTTCAGTTCAATGGCAGCAGTAAAGTCTCCAGTGTTTGAGCATGACTGAAGTGATTTTACAAAGTTTACCATATATTTATTCCTTTTTACATTTTACAGTTTTTTTTACATACATCTGCTTCCAAGATGTAGTCAAGTATAAAGTGGCATAAAATACTCCAATACTGCAGTACATGTACCTCAAAATTGTAGCCTTTACTACAAAAATGGAAGTTGCCAAATACTGGGAATATAATAAACATGTTGTTCCTCTCTTTCTCTCTCTGTCTCTCTCATCCAGGCACAACAGACTGACAGACAGACAGATTGTAAAACAGACAATAAAACAGTTGGACAGACAGATAGTTGGACAGTGAAACAGACGGACAGATAGTTGGACAGACAGATAGTTGGACAGTGAAACAGTTGGACAGACAGACAGACACGGCCATGGAGGCGATATGGCTCTACCAGTTCCGGCTCATCGTCATCGGCGACTCCACGGTGGGCAAGTCGTGTCTGATCCGGCGGTTCACCGAGGGCCGCTTCGCCCAGGTGTCGGACCCCACCGTCGGCGTGGACTTCTTCTCCCGGCTGGTGGAGATCGAGCCGGGCAAGAGGATCAAGCTGCAGATCTGGGACACGGCGGGCCAGGAGCGCTTCAGGTGAGAGCGTACTTACTGTAATGTTCCTATGATGATGTGTTTCATAGTGTTTTGTGTCTCTGCTGCTAAATTGTGACAGAACACGTGTTCATCTGTGGTATTTGTTTTTGAGAAGAGGTGAAAAAAGTAAAAGTAAAAGCAGCGTAAAAAAAACGTTTAAAGTATTAAAAGTTCTCATTGTGCAGAATGATTCCAATCAGCATTTTAAAGTTGCAGCTTGTTCAAGTTGAGGTAATAAATAAAGCATAAAATAAATACTCAAGTTAAGTACAAGTACCTCAAAATTCTACTTGAGTAAATGCCCTTAGTTACATTGCACCTCCAGCCACGGACACATGATGATGTCATATTTGCAATAGTTCAATACAAACTTAAAGATTAAAGTTGCTAAAGTGCTACTTTGCAAAACTTTCAAATCACAGACTGATGCAAAACTTCTGTTTCGAAACATCTGCTGTCTTTTCTGGCTCAAAGAGAATCAGCAGGAGGTACAGCCGTGTGTTTCTCATGTGGACCAAACACATGAAGAAGAAGTGACGAGCAGCTGACCGACGAATAAAAGAGAAACTCAAACTAATTCAGTGAAAAAAGGCCGAAAGCGCAGCAGGGAACCGACGACACGCTGCTGCAGGGACAGGTGACCTCGCACCACGGACGTCCCCGAAACTGAGGGAACGAGGAAGCTGTGGTTTTATCACTTTTAATTCTGATTCATTTGGAAACTGCAAGAGAGAAAGGTTTGGGTAAACAGCTGCTTTTACAGAACTGAGAGACGGACGGGAGCTGTGTTTATTTCTCAGCATCGTTTCTCAGTGTTGTTAATAACAGAAATGGATTACTGATGTTAGAGAACACTGTGAAAGTGGAAAAACTACCTGCGACTACTTTGTTTGCACGTAGAGCAGAAGGAGCAGTTATTCCAATGAGCAGAGGAAACGACTGCAGGGCCTGTTTCTACTGAGCAAATGGAAGAAAGTGCCTGAAGAATAAAATCAACCAGTTTTGGGGCAAAACAGTCTGAAGGGGAATCTCTGTTCGAACAAGGTCGACAGTTCATGTGAGAGCTAATCAGTGAGCCGAGGAATGAAACGCAGCCTGTGTCCAAAATCACTCCGTATTTACTACAGTGACGACGATATGATATGAGTGTAGTCGGACAACATGTTGATAATGTGTCTGGATTCAAACCCCAGCACGTGGCCATAAAACAGCCACGACCTGGAAAAACACTCTCGAGCTGTACTTTTACAAACGGATGAGCAGATGAATTTATGACAAACATCATATTGTTTGTGTGCAATGATTTAAGGATGCAGTTGTAATTAAGTAATGAGTAACTAAAGCTGTCAGATGAATGTAATGAAGTAAAAAGACTCAAGTACAAGTACCTCAAATTTGTACCTAAGTGCAGTACTTGAGGAAAAGTATAGTTATATTCAACCACTGTCCTTGAGACGCTGTAAGATGCAACTGTTTCCCCTTCATCATGCACACACACACACACACACACACACACACACACTGGTCTCACCTGTCAGCCTGATCAGTGTCTCCGCGACACGTCCCCGTCCGAGACCGAGGGACCAATCACAGCCTTTGTCAAACATCAGGTTTGGTTTGGTCTTTTCCTGGGATCCGACGATATCCCAACTTTATCTTTAATCTGTAAACTGTGACTCGTCTGCGTCTCTGTTTGACTTTGATGTGATTTTATTTCCAGGTTTAAAGCTCGGAGACAGACTCAGGTGGCCATTTTGACTCTGTAGCCATTTTGGGAAACTATTTAAGATCCTGGCGTTTTAACATATTTGGGGATTTTGTGACACTGGAGTGTGAATCTCTGCTCATCTGATCCACCTCATCTTCACTGTCACTTCTTCTACTGACGACGCACATCTCGTCTTAGTCACTGTTGTTTCATGTGTGTCCTTCCTTCCATAAATATATATGTGTGTGTGTGTGTGTGTGTCAAACCACATGAATCACTCTCTGCTTCTAAATATTCGCCACCTACTCCTCTTCTCTTACTGTATCGACTAATCCTCCCTCCGTCCTCTTTCATGTCTCTCTCTCCGTCTCCACCTCGGCTCAGTCATTTTCCTCCTCGTTATGTCTGCGCTGTCGTTCTCTGTGAGGATGCTGAGGGAAGATGGAAGCATCATAAGAGGGTTGGCGTGTCTGTGTGTGAAGGCACGGTGTCACATCTTGTCAGACTCCAGCAGAGCTTCTCCTCCCGGTCGAGCTCCACCGCTCGTTTTGTAAAACCAAACACCACAAAGCTGAAATGCCTTTTTCATACTTAGTTTAAATTAGACGGTGAAACCAAAAAAGCATCAGACGTCAAATGAATTGAAATCAAAATCTGCCCAATCAAACTCTGGTTAAAAAGGAAACGAGCACTTTCCTTTTTTAATCTGAAATTTAAGCAATTTCAGTAATTATAGCACAAGTTTTATTTCAGTGTTTCAACTTATTTTGCTCTCTGACTTTTAAAATAACACTTTCCTCCATCTGTCCTCTGGTAAAAAACAATAATTGGACCATTTAGTCCTGCATGAAATCAACCTTTGCTTTGCTTTGTAAATCATCAAAACAAACACACAGTAGCTGCAAATTGATCTGGATTCTCATCATCAACATCTTCTCAGCTCCTCCACCTGACACCTCCATCACCTCTGCTCCTCCTTCCTCACACCTCCCGTCATCGGTTTCTTCCTCCGATTACTTTTCCCTCTGGATCCGTCACGTCTTATTTTCACTCCGCTGATTATGGCTCATCTCTCTGACTCTTTGTCTTGAACAGAGGTAAAGAGAATTGACTGTTGCTCCTCATCCTAAAGGCCTTTTCTCTTGTAACAGTAAAGATGAAAACCTGCTCTTTGAAAACACTTTCAAGCATAAATCCAACCACTGTGTTACGTTTCCACGTCGAGGCTAAGCTAAGGGTCATTTTTCCTTATCATAAATACTCAGACTACTACATAGGTTCAAGGATACGAACTTTTTGCCTGTTTGTTTCTCAGTCTTTTAAAACATTTTATCATGTATTTAACCATCAGTCGTATATTTAAGAGCCCTTTTACAAGATTCGAGAAATGAGCCAACATTTTCACAGAACTCACAGAGCCAACGTTGCTGGTTGGAAATGACAAGTCTGCTTTTGTTTACCTCTGAAATCATGGACTCTGCAACAGTTATCGTCTATACAAGACACATTCTTGTTTAGGTATCGTGCTCGGTAAATGAATGGCATTTACCCAACTCTCCATCTTGCCACCTCTGCAGGTCCATCACCAGGGCCTACTACCGTAACTCGGTGGGCGGGCTCCTCCTGTTCGACATCACCAACCGCCGCTCCTTCCAGAACGTCCACGATTGGCTGGAGGAGGCTCGCAGCCACGTCCAGCCGCACAGCATCGTCTTCCTATTGGTGGGCCACAAATGTGACCTGGAGGCGCAGCGCCAGGTGAGAGCAATGAGAGACAGGACGATGTTCATGAGGCTGCGTTGAGTTCAAATGTGTTGCTGGGGATAGCGGCTGTTTGAACGTTATCTGATATGCAATTTAGGATTATAAATAACTTTTTGTTCACATTTAGATCAGCGCGCATTTGGATCAGAGGCGAGTTGTCATTGTTTGTTTGATTCTCTTGGGGCAGACAGAAAGCAAAAATATCACCGTTGAAATTTAGGCCCACAGGATGAGAACGCTCAGCACGACAGTGTGACTACGTAAGGTTTCATATCTGGATCACTGTCATCACGTCACGTTGAACCAGAAGGCTCTTATCTCAGAAAATGTACTGCTCTTGTGTTTCATTCATTTGGAATAAAACAACAATATGTTAGACCAATATTTTACATTTTACAACTAACGATTCAGACCAGAGCAAACAAACTATAGGTTTGTGACTTTTGGTTCCTGAGACTGTTTGGTTGTTTCCCATTGATCTGGATCTGTAGACCTCAGAACTCCTCCTGTGGTTGTGTGTCAGATCTATTAGCTCTTGTCGGCCCAGTTCCCACCTGAGGAAGTTTCACCTCCTCTCATTTGATCTTCAGGTGACCCGTCAGGAAGCAGAGAAGCTGGCGGGGGCGTACGGGATGCGCTACGTCGAGACGTCGGCCCGCGACGCCATCAACGTGGAGCACGCCTTCACCGAGCTGACCAGAGACATCTTCGCCCTGGTGCGGTCCGGCGACATCACAATCCAGGAGGGCTGGGAGGGCGTGAAGAGCGGGTTCGTCCCCAACGTGGTTCACTCCTCGGAGGAAGTGACCAAGAGCGACCGCCGCTGTCTATGTTGATCTGGGAAGAGATTTGGGACTGAAGGTGAAAAGGGGAGGGATCCAGGAAGGATTCAGAGGGGAGTGGCTGACGGACTGAGGCGTCGGCCCTCTGACTGAAACTGATGGCAAACCCTCTGTCGCCCTTTCTTCAGACTGGATGCAGAGGAATTTCAATGACAGGCTGGTGGAGAGGAACACCTTGAGCGTGGGTGGATAGCTGAAGGGTTGTGCCCATTTCTGTAAACCTTTTATTTGTCAGAGAGGAAGGATCACTGATGTTCTTGTGAGGGCTCCCGTGGTTCAGTTCCTTTAGTTTTGTTTTGGGCCTCTTGCCTGAAAGTCTAGAAAGAGGATCCATTCCGGTTCTCCGCCAAAACACGACGACGCTCTTGACTTGTTTGATCTTTCTTTCTCCCGTCATCTCCTCCCTCTCCTCTCCTCCCACCACTTCTTAATCTCCTCTCCTCCAATATGCAATTACATGATCACATACGAAACGATCGCTTTTATTTTTTGGCGTCCTCCCAGCACATATCAAAAGAAAAGTGCGTTCAGCACCGTTAGATTCAAACGCCATTATCAAGAGTCGTTTTCTCTTGTCACATTCCACGTTCAGAGCTCAATGGAGGAGTCCTGGAGGTCCGAAACGTGACGAGGGAGGAGGCGTGATTTTGCTGCCAGAGATTCCTCTTTCGAGCAGTTTCGGCCTCCAGTGAGCTCAATGACATTGACGACATGGTTATAGCCACTCATTCAACTGTTCTGCTAAATCCCGCACTATAACGAAACCTCGCCGCCCCTCCTGTTCCTCATGGACGCCCTCTGCTGGAAGAAATGTGTACAGCTTAACTGACTGAGGTTGGACGAGTTTAACCACTCCTAACTGTCTGCCTTTAACCGGGGATTTGTTAAGGTGGACAAATAGGAATGTTGGATCCAGAAGGCACCTTAATAGCCAAGTCCACCTTAACTGTGGAGTCTCATTTAGATTTTTTGAAGGGTGCTAAACAAGCTGGAGATAATTTACGTCTTGAAAGCAAACAGAGAGACCAGACCGCCTCCTCCACATGAGAACCACATGACCCACAATGCACGCATACGGACAATATAATCATGCAAAGAAAATCCAAATGAAGCCGACACAGATTTAAAACACGAGGGAACCACAAGGTCAAATTTTCCTCTGAGTGGTTTTTATGCCTTTTTTATGTGTGTGCTCAAGTGTAACATCTCATCAAACCTTTATTTCCATTTTGAAACCCGTCAGTGCTGCAGGTTTTCTGCCGCTCAAAGATCCCACTCACACTTAACAACTTTGCTGCAGATGCCACATTTTGAAAAGGTGTAAACGAATCAGTCTTGGAAAGATTTACACTCAGTTGCCAGTTTATTAGGTGCAATTCTATAAAACTAAGGCAGTTTAATACAACAGTCCTGCAGTAAATCCTCCATCATGAAAGTTATAATGTTCAGTTTTTGTTGAAACTGTTTTAAGGAGGTGTTGATTCAACTTTATGATCATTTTGGAGGCTGATGAATTTTATTGCTTTACACTAAGAAGTGTTTCTGTTATTAAGTCAAGTCTCTAGGATAAAAATGGGTTCAACAAAATATGAGAAACACCTGCAATGCAACATAATTTAACAAAAACAAAAAAATGAAAGTTGGATTTATTGCATTTATTGTTGTAATAGTCTGCATTAATGTCACCTAATAAACTGGCAACTGAGTGTCCGTAGTGGTCATTCCTTCCCAGGGTCACTGCAGCGTCTGTCTTGATAATAATGGCAGTTTAAATCACTCCTAAATGAGCCATGTGGTTTCTACACACATGATCATACAGAAGGTTGAACATGTGAAATGAAAAGTGTAAATGGGGCCAAAGACTAGATCATGAATTACAGATGAAGCACCTGTTGTGTTCGGGCTTAAAGGTCCAAATCAACATTTTCGAATTTAACTTTTTAATTTAGATTATTTTCACGCTTTGGCTCGAGATGTCAGTCCAGTTAGTGACGTTTCTTCATATGCCAAGGAAAATCCCAGACAGTGAATCCTGCTGTTTCATTGGCTTGCAGATCATGAAAACATGCACGAGGGCAGAAGGTGAAAAATGTCATATGTATAAAGGTGTTTTTTTTTTAAGGAACATCAGCCCTGACATCAGTAATGTTCCAGTAGATTCCCATTCAAACTACATATTGTTTTGAGAATGGACCAAATATATTCTTCTGTTTAGTGAGTCACATTAACCTGAATATTACTGACGAGAACAGAAAGACCTTTAGCATTGTTAGCAATTAAATGTACCATATCTACCTGAAGTAGCTGGATGGCTTGGTGTGGATCTCCTTTTCTTTTTTTTTTTTTTTTTTTGCAAAATTAAGCTTATTTAAAATTATTTCCTTTTAGTATTTAACTCTTTTAACCTTTAATCTGACACACAGTCCTAAATGAATGTCTTTTTTTGAATTCATTTATCCAGTGTGGTTAATCAGATCAGTGAGGAAACTGTAACTGCTTCATTCTCTCACACTGTTTGCCTTTTTTTTAACGTCTCCAAAGACTTGTGTTATCTTATTTTTACGTGAATGTATCCGAGGTCAAAAGGTGGGATTTTACACCGAGTTGTGAAAGTGTGGATGAGAAACATTTCCCAGTCAAACCTGACAGAAGCTTTGACGAGGGCGATCTAAATGTTTTGAGACTCGATGGAAATGATTCAAATGACAGTCCACAGCCGTACAGTGACAGAAAGATCGACCTGCAGCAGGAATAAAAAGAAAAGTTCTCCCTGACGCCCTTGTGTGTCTGAAACACTGAGGTTTCTCTGCTCGCCGTATCGTCACCTCGCTTTGTGCTGAAACACTTTCAAACCTTCCCGAGTGGCCGTGGAGCCGACGCTTCAGAGTGTTCAGGTCTGAGTGGGTGTGTGTGTTCTTTCCCCACCTGTCGGCCGGCTGCTGGATCTGTGGCCTCCACTTTGACCTCTCGCTCTCTGAGCTCTGTCATATCTCACTTCCACTCTGAAATATTGTCTTAAAGAAATACAGTAGTTCTGCCTTTTGGGAAATGTGCATATTGGCTGAGGGTTTGGTGAGAAGATTGATGCCACTCTCATATGAAGCTACTGCAAGAAGCAACATCTAAAACTGACTAATTAACGCGTCATATGTTGTTTGGTTAATCCACACAAACACTGAAATGTAAAAATGACAAGCTGTGTTTATGGAGGGTTGTAAGTCCGACTGTTTCTCACCCCCGTAAAACCACATATTGTGCTTTTTACGCTTTGGTTTTTGTACAGATTAAACTAAGGAAATGCAACGTGTTCATTAACTGTCTGCTATCAATTGTCTCATCTATGAGCAAGAAAAAGCAGCTGCTTCCCAAAATGTTGAACTATTCATTTAAGTAGCTACAATAAAATCAAAACTCTCTAAAAGTCATGTTTGACATTTTCTGCCCAACAAATGTTTGGCTGTTTTTGATGAATCCAGTTTGCTTTTAGCATTTGCTTTGATTCATGATCCTTTGATTAAAACTCATTGAATTTCCTGAAAAGACCTTGTCAAGATTAAAATAGTGCGGTTTCTCGTCGCTTGTAAGAAAAGTTGAAAGAAGTTGAGGTTTATGGATTTATACGACAGCTACTTTAATTTTCTATGAACCAAATCTAGACAAAATTATAACGTTTCATCAGAAAATGTAATGTAATTTAGTTTAGGCTTGTCACATCGAAATAGTTTAAAATCTGATTAAAAGAATGTGTCAACAACATGAAAATGATGGATCTGTGCTGCTCTCTGGCAAAGAGACGCCATCATGCAACACGTCTTCTCCATGTCGTGCTCATAAATGTGTAATAAGAAGCAAATACACGTCGTTTAACAAAGTGAAGTCAGGTCTAATCCTGAAGCTTACACTTCAGTAAAACACGATTCAATCAGCGTGTGAAATGAGCAGCGAGTAATGAAACAGTGAAAACGTCCTCCTCGTCTGTCCAAGCTCCTAAAGGTCCGTCCACTAGACCTTTCACTGGTCTGAGTCTCGGTGAGGACAAAGTCGCCTCAGGACTCGTGAAGGGACCGAGGAGGAAGGGCACATCGAAGGAATGGAGGGCGGTTTCATGCTTCCTGGCTCGTTTTCAGAGAGGCTGATTTAGGGGCAGTCTGCTTCCACACACACACAGTTCATAAAGACCGACTCAGGGAAGAGAAAAACCCCGAAATCAGTTCTGTTCAGTAGAAAGTTAAGTTTAAAGACATTTTCAGAAATACACTTATTTGCCGTCTTGCAGAGTCAAATAACATCAATACCACTAAATCTGTACAAAAACCAAAATGTCAAAACGAGAGGTTTTGCGGGGTCATGTGTTGGACTCTTTCTTGGCTGAGAGCAGATGCTTCCTGGACTTAACGTATCTCTGTCCTGAAGATCAGACCAGACTCTTCTCACAACCTGGATGGAAAAACAATCAGACTGTTTCCTGTCCAGGTGGAGACCAGCCGTCTGTCCTGACTTAGGAAACAGGTGAAAAATCTTATTTATCATCCACAGATGGAAGCTTTTTGATCACCCAGATGATGAGAGGAGTCTTTCAGGATTCTGGCAACAGCTTCTTAAACAACATTCTGGTTTTTACAGTCTGTTGCTTTCATATAAACTCATGTATAACTCTGTGACTCTCTCACACATAAAACCACACCTCGTTTTTACACTTTGACACTTTGAGTGTCCTCATCTAACTTTTGCCAAGAAAGCAAATAAGCGTATTTCCTAAATATTATTATATGTTTTAAAAAACAGAATAATCTGGAAAAGAAAGAGCCCAGTAGAGTCCAGAGAAAGAGTCCAGGTAGTTAACAGAGCTTCATGTCAAACATAAGACCGGTCTGAAACAGGAAACATAAATAATATTTCAACAATGTGCTCACGGCATAAATGGTCTGTTTAAGCTTCATTTCTTTGCAGCTTTTCCATGAACTGGATATTGAGACGTGTAAAACTGGGAGAGAAATCATGACTCTGATATTTCTAGTTTTTTGACCTGACACACAAACAAAATGAGAACCTGGTGATTCTGACACAGGAAGTAAATATGATCCGCTGGTGGTCGTGTTCAACCTTGAGCTGGGTTTTGTCCTCTGATGGGCAACATGTCGCCAACATGTGGCCCCGTGTTCAGAAGCATGTGTTGGCAGCTCTAACCTTCTTCTCACAGACATGATCTTCACTTCTTTTCAACCCTCTGAACTGTTCAGATAATACTGTATATCACCGTCCTTAATCCTGCTGGGTTCCAGCCAACAGTCTCTCTTCCTCTGCTCTAGTTATCTCTCAACTGAAATGTACTAAAAAATAAAATGTGACTGGAAAATAAACCTGTTCTCACTGCTTTTTTTATACACAAGGTGGTTGCTTTTTGGTCATATTTGAGAGGAAGGATGTTGGAAACTGATGCTGACAATTCTAACAAAAAACTATTTTGTTTATTTTGGGTCAGACTGTGAAAACCTGATACACTGCAGAGGCAGCATTGTGCTGCAGGTCCACATGATTCCACTAGAGGGAAGCACTGAGGACAAACTGTCAGCTGATCAGAGAAGCCTCTTCTCATATAACTGCACACAGTCAGTTAATACACCTCAGTGTTTCCTCTGTGAGCTGCTTATTTAGGCTTCTCTACGCAAAGTTGGAAGCTGGAAGAAGACGAGATGTCTGAAAGGAAAATGGTGACATTTTGGGAGGAGCAGGAGAAAGAACAGGAGGAAGACCATCTTCATTTCAGGAACATGTGATACATTTGAAGTCAACTTACTTTTAACTGTATCTCAGGAAATTGTGATCTTGTTGGAGAAAATAAAAATTACAAAGCATTTCATAACTGACATTTAAATGGTCAACACAAAGAACCTTTAAAAGAAACAAAACATGCAATGCAATAAATTTAAAATCTCCAATTAATCCCTTTTCAAACTAAATATCAGTTTAATTAAATGCTTTACAATTCATTTCAACTCACTTGTGCTCCTCAAACATTTACTGTAAACTGATGTTGCACTTCTGTAACGTTCATTCTTGATTTTCTCATGAAAATCCCTCGTTCTTACCAGCAAATCCAATTTTTCTAACCTGTTACGAGTTCTTAACAGAAGAAGAATGAAGACACAGAGCAGCAGGTCAAGGTCTCATCTCTTTGCCCAAATGTTCTACTTTTACTTCATTCATTGTTTAATGATTACAGTGAGAGACAAATAAATACAGACAGAACAGCGGCTAAAAGGGGAAGAGGAGGAGGAGGAGAGGAGATGGTCGAGTGTGGAAAGTCAAAGGGGACGGAGGAGGAGCAGCAGGTTTGGAGCAGAACTACAGTTGATCCCTCTGAACTCCTAAAAGTCCTAGTTTGATTCTTCGTCTGTTGTGATCATCCCACAAGTCTGATTCTATGATGGCAACTTAAGTAAAAAGTCCCACATGTGAGTGTTGATACAGGTTTAGACAAAAAAAACAGAAGTGCAGGTCAGTAAGGAAATGCAGGGAAGAAAAGACGATACGAGCGAACCCTCACTCACAACCTGCCGGAGATAACAGGAGCATACTGAAATCATTCAAAAGAATACAAAAATTGCCTCGTTGCCTTTGTTTTTTGGTTAGTTTTTACTTGAAAAAATACTTTAAAAAGTAACAAATCAACAGAAAACAGTAGTGGCGGAGGTTTGAGCTTGACTTGACAGAGGACAGATTCAAAATACAACAGAATTACTCAGTATGTACACATTCATTAAGCACACTGCAACTTCTAGAGATATTTCAAAACACGTCCTCTTATCTGTCGAGCTCTGGGGTGAACATACACATGAATCTGGGGAGGAGGGCTTGTTTTTATTGACTAAGGAGAAGATAGTTAGCAGAAGGGGATGTGGACGCTGTGCTGTCCGTATTAAGACTTGTCTGCTGATTTGAGGAGGTTTTCTTTGCTCCTTCTCTTCACGTCCCAGTTGTAGACTCGTGCCATGTCTGAGGGGAGCAGTGAGTTAAGGAACAACAGCAGCAGCAAAGCGACATTAGTGACGCTGGAGGCATACAGCAGCTTCCCAGTTCCTCTCCCAGCTATTTTAAGGATATTTAAACTGTAGCAACATCAAGACTGAAGTCATTTATTCAAGTAGCTAGTTTTTCTTTCAATTGATCAACAGAAAATTTACCAGCAACTAGTTTGATCATTTTCAAAGCAAAGATTTACTGGTTTCAGCTTCTGTAATGTGACGATTAGCTGATTTTCTCCGTTTTATTTTACAGTCATCTGAATTTTTTTAGGCTTTGGTGAGACAAAAAAAGCAATGTGAAGATGTCACCCTGGGTTCTGTAGTAAAACCGTGACCACTTAGTGGAAGGATACTGACTTCGGTGGTGGTGAACTGGTCTCGCAGGAAATCCAGATCGTCCTCGAGTGTCTCTAGGTTACGAGATGCCGTGGATAGGTTCTTCTCTAAGAGAGCCTGGGCTTCGTCAATGTCGTACTCTAACATGACGTTGGCCTTGGAGAAAGGATTGAAAGATGTAGACAGGACCTGGGTTACGGCCATTCATCATTCTTATGTTGCTTTTAAAGTGAAGTGGAAGTAACGTTATCACTTCTGCCCAAATATCCCACGCTTGTCTTGCACAATATTTCTTAATCAGACTCTGTAAAACTGCTCTCAGACATGGTTCTGTGCTGAAGACCTCCACTTACCCCTAACCATAGGCAGACTTTGTCGGTGGGCGGCACTGAGGCCTTGCAGTAAACATTGTCAGCCAGTAGGAAGTGTGTCTCCATGGGCTCTGTGGTCTCCTGGGGAGACGGACACATTAAAGCAATCAGTCACATAGTCACCATTATTCATTCTTCTATCACGCTGAGTCTATTTTCTAAAGACAGAAGAGACGAGCACTCCTTCAAAGGAACGTGACGGAAAAGAAAAAACAAACATCCACAACAACCTTGATAACAAAGAATTGATTGTAATTTATTTTCACAAGTATTTGCATTTTTGTTGTTTGTTTTGTTAGAATCACTTTGACTTGTGTATCCCTTGTCGAATTATTCACAAATATTCCTTGACAACAAACAATCAGTATTTGAATACACACACTCACCACAACACAACATATCTTACAACACAATATATTTAGGTCATACAAGTTTGGTGCAACCAGGAGTCAGGTTTACTGGTAAATCCCAAAATGTTTGGAGAAACAGATTATGGACCGTTTTACATTTTCATTTACAAAGACAATACACACCTTTTTCTTTTGCATGTGTCGTAGGATTTCTAGCGTCTGTGTGATTTGTGGGATCTGGCTTTTCAACCTACATATCAAGAAAGTCAAGTCAGGAGGGCATTCATTTAGTCATTACAATGCATCAAGCACAGACATTTACTTCAGCACACACCAAGATAAGTTTATTGTATTATGAGTAGAGTAATTGGTAAACGGTGCTAACCTGAGTTTCTTTTGAGACAGGTTGAGCTCCATGTATTTATATTTCTGGTACTGTTCGTCCAGCTTCCTCAGCGCTGCGTCTGCCGTCTCGTTGCCCGGCTGCTTCATAAAAGAGTCGACATCCTCCTGTAAAATCCAGCAGAGGAGAGAGCACAGAGTGAGACGACCAATATCTGTATATGAGTCATGAAGATTCAATAGCAATACATCAGCTGGTCACTGTTTTAAACATCTAATATTAATCGTTAGGATTCTTCAAAATTGTGTTTAAAGAATTGTGACAAACGTCCAGGAGCAGGAAAAGTAAGACTGTGCTCTGGTGGACAAACTATGTTACTGCAACACTGTTTTTAAACGAACTCAAATATAACTTGACATTTCTGTTCTGCAATTTCTTGCAACTAATCATCCAACAAAACACCAACACTGAAAAACATGGATCCTTCTTGGATAAGCAAATATTGGAGAATAATATGGGCCCAGTTAATGCATCAGTCTGTCTCTACATCAGCATCATCTTTGTCATTTTGGCCTAGAAAACACTTCAAACAATTAATAAATTTGTTAAAACTTTAACTTTGACTAACTAATTCATTGTTTCAGCTCGATTGCAGAGTTCAATCAAAGAGTGGTTTTTTTCCTTCTCATGTTTTTTTTATGTGGAGATTTTTTTAGAAGCCTCAAGAGAAAACTATTCATTTCACAAGAAAAAAAGAAACTCAAATTAGAGATGAATCATAATGAATGAGTTTATCTGTGAGTTGTGTTTAGAAGAGAGATAAACCTCTGAATCATGGTTCTGAGTTGCAACAGTGTAAAAGCCACTTAAAACTGATAATGAATGAATGGAAACAGCAGCTTTTAATGATCTAGGCTTTAACTCACATCAGGTCCTGTTCAGAGTGAAGAAGAAAAATACCATCACCAATATGCTTTTATACTCAATATTAACATATATCACATTTGAGGATATCTCTGAAAGCAGACATGATGCCTGACAGGCTGTGCGCATTTTGGCAGAACATTAAGTAATAATTAATAAATGGAGAAGATGAGGAGGAGGAGGAGAGGCTGCTAACGCTTTTAAAGAGATTCACTAGCACAGCAGCTAACAGCTAAGCTAACATGTAACGAACTAAAATATTAAAAAGCCTAAAGAGGAAACGAGGTTGAGTGTAAATAAGAAGCAGCTTGCACACAGACACTGTGATGTCCATACATGGACGTGAGCAGCCGCCCAGTCCGCTCTCACAGCAGGATTAACTCACTTAGCTCTCTGCTAACTTAGCTAACTAGCTCGTAGCCAGCATGACGCGCCCACACTCGGGCTACAAACACAAACGTCTGTTTCCAACCCTCTAGATTCATCCCGGAGACGCGACAGAGACAGAAATGCGACTGTTTACGCACCACAAACACAGCTTCGGGGATGCCGAGGTGCTTTTTCTTTGTCGCCTGTACGGCATTGCTGTTGTCTATGGTCGCCGCCATCTTGGAGAGAAGCTGCTGCTTTCTTCTTTACGTACAAGTGTCAGGAGGAGAGTGGAGGCTCGTCTGCCTCTAGTGGTCACAGGCTGCAACTGCTGCCAGTACTATTAGCAGTACTACGAGATAGATAGATAGATGGATATTAGATGGATAGATAGATAGATGGATATTATATTGATACTTTACAGGAAGTTACTTTGCTGAACTTGTTATAGTCCACGTTTTTAGTTTTTGTTCAATTTGTAGTTAATTTTAAGTATTTTGTTAGTTTTTTTCTTTTCTTGGTTGAATGTATTCAAGTACATTTACTCAAGTAATGTATTAGTGAGTACAACATTGAGGTACTTCTCTGGTACATTTTCTGCTACTTCACACTTTTGCTCCACTGCAAATAAGAGGCAAATATTGTCCTTTTTAATCCACTGCATTTATTTCATACCTTTCTTCACTAGTTGCTGATCGAGATTAATAATACAAAATATAATCAACAAATAAAATGTGATGTAATATGTTAAGACTTAAGCTTTACCAGCTACATTACTAACGCTTCAAATGAATGCATCAATAATTATAATACATTTATACTATATATATATTATTCTTCATTATTCTAAAATGGGTCATTCTACATAATGAGTACTTTTAGTACTTTATATTTTGATGCTAATACTTTTTACTTTTTTGGACATATTGAATATTAAACTGCAGGCAATAAAAAGAAAATGAATCAACATTAATTATAAAACATTTAAGCTTACAAAACAAAGCAATATTAGATGTAAGTGCAGCATCATACAAACCAACAAGCACACAAACATTAGCAGGACAGGTTTATGAAAACAGCACAACAATATAGAGTTCACCAGACATTAAAACAGGAAGGTTTGTTGTAAATATGTCTTTAAAAGGGTATAATAAAAGTAAATATAATCATTTCATACTTGCCAATAAACACAAGCCAAGTCAACTTCTACATCTTCTCCCCAAAAACAGCCTTTAAGTTGAACTTGAATTATTCCACTTTCATGGCTGAAAGTGATCCAGTAAGGTCTGTGTCCCAGGAGGCAAATCACATGGAAATCTAGTGCCACTGATCTGGATGCAAAGTAGATGCTAAGTTTCAAATTTGATTGCAAATGTTCTCACTGCTTGGACAAATAAAACCCATCTGTCAATGTTGTACAAACAGTTACTAGTTTCATTAAGTCTTTCAGTCTTTCAGAAAGGTCAAACATACAGACATGATATGTACAAATTGCGTCATAAGTAGAAAATAATATCAATAATCTTCTTTTAGGGCCAAAACTAATTCAAGTGTAAATAATAGATTTGGTCTCACTGAACTTTTAACTCACAATTCTGACCTTTTATAATGTTAAAATAAAAAATATATTTCATGCAGATATTCAAACAAGATGAAAGGTCAGACACAAATGTGTGGATTATGGATGACAGTCTCCTTTGAATGTTATGATTGTGTCTGTTTGTGGGTTTTCTCGCTTCTCTAGACGCTTCCACCAGCTCGTTCTTACGTCTTTAGATATGCCTTCATCTCCCAGCTTCTTCTGCACCTGCACAGAAAAGACATGTCAAAGGTTGTATAAAAGATGCATGTGCCTGTATATGAAATCTGTACTGTGAATATGAAGGTGTGTGTGGTAAACTTCATGTCCAGTTCATTCAAGGTTAAATGTGAATCACCCATTTCGAGACTGACTCCATCACAGCGGGGTCGTTCATGTTCACAGACGAGTCGCCGGCCTTCAGCTTCAGTTTCACCCAGCGTTTCTTCTTTTGAGCTGGAAATGAATATGAGAGGAGACGATATTTTTTGAGCCGAGCTGCTGCACCTTCATACTGACACACAGACATGAGAGTGGTGTTAACCTCAGGATCGAACTCTCTGCAAGAACAAGCTGATTTCCTAAAATGTTCATTCTTTGATGTCAGGTGAAGTTTGTCGCCTAAAGAAACACTCATTTTGAAATGAAACTCTTTCTTCTTTCTTTCAAGCTGTGATTTTGGATGCAAATCACATTTCTTTGCATTTCACCGCTGCAGCTCTTTTTCATATTTTGACATAATAGTAATTTTCAGTTGCAGCTCAATAGTTTATGATCCCACAGTACTTTGTGTCTTACTTGTGTGTTATGTTCAAGGTACAGCAAGTTATTGCATATTTTACATGAAGCTAACTGTTGACTCTCACAGGTGAGCTGAGCCTGATGAACTGATGACTAAAGGCTGATTTAAGTCCTTTTCTCTTTTAAAACTGTCTATTGTATAAGAGCAATTAGACTATATGTAATGTGTCATAATCAGACCTGTTGAAAGGTGATTTCAATAGTAAATATAATGTGGTGTGATGGCAGAAAAAGCTGTTTACCACCGTAGCAACAATAGGGCTGTTTTTTATCACAGCTCGTGTCTATTATTCCGAGACCGCTGTCGATGACCTTGACTGAGGCACAGTCACGGCTGCTGTTAGCCAGGGGCACGCCCGGTCTCCAGGGTTTGAATGAGGCTTCGGTCCCGTCAGACCACATCCAGAACGTCCTCGACAGCCCGATCCAGGTCCACTTGTTGCTCACGATCCTCTGCAGCTGCTGGTTTTCGAGCCGGTTCCTGACCCTGGCCAGGTCCGTGTGCCGCTCCCTGCAGTAAGCCTGAGCCCCGAGCCAGGTCATGGCGCCGTTCCCCAAAATAAACCTTTTAGAAATATCAGCGACGGACGCTGCAAATGACAGCAGGGGTTTGAAATATTCAGTTAGTCGACAGAGTGTTCGATTCTCATTCTGGGATGCACAACATATCTGTCAGCTTAAAGACATCAGGTAATAATTTCAGTATCAAAACCAGCGTCATGTCTTGCCCAGCTGTGGAATTCAAATCAACATGGCAGACGAGTGAATAAATAAGAAGGCGTTTACATGGAGTAAACCCTGCAGTTCTCCACGGGCCTTACTCAATCTTTGAGATCATCAGAAATTCAAATGGTTGCATGATTTTGATGTGTTTTAAGTTTGATAACTTTGTCTCAAAATCCTGGAAAAGACGACAAAACAGACTGTTTAATTAGTATTTACTCTGAACAATGAAATGAATTTCTTTGCCAACAAACTTTTATCACTGTATTTAGACCACAGGGCATCACATCACAAAAAAAATTGTGTGCATCATTTTCTTACCATTGTAGCAGAGGAAGTTGAAACTGTTGCTGCAGTTCTTGGCAAACCATTCTCCAGTCAGTCCTATGCTCCCACAGTAATCTGTCAAGGCTTGACCACTCGCCCAGTTCCAGTAGGCCTCTTCGCCCTCTTTGTAGTCATCATCGTTCGACAGCGACCAAGCCCAAAGTCTGTGCAAACCCAGGAAGACAGGGTCAGTGCCAGTCCTAGTCACACCAGCCAGTCTGTCCATGTCCCACTCGTTATAGATGGTGGCCAAATCAGTGTATTTCTCTCTGCAGTATTTCACAGCTTCAGGCCAAGTTCTGGGCTCGCTGATGAAGACGTACTGATGATGAAGAAGAGAGGACGCCAAACCTATGGACAATGCAAAACCAGAGGATTTAGAGTTTACAGTTTATTTGCATATTCATCTCATATGCACTTTTTTAAGCCAGATGGATCATTAAGGACTAAGAAGAGTATTTTTTTTATTACTGCTTCACCTGAGAGGAGCAAAATGCCGAACACTCTCCCCTCCATGGTTTGTGGTTTCTGTGAGTAAGCAAAAGGATGTGTGAAGAAAAGTGACTGATCAAGACAAATTTAGGAGCAGAAAGGAGCATCAATGAAAAAACTCACCAGTGATGGAGAAAGCAGACGATTTCTAACGTGAAAACCTTCGACGTGTCTTCTCTTGTCTCTTGTATCTGCCTTCTAAAACAACACACCCCATCTATTCTAAACAGGTGTCCTGCACTGTCTTCCCCGTCTCATCCTCAGCTCCCTGGAAAAGCACACGTTGACGCAAACATCCACATTTTTTAATGGAAGTCAGCTCTTTTAGATTCAGAAGAAAAACACCAACGTAGAGTTTTGCATCTAAGCGGTCGGCTGTTAAACAAAGTGCCTCAGCAAAAATATTTTAAAGCAAATAAATGTGAAAGATGCCACAAAAAGCACAGCCCTGAATTAACAACTAACACATGAGCCAAGTTTCTTACTGAATGCTTCCTTCCATCCTCCTCGCATGGTTTGGAAAATGGTCTCTAATGATGCAAAGCACATGGAAACGTGGAAGGTCCGTCTGGACTGATGCAAAGGTTTTGCAAAACAGAAAAGGTTTCTGGGACCTGAGTAAAATATGTGATCCTTCATTTTCAAAACAAATCGCTGACTGAAACATGCTCGACCTCAACTGATCAGTCGGGTTAAAGCTGTAATAAAAAAGTCTCTCAATTCAGTTCAAAATCTGCAAATACACAGGACACGAGGCTTTACTCACTTGCTTTGCAAAACATGTCGACTTTATTTGTAATTGCAATAGTTTTTCATGTCATTTGAGATCATTCCAGTTCATAACAATACAAATAACACTGGATAACATCTTAAAATTAAACAGGGCACAAATTATAATGTTGATTGTGTTTCAATAATGGTTTGAATAGAAAATACACGTTTAAAATTTGTACTGATTCATATTCACCTCTGTCTATTAATATTGGGACTATAGGCCTGTTTTCTATAGTGAAACACTTCAGGGAGAAGTTTCGATCGTCTAAGAAGGAGTGTGATGTTGTTGATGTGTGTGTGATGTTGACCTGCTGTGAGCTGCACTTCGTCTTTAATGTGAATTCACTGAAACAATAATCCTGTCTTTGTTGATCTGTGCATCATTCCAACTTTTCATGTTAAAAGGTTCAAGGCCGTGGGACCTCGTGTTGTGTAGGATGTTACAGACTTTCAGAGCTGCTGGTGGATGTACAGCAGAAACCTTGACTGTCAAATACTGGATCAGCTCTAAAACAAAGGTTCATCCTCATGATACAGCTGTGATGACCAGCGGTGCTGTGTTCTTCCCTTCATCGCAAACACCCGGGCTGAAGAAGGGGAAGATCTTCTCTGAGAACAAACACTCAGTGAAGGTGTAGATGTGAGAGCCGGCCTCGGCGTTGAAGAACGACACCGTCCCCTCCTCGTAATCCGCGAACACTCCGACAACCTGCGGCTTCTCCTCGAGGGACAGCAGGACCGAGGGGGAGTCCAGAGCGCGGTACTCGTCCCCGCTCCTCAGCCGCACCGTCCAATAGCCGTTCTCCGGTTTGGAGGTGATCATCCCCTTCCTGTTGACGGACTCTTTGACCACACCCAGATCCCAGAAGGTCTTTGACCCAACTGCAACCTGATTGATGATGCAAGAGAATATTGAACAAATTTAACAAGGACAGTTTACAGTAATAATTTGATTCTTATTCAGTGATCTTCAAGACGCTCACCTGGAAGTAGAACCTCCCAGACAGGTAGCCTCTCTTGCCCAGGACGCAGATGACGGGGTCGAAGCGTTGGGGCATGTCGGGCACGACGTGCAGCAGCTCGCCGCGGCCCGCTTGCTTTCCATCAGCTGACAGGACGATGTTCGGATGGGCGGTGTCCGGATCTAAAACCACATCAGCTAGGGCGATAACGTGGAGAGGAGTTAACCCAATATATCAAAGCCTGAACACTGAATCTGTATAATTGTGTTGGATGAGGTCTTACCTGCATATTTCTGCATCTTCTTCATCTCTGTCAGGAAGATAAACATGTTAGTTTTGGAGTTTCAATGAGACGAAACTTGTTCATGTTTGATATTCTTGAAGCACACGTGCAATTCTTTACCTTCCTTCTTCAGACTGTCGAGTTCCTTCTTCAGGGTGTCGTCCACTTTAGACAGCGCTCTCCTCATCGTCCCCACGCAGACGTCGGTGTGGACGCCGATCTCCGACCACTCTCTGGAGGGTGGAGGTGACATGAGAGAGGGCGACCTCTACCAGAGAGAGAAGTCAAAAGATGTATGTTTGACCTTTTCTTTCCTTTAACATGCTTCTGACTCCTTCTCATTGCCCCCTGTGTTCACCCCAGTTTAAGGTTGACTGTAACCTGTAAGAGGTGCAGATGGTCCTCGGTGTTCCTCAGGTCTTCCAGCTCGGCGTTTCTGCTCTGCAGCTCGGTGATTTCCTGCTGCAGCTCCTTGACGAGCTCCTCTGACCTCGTCTCTGCCGCTCTCTGCTTCTCCTTGATCTCTGCCTCGACCTCAGCTCGTCGCTCCTCCATGACGCCGATCAGAGACGCAAAGACGCGGTCGCTCTCCTTCATCTCCTTCTCTGCACTCATCTGGACGGTGATACAAAAATGTGAACATGTAAAATGAAATAAATACAACTTAAACTAGCTCCTTTAACCTGCATTTAAGAAAATCCTCTGTGACGTGGACCAACATGTGGACTCACCGTGCTGAGCTTCAGACAGCTTTTGATCTCCTCCACTTTCCTCAGTCGTTCCTGGATCACCTGCTGAAAATCTGCCTCAGTCTTCTTCATTTGGACCTGAACAGAAACCGAGACCTTCAGTTTGCAGACGGTCACTTTGTCACTGACAGAACTAACACATGAGACTATGACTCTGTCTTTAAAACACAGACTGTGGACATGCACATACTGGACATGCAGAAACTGGACAATGTGTGGGATCTCATTAAATTTCATGTAAAGCTATAACAACAGATGACAAATTACAAGCTGCACCAATGGTGTAAAATGGTCCTGTCTCCTAAATGAGCTTGGTTGGAAGTGATGTGAACGTCATGTGGATGATGAAAGCAGATTGGGTTGTGAACCAAAAAACAGAACTAGATCCAGTACAAATTTAATGTTTATTTTGCTGCTCATTATTATCTGTTAACTAAATGTGCTTAATATTGTTATAGAGCATCTTTGGAAGCGATAATTTTCTCCTTAAATGTTTGGACGATATACTGCTTGGGAAAAATGGGTCCAATATTCACTTGGTTGACTCTCAGAGAGAATCTTTGTTTCCCATGAACAGACTCAGCACCTGTCGCTGGTCTCCTAAAGGTGGCAGCAGCAAAACCCACAGACACAAGTCTCCTTTCTGAAGCAACTCCAAAGACAACATGTAAAATATTAACCATGAGCCCATGAGTCAAGATGGTAATTTATTCATGTTGTGTTTGTTTCGCTTTCTCTCTGTCTATGTAGCCTGATTATGGACTATAGAGATGCAAAGTCTTTTCAGTGGCTAATCGATGCTCAGACGTTTTAGTGTCCTGTCCTTTTGCATCTTTACCATCTTTACCATCGTGGAAACAGGTTGACTTTGATCTTCATATTGTCTAAATACAGAATACACTGTATGCACCTTCCTGTCCCCGCTCTCGTCCTCTATCCTGACGCTCTGATGACCTTTGTGCTCGGTCTCGGTGCAGAACTGACACACGCACTTCTGTTCGTCCCTGCAGAACATCTCCAGCAGCCTCTCGTGCTTCTTACACATCCGCTCCTGCAGGTTCTTCACCGGCTCCATCAGCTTGTGGATCCTCAGCGTGGCCGCTCTCCGGTGTGGCTCCAGGTGGGCTTCGCAGTACGAGGTCAGACACACCAGGCAGGACTTCAGGGCCTTCACCTGCAGGGACGCGGCGGCGCAGACGTCACACACCACCTCGCCCGGCTCGGCCGCAGACGGAGCCGACGGACAGACGATCATCCTCCTGAACGTGTCGGCCAGCTCTTTGAAGGCCGTGTTGATGCTTATTTCAGGCCGGGGGGTGAAGGACTTGTTACAGGTGGGGCACTGGCAGACCTCACTGCTGCCCCACGCCTTCTGGATGCAGGCCTGGCAGAAGTTGTGTCCGCAGGGAGTGGTGACCGGGTCGGTGAACACCTGCTGACAGATGCTGCACTGGAACTGTTCTTCTGGTAGCATGTTACCTGAGGAGGCCATTGTCTGTGGAGAAGTGAAAACAACGTGAACCAGGAAGTTAAAACGCCGTCACAGGTAGAAACAGTAGAAACTACTGAAACATTTTAATCGTCTAAAAGTTATGATGTTCACCTGTGATGGAACATTTAATGAAGTGTTTATTATCTGACAGCTGCAACCATGCACATCTGGACAGTCAGGACTCATCCACCCTGGTGTCCCCGGTTTAGCCGATTAGTCATTGTTTGCTCAGTTAAACACACACAGCAGACACACCCACACTTCCCACATAATTACACCAGCACGCCAATTACCTGTGGACAAAACTCTCAGAATGATATTTAAGTTAGGACTAATGTTGTAGCTGATGGCTCTTATGAGACAATAAAGATCTGGATTTGGTTTTTAATAGCTGTTGTAAATCCATGACTACAGGAAGTTTGTAGTCAGTAGTAATTTAGGCTGCATGAACAAAACTAAACTGCAGATCTTTTGTAAATGAGAGAGAGATATGTCAACCTAACCGAGACTATTTAGTTATTTAGTCTCACATTAACACAGCATGATATTAGTTTTCTGACATATTATTTAAAATCTTTCAAGTTTATACAGTTAAGCAGCATTTTGTGTGTCAGGTCAGAGACGTCTCCCATTTTTCATCGAACCTCTTTCTCTCTTTCATCTAAACATCGTCAGCAAGCAAGAAGTTTTATCTACAAAACAGTTACTGGGTTTTTAGCAGCAACTAATCTTCTGACTTTGATCCACTAAACACCAACGAGGCTGAGTGTGACTGAAATCAAGAGTCTCTGGAAGTGAAAGGGATTCACTGATTCACTCAAGGGTGATTCAACAATTGGCTCATCTCATTTTCTTAATACTTCAAAAAATGAAAAAAATGCATTCATTCTCTCATAAAAGCAGACAGAGTAAGGCTTCAGGCCTCGCACAGATCTGATGCCTGCACACCTCATCACAGAGTCCAGTAAATGTGGTTTATAAAGTCATATTAATTCAACTACTGTCCAACAAAAGTTCTCCTGTACAAGACTTGAGCTGGTTATAAGATAAGATAAGATAAGATAAACCTTTATTCGTCCCACAGTGGGGACACACAGCAGCATTGAAAAAATAAACAGGCAGCAAACATTTACAAATTTAAATGGGAACATGTCAGAAACCTCATGCATCACAATCCAGTCTGTTTCTATAAGTCTATGTGAACATGCTGTGTATTTGCAGTGCACACAGTCAGATATCTGCTCACTGAGAAAGTGCTGGAGCAGTATAGTATTTAATATACATACAACAATATAGTAGTAATATTATATCTGTACTCTTGCTGCATATTTTTACTTACAGGTTTCTCTCTTCGCTGAAGCCGCTCGGTCACTCTTGTGTCCTCGGGGACGGCGGAGCAGGTGACTCCCCCGCTGTGTGAATGAGTATGAATACATTACAGGTTGAGCTGTGAAACAGGAAAATGGAACGTCAACACAGTTATTCACCAGCCCTCCCTCCCTCCCTCCCTCTTCTGGGCCCGGCACCGGTTTCTCTGCCTGTCTGCTCCACCACAAACCACCCCATCTTAAAAACAGCAGCATCTGCGGCACACCCTGCTATTAGTTATGTATCGGTAGCATTATGGCTCAACTCAGACTTTGCGTGCATGTGTGTGTGCAGATGTGATCATGGGGAGACATAATAGTAGCTCTCACACAGGGCAGGAGTGTGTTTGTCACATGGGTGTGGTGAGGCCAATGGTTAACATTTTCCACTGAGGTCACACCTGAGGAACATACTGGCGTGGCCTGCTGTGAGGAATGCTGCAGCTCTGCTGCAAGCAGGCCACGTTTATTGCACGGTTATAGTGGCATGCTTCTCTTCAGATAAGATCGTTATCGACGCGGCCAGCACTTCCTTACCGACATTTGAATAAAGGCCATGAAGAGGAAGACGTGAGAAAAGGCTGTAATGTGATCTTTTCAATAAAGCAGAAGTGTCAGACAATAACTGGTCCTACATTGCATTTGCAGATTAGAGCTCATGTGACAGGCGATGGGAGCTTTTACAGGCTCATAAAGCATAAACACGATGTGCAATAACTGACTTCAGAGGCTGATGACAACACACAGATTGTGTTAATTTTACTAGTACATTCAACACTTTTCTACATGTACATTTCTAGATCTAAATCCAAGGTAGAAACTGGGTACAGGCATTTTTAAAGTGAAATTGAATGCACTGATTAAAGTTTCACTCGATGATGGAAAAAGCACAAACTGAACAGGATGTCACGGTGATGAAGGGGCAGACATGAACCTTTATGAAAGCTCTTCCTTGATAGAATCTAAAAACACCAACTGGAAAAACTCTAAAGTTCTGTGACAGAACTTCATTCATTTCTTTGATGTTTTTACAGGGACAATGTCTGAATGAACAAGCTGTAAACGTGTCTTTGTTATCCAAAGGAATAATGAACTGTTATGGATCAGGTTGATAAAACATAATATATTTTTTAACACCAAAGAAGAATTGACAAAGCATCCAGTTATTAATGAGCCATTCTGTTCATTTCATTTTCACAAGGTGGCTTTACTCAAGACTTTAGTGTTTTTGTATCTAAAAAATACAGTTTGCACCTAAATCTGAGTTTTACTTGTATTTAACTTTAGTGACTGACAGATGTTGAACATAAACAGATTTAAAAGCCTGAGAAATCATTTACAACTGTTGTTGTTCATCCAGATGATGAACTTGTAGTAAAATAACTATCAAACACATGTGGAAGCAGAAAGTGCAAAGTGTGATCCTGCAGAGAAACCAACGCCACCGAAGCGTCTCTGTTTGTCTGTGTCAGTCAGGAGGCGTTTCTCGGGGGCAGCACCTCATGTTAGCATACTGTTTGCATCAGGTCAGTCCCTGTGGCTTTACACCTGCTTTGCATCTGTGAACACAGCGCAAGACCAACAGCAACATTTCCTAAACCATCTATGACCTTTTCCAACACACTGTGCTATTATGAGAAGCACAGTTACCTTCACCTCGACCGTTCAACATGTCCCTCAACTGTGGCTCAGTCTCAGGTCAACTCGCTCTGAGAACTTCTTCCACCTCTGTTCACAGGAGTCTGAGATGCAGGAGGAGGTGCAAGAGATCACATGACAGCTGTCAGGACAGGAGGCAGTCAGTGTTTGCATCTAAAGGGAAATAAAAAGGCCTGGCCAGGGTTAAGATTCAGGCAGATTTAGATAAAGGACAGGACCTTGGAGATGTCACCAGCCGGCTGTCCAGGATGTCCAGGATGTCCAGGTAAGAACAGAGTCCATATTTTTAAACATGAGACAGATTTTCTTCGTCTCTGTTCTTGCATGTGTTAGACTGAGAGATTTTCATTTAGAACACAATCGTGATTCCAAAAAAGTTGGGTAAAATAAAAACAGTTTTACAAACTGTCCCTGAGTCCATGTATCAATCTCCTTTCTGTGTTCACCAAGTGTTGAACCTCTCTCCATCCTGAGTCTTTCCAGGATGAACCTTTCAGACCCAATCATGATCCTATCACCTGTTACCAATGAACCTGTTTACCTGTGGAAGGATCCAAACAGGTGTTTTCAATCAGTCCACAACTTTCACAGTCTTTTGTTGCTCCTGTTCAACTGGTTTGAAACATGTTGCTGCATCAAATTCAGAATCAGCAGATATTTACAACGATCAATGAAGTTGATGATCAAACATTAAATATATTGTCTTTGTGCTGTTTTTAATTGAGTCAGAAAGAATGAGGAGAATCAAATTCTGTTTTAATTAAGTTTAACACGGCGTCTTAACTTTTTTGCAATTAGAGTGAATCAACAGTTTTTGTCTCTCTGTAATACTGAATATGTTACTGATCCATTAATCCATCTGATAAACACTGAGCATGAACTGCGCTGCAGGAGCCAGGCCTCTGATTTCCCACCAGTTTCCATTTACTGACCCAGAGATTATTCCTCCAGAAAGCTTAATATATGACTTCGCCCGGCCATCGAGAAGGCGGCTCTGCTGCCTCATAAATAAATGAAGAGCAGAATCTGCACATTCTTGATCAGTTGAGAAGCTTCATTGAGTTTATGGCTCATTGTAACAAAGTTGTCCTGTATTTGTGAGTTATTCATTTGACAGTGTTTTAATGAATGTCTCTCATCCTCAGGTCTTGGAAGGACCACGTTGTGTATTCTCCTTTTATCAGGTCAGCTTTGTTTTGTATTTCATTTCAGGCATGAAGAGATTACCAAAGGCTTCATCTACAAAACTTAATCAGTTGTCAAGATTTGTCCTGGAAGCCACTCTGCTTTTGATGGCTATAACAAATGTGTCTTTGTTTACAGGACTCTGTTCGTGCCATGATTTCCTTTTAATTGACGAACAAAAGACTTGGATTGAAGCCCAAAACCACTGCAAACAAAGGTACAGCGATCTGGCCACCGTGTACAGCATGAAGGACATGAATGAGATTATCGCAGCTTCCGGCAGCCATTACGAGGGAAGAGCGTGGATCGGCCTGTATGACGATTACTTCAGCTGGACGTGGGCTCTGACAAGTTCGCGATACACGGAAGCCGAAAAAAGCACCTATTGGCTCCACGGGACGCCAAGTATAAAAAAAAAACAGGCGCATGTGTGTGTCGCTGTCTTGAAAGGCTCCTGGAAGGATTTTCACTGCAGCACACCACTGCCCTTTATGTGCTATGATATGAAATTTGGTGAGTTACAAATTATTCATTTTGGTTTGTTAATCCAATAAAATTCACAAAGTCTTCCAATATATACTTTTTTATAATACACTTCCAACTCTAAGCAGCCATTTGTTTTCAATTATGTCGTGTATTTTCATGGTTTTTCATAGTAGAACTAAATTCAGTAAAGTACAGAAAAGGACAGAAACAACTGACAGAAAATTAATTGGCAACTTTCAGCATCAATTAATTGTGTAAATCACTGCAAATTGAATATTTAAGAGTTCGGGCATCTCTGAGATATTTTCTGGCCAAACTATTCATCTGTGAATCAAGAAAATAACAGATTCATCGATAATGAACTGATAGTAATGAACTGATCTGAATTCTTCTTCAGGCAAGTATACTACTTCTGCGACTAGATATATCTTCGTAAACCAGTCGATGTCTTGGCGGGGCGCTAGGTCCTACTGCAGAGAGCATCACACAAACCTGGCCAGCGTAAGGGTCGCAATAGAGAGTTTGAGGATCCAGCAGGCGATCAGGACTGAGGACTGGGTTTACATCGGCCTGAATCGTTATATCTGGAGTGCGTGGTCTGACCGCGCCTCGTCCCGTTTCAGTTACTGGGCAGACGGACATCCAGCAAGTTCCAAGCAGGCTGCCACCAGCGTGTTTAATTCTACCCACCGTGGAAAGTGGGTGGAAGCTGACCTGAAGGAAAAATTTCATTTCGTGTGCCATTACAGTGAGTTATTCTCTTCTTCAAACCACCTCGATCGTGTCATCGCATGCGTTCTAATCTGTCACTCATTTTATCTGTATTTCTGTTTCATTGCCAGAAAATAAGCAAGTGTTTAACTTTAGGCTGTCAGCACTGAAATCCACAGTCGACCTGAGTGACCCAGCTGTGACGGAGGCCATCTTGAATCTGGTAATCGTCACGCGTGTGGGTTTATGGAGTTATACTCGGATCTCAGTCTCGAGTGTATGATGAGACATAATAGTAGATTTAATTTGAGCATTCTCTGCTCATTAAATGTATTTTGCACGTTTGCCAATACCCACAAACAGACTTGCTTTAACACTTCCTGATGTGTGTGATGTGAACTTCATCCTCATTATGAAACACTTTTGTCTTCCAGATGTATGAGAGGATGAAAACCATCGGGTTTAAGAGACATTTCCGATTTTCCTGGATAAAGAAGCCAAAGAACAAAATCTTCCACAAAGAAGTGAAGACAGTAGATGTTGGGTAGACTGACCATGAATATCTCACCTTACTTACAGATGCATCACTAAAGTACCATCATAGTAGCACATTGTTCAAGTGCATTCATAAGATATCTTGCTGTGTATTTAACTTTGAGTTTGAGGTTTAAATATTAATCAATATAAGAATTCTGGAAGTTCTTGTTTGAAAAGATCTTAAATAGGCGTGTGTTCACTTCCAACATCGAGGAAAGAAGCAGGTTTACATCAAGTGACGCAAACTGATTATGAAGAAAATGGACGATCACACTCGTGTCCCAGTTGCCAGACGTCGCTGGATCCTTCACTGTCATTCATCGGTTATAATGCGTCATTATGAAATCAGACCGATTCCAGTAAAACCTGAGTTACTTTGACTGAATTGTTGTTTTACTTTATCAATATATTTTAAATATTGATTATGAGACTGTTGTCATCACAAACCTCACAGATGTTGCTGTTATGCGATCAATTGTCACATCATTTTATTTATTAATAACTTCACAGTTCTATAAAATGCATTTTGTAACTCGAGCAAACCTAAATTCTACGTGTACAGTACATATAGTCCGTCATCAATCTGGAATGCAACTATTCATATACAGCGCTGGTTATTCAACCAAGAAAATACATCCACATTTGAAGCTAATGAGAGACTTTGACAAGCTGATGAATGTAGAATTAAACTCATTCAAAGTTTTTGGCCTGGGACTGAAAGGGTTAAGTTTTCATATGTGAGATATTTATTCATGCTGTCAACATGTGATGTGTTGGTGGATGTAAATTGCAGGTCTGTGTTTGTTATTTAAAACTGTAGCAGCGTTATAATGTGCATCGTCGTTGTGATTATTAAAGTGAAATAAAGGCAATTTTGAAATCTTATCATTTAGGTTTCACATGTTGTTCACCAGGATTGTTGTAGGTCAAAGTGTGTATTTGTCCTTTGGGTCAAACTTAAACACACTTCATCATCATTTATTTGTTTTATTTTAGTGTAATGTGTGAAAAATCATAATTAAAAAAATGAAGTTAAAGAAACAACTTTAAACCATTATTTCTTCCTCATTTTGACCCATTTTAAAACTTATATATACACTGTTTTAAACATTAGCAAAAACATGACAAGATATGGTGGTAATGTCTTCAAATTTCAGTTTTTTCTTACTGAGCTGATGCGATTTTAGTTTCTTGTTGTGCAGAAGCTGGGAATATTTCAGGTGCAGCTCGGGGTGAAGACCTGCAGGCCGCCGACCTGCTGTTCCAGGTGTCGACGTCATTACAGGACTCTGCCACCGGGGCGCGTTTGAACCGATGTGCCAACACTGATGCAGTTACACAGCTGTAAACGATCTCATGTCCCACAGATGAACCTGATGTTTCAAACACAGATTCCCAGCTGTCCCTGCAGGCGTCCGGCCCCCTGGACCAGGAAGGTGTGACTCAGCTTCCAGTCACTGAAGGTGATCAGGTTGTTTCAGTATGAATGGTATGTTTGCATCTCAGGTATGAAGCTGGTTTTGTGTTGGAGGGAGGTTGCCCAACGTCGTCATTGTTCTTCATCACATACACATGAAACTCTTAACTCTTTATGTGCTTCAAGTCCAGGATTGTGTCCAAGCTTTGAAAAGGACTTCCTCCTTTATTTGTGTCTGATGATTTTTTTTTCTTTGCAGTTGGCTTTAAGTCATTTTAGCTACCTGATCAAACCTGAGCCGTGGGGACGCCAGATCAGAAAACACTTGTAGAGGTCGAAGGATGGAGGATGTGTCGTCAATATCTGAGCCAACGATCTAGAAGACAGAGAGGGAACTGCATGTAAAACTTTTTGGGACAAACTAAATAAACTTGTCTTGAGTTGGACATTGAAGAGCTCTGGGTCTGTCCAGCTTTGAGGCTTATTTTCTAGAGCAGAAGATGGGAGGTTGAATACAGACGAGATTTGAGCCTCTGCGTTCTCCACCCAGTAATAAACAGCTGCACCGTCAGGATGCTTATTATCTCATCACTGCTGGACCATTCGTTTCACATGGCTGCTGAGACAAATGCGTGAGGCCAAAAACATTTCAAAGTTACACAACAATAAAAAACAAGCAGCTAAAAATGATCTTAAGTATTGATCACAGACAAAAGCTCCACTAAATATTAGTTGGAGGCTGAGAAAGAAAACCAGAATTACCTGTTTAACTCTTCTAGATCGACGTCAGTGTGGGAGGAAATTTCATTTTCGCTTCTCTAGTTGAGGAAGAGTTTTTTTGTCCACATTCATACTGTGAAGGAGTCTCTGTCTGTCGGTCCACAGGTAAGACATGATTCATTTATACTGGACAAATACAATGACATTAACTGACTTTTGCCTTGAATGTAAACAGTGTTAGCAGGTGAGGACAGAAATTGCATGTTTAAAAAAAGGCAAAGCATAGCATTTTGTTTCAAATGAGGCAACTACGGAGTCCTGGAGGGGCCACAGCGAGAAACAGTCAGCTTGTAGTTTGCTTACATTGTTCACTTTGAGTCTTACACGACAGCACATGGAAAAGAATTCAAACGACAGTCGCTCTGTTTTTTGTTTCTTTGTTTTATGACTTACTTTTAAGGTCAGAGCAAAAACAGAAGATTGAAAGCAGATATTTATGGTTCCTCTCAATAGGTTGAATTCAGATATAGTAATTGATTTCCAAAGATATGAGCTTTGGATTACAGGAGTGTCCTTTTATATAACTACTTGCTGCTTAAGTGAAAGTGGAAATTCTGTTTGAGATGAAGCCTGGTTCTGCTCTAATGTGTTCCAGAAGAAAAGAGTTGTTTTTTTTATTTTTGAATCATTAAGTAAAATGTCATCTGCATGTTTATTTTTGTTGTTGTTGTTTTGTTTCTGCACATAATGTTGAACTGTGACGCGGAGTGGGGATGGACCCAAATGCAACACACCAAGATAGATGGCCTTTAATAAAGGCAACAGAAATCAAACAAAACTCACTCAGTGTCCAGGATAGTCCAAAAAATCTACTCACACAAAGAGCAGATCCAAACAATTTCAAAAGCACAGACAAGCATGAGCAGCAGAAGAACAAATCCAAAACTGATGAGAGCACTGACAGTCATGAAGGAAAGGCTGAATGAAATGGAGTGGCTTATAATGAGTCCTGATGGTGATGAGCTGCAGCTGGGAACACAGGTGACATGATGAGGTGGGGGTGGCTGACAGGTGAGGTGAGGCAGACACGAACACAAAGAGCGGCAGGTAAGAAAGTGATGTGGCAAAAACTAAGGCTGAAGAAAAACTCAAGGCTGAACAGAGGCCTGGCTGGCAGAACTGTGACATGAACAGTTTCCTTCATCTCTGACTGAGAAATAAATCGGGATGAAGCGAGGCTGCGTTACGTGTGTGTTAGACGTCAGAATCAGACAAAGAGCGAGGGGCTGAAGCAGATTCTTTTCAAAGATGTTTTAAGACACCTTTTGCACGTGTGTATATAAGTAAAATACCGTCCTTCTCCAGTCGGAAACATGGCCTCCGCGTTCTCTGAGGAACAGTTCTGGTGCAGCATCTGTCTGGATATCTTCAACAACCCTGTCTCCATCCCATGTGGACACAATTTCTGCCTGGGATGCATCAAACACCTCTGGGATATGAGAAATGAGTTGCAGTGTCCGCTGTGTAGAGATGTCTTCAAAAAACGTCCAGAACTCAGGATCAACGTTGGCTTAAAAGACATCACTGAGCAGTTTAAAAGGTCTGTGTATCATCTCATTTTTCTGCATATATATGTTTTTAAAATGTCTTTAACTTACTTAACTTTAATTAACCACATTTGTATTTAATCCAAAGGTCTCTGAAGGACAAGCCAAAATACAAGCCGGTTCCCTTAAAGAGAAGAATCTCAAAACAGGTTTCTAAGTCTGATGAAGTTCCCTGCGACACCTGCCGGGGAATCAAGTTAGCAGCCGTCAAGTCGTGTCTCGTCTGCCGACAGTCGTACTGCGAAACTCACCTGACGCCACATCTAAGGGATCAGCTGATGACGAAGCACGTGCTGACGGATCCGGGCACCTTCGTCATCGGTCACCTCTGCAAAAATCACAAGAAGCTCCTGGAGATGTTTTGCGAGACGGACAAGACGCCCGTTTGTACGACTTGCAAAGAGAGGGAGCACAGGCAGCACGAGCTTGTCCCCATGGAGGAGGGGAGCAGGAGGATCAGGGTGAGGGAGCGAGGCTTGATCTAATGATCTACTTTTTCTAACATGAGATCTCATAATAATGCTTGAGTTTCATTTTCAACCTTCACAGTCTCAGATGAAGAAGACGGACGCAGAGTTTCAACAGATGATCCAGACCAGAGTCACAATGTTTGAGGAGATCAAGGCTTCAGCGGAGTTGAGCAAGGCGAGAGTTTTATTATAATGATTTTCAAATATAAACGTGAACATTTATGTGACAGAAATGTCACAACAGTGCAGAGTAAAATCTCACACATGCTGGTAACCCAACACAGGAATGAACTCTGATTTAGGCCTGTGCAAGGATTGAAAACCATCTCCCTCTGTGTGGTATTCCCCTGAGTTTTTGTCTGAAAACCACTACGTTCCCCAGACGACAACCTCATTTAGTTAACACTGCTGTTTTTTTTACATTCTTATATTTGCTTTATTTCACACAAGAATTAACACTGGATTTATGGATATCTGCAGTTGAAGAAAGAGGGAGAGAAGCGGGCGAGCGCTCAGGTCGCAGCCACACTGAAAAGCACCATCGACAGAAACCAGGCTCTGCTTTTCGATGAGATGGAGCAGAAGCAGGAAGCGGCCGAGAGGAGGTCGGACGAGCTTCTCAAAGAGCTCGATCGGGAAATCGATGAACTGCAGGGGAGACGCGGTGAGCTGCATCACCTGGAGTCGACCGAGGACCCTCTGCATCTCATACAGGTCAGAAAGTCCCGCGCTCACTGGAACGCCTTCTGTTCATGTTTTCATCCACCATAGATTCTTTACACCAAATGCACACTATGCTAAATGTATTTAATAAATGCAGGAGCAGTCTCTGAAAATCTTTTTGTGCTCGCAATGTGTCGTCCTGTTTCACTGTAGAGTTTCGGCTCTGTGAGCGCCCCTCTGTCCACCAGGGACTGGTCCCAGGTCAGAGTCTACTCGGACAACTACATAGGAACAGTGAGGAGAGCTCTGTCCAAGCTGCTGCACGTCTGCCACGAACTGGAAAATAAACTGTCGGCAGAAGGTCAGTAACTGTCCTGATATTGTTGTTGTCAGGATTTTATTACCTGTGTAGAATTGGTACCTCCTGAAACCTTGTTGTCAGCTAAATCTGACAGTCTGTCATACAAGCCAGCCTCACCTTTATTATAGCCCCATACACATCTGTTGTATTCTGTTCTGTTCTGTTTCATTAGATGAAATAAAGTTAATAAGTGACAACATTTCTTTGTCTTTCCTCTCGTAGAAGTGAGCGGCTTGAGTCAGTACGCAGGTATGTGCATGGATATGACATCTGCTTATACACATCTGCTTGTTCAGCCAGATGTGAGCGTCATTAAATCACCTGGAAGAGGAATAAAATATGTCAACATAACACAAACAAGCAGCAGAGGAAGACGCAGAGTCTGCAGTCTGTTGGAAATATTGTGATGATGGTTAAAAGTGTTAAATGTAATCTTTCAGGTTTTTCTCCATTTTATTGTTTTTTTCTGGTTTTATTTTGTTATTTCTGTCTGTCTTTTTCTTTTTTTCAGTGATTTACACTGTAAAATCTGTAACCTCCATTTATTCTGTTGCTCTCCAGTCGACGTGACTCTGGATCCTTCAACGGCTGCAGGCTGGTTGATTCTGTCCCCAGATGGAAAAAAGGTAAAGGTGATCAGGAACTGAACTGAACTGAACACTTCTGAGAGACTGTATTAACTTAGATTTGTTATGATCTTGTTTATGCATCATTTGTTCTCTGGTCTCTTGAGCTCAGTCTGTGATTAAAAAAAAAGAAGGTCTGTTGTCAGGTGTGAACAGGTGTGACGATCAGCAACATGCTGAACAAACAAACAAACTGATTATGAAGATGTCAACAGTTGATAATTGGGTGACGGTGATGATGATCCACAGGTGAGCCTGGGCTGCCAGCAGAGGAAACTCGCCGTCCCTGATGACCCCCGCAGGTTCGACTCCTGCGTCTCCATCCTTGGGAAACAAAGCTTCACCTCTGGAAGACACTACTGGGTGGTTCAGGTAGGAAATCTAGTTTCCAATTCTACTTTACACTATTGACTCTCTGTCAGCTCGTCCATCCTCACCAACGTGTGCTGTGCTTACAGGCATTGTTGACATTTTAAAGATGTTTTCAACGAAAGTCAAGATTTTTAAAAAATCCAAAGAAGTGCACGGAAGACATTTACAAGACATCTGCTTTCTGTTATTTTTCATTTTATTTAATTGTTTGATCAAAAACAAGGCTTCTTGGATTTGACTTGTCATTTGAACGTGGCTTTGATAAATAAAGCGACTGAATGATGAGGCAACTTCTTTATCTGACGTGGTTTCACAACAGCAAAACCTCCGCAAGAAAATATACAGCGTCTTAAATGAGGCACAAAGTGGATTCAGTTAGTTTGGTTTGTACATTAAGTTAACATGTTTGTCTCTATTCTTTTATCATGAATTAAGGTTTGTCCATCTTCAAAGTCCATCAGGGACTGGAATAAAGTCAAATCCCATCATGACCAATGGGATATCAATAAAATTTCTGCTGTGTTTTAGACCTTCTGTAATTCTCTTGTCGGCGTGATGTGTTTCAGGTGGGAGATAAAACAGACTGGGACCTTGGCGTGGCCCGAGACTCCATCAACAGGAAGGGGGCCATCACGGTGCGTCCCGACAGCGGGTACTGGGCCATCTGTCGGCGTAAAGGCGGCAGTCTCAGCGCCTGCGCCGGCCCCTCCGTCACCCTGCACCTCCAGAAAATCCCCCAGAAAGTGGCCGTCTTCCTGGACTACGATGAAGGGTTGGTGTCCTTCCACGACACGGAAGCAAAGACTCACATTTATACTTACAGTGGATGCGCCTTCACCGAGCCTCTCCACCCATATTTAAACCCGTGTCTTCATGACAATGGGAGGAACGTCGCCCCGCTCATTATCTGTCCTGTTGAGAATGTTGGCTTCGCAGAACAGACTGCAGAATTTTGAATGGGAGACTATTTTCATATTCTTATGTTTATGTTATGATGGTCATTGAACAACACACTGATGTTTTATAGAACCTTGTCTTTTAATAGGGTTTTAATGCATTTTAATTGCTTTCAATTGTATTAGTCCCACAGTGAGGAAATTTCCATACAGGCTGCCACCACGCTCATGCAAGTGAGCTTACCCTGGCTGGGAATCGAACCCAGGTCTCGACGATAAGAGCGCCGAATCCTAACCACTGGACCACCAGGGTTGTTGTACTTGCATTTTGCGAGTAACAGTGTTGTTTTGATCCTGTTACTGAATGAATCTTTCTTCCACCTCTGCTCTCTCGACACCTGTGTGTCTGCCTCCAGGTGAGTTTCCTGCTCTGGCCGGTTGATAAAGCAGAGTTTGTGGAGGAAACATCATTTTAAGGAAATTCTAGATGATTTGAAAACCACCTATGAGGCAAATGTTGATGTGTTACGTTCGCGTCAGATAAGGATGTACGTAACCTCTGTAAACATCTGTCTTATGACTGTAATTTAAGAGGACGTTTGTCAGACATGTCAGATGAACTTTTTTTATCATCCCAATTGGCACGAAGGGGAAACCGGAGCACCCGGAGAAAACCCTGTGGTCACACAGGGCGAAACTCTACTCGGCTCAAGAGTCTTTGTGACTAGAGCTGAGCGGAGTTGGTGTTAGTGTCGCCACCGTGCAATAACCTTCTGACAGCTGCTGCCTTAAATGAGCGCTGCAACGAGAAACAAGGCCAAATAGAATACAGCTAAACCCACCACAATGAGCATTCCTTTCAATCGGTCACGGCGGAACCGTGCATCCCATGAAAGCTTCTCAGAGCTGCGCCTGATGTGAGTCTGCAAAGACTGGACGATGGCTGCGTCCGCAGCTGGATCCTCTGTTAAGATGGCAGCCTCCAGCAGCCGCCTGCCGGAGAACTTCTTCTCCAGGTCTTTGATCACAGCCTTGCTGACTTTCTTGAGTTTCTTCACATCCGGGCAGAAGCCCTCAGTGATAGCGAGTCCCTCCATGGTCTGGTTGATCAGCCTCTTTGCATGGGGGAGCCACTCCTCCTGGCTGAGCTTCTGGTCAACGTGACACTTGTTCAACACTTTGACCGTCAGCAGGGAAACAAAAAGTCGGAGCTGCTTCTCACTTTCTGTCTCGGTTGTTGACTCACAACCAGAGGCAGGAGGATCAGCAGACTCCAGACATGTTTCAGGTTGGTCCGTGATGTCCTCGAGGTTCAGGATTGTCCCTGTGGTTTCAGGTTGGTCCGTGATGTCCTCGAGGTTCAGGATTGTCCCTGTGGTTTCAGGTTGGTCCGTGATGTCCTCGAGGTTCAGGACTGTCCCTGGTATTTCAGGTTGGTCCATGGTGTCCTCGGGGTACGAGACTGTCCCTGGTATATCGAGTTGGTTCATGGTGTCCTCAGATACAACAGTTGTTTGTGGTTTGTCCATTTTCTCTGATGCAAACATACGTTCGGTAGTCGAGTGTCTCTGGTGTGAGATTGTGTCCTATTTACAAGAAACAGTGTGCTTTGATGTCTTTGATGTGACACACACACAAACCTGATCACACAAGAGCCTTGATGTGTTCTGGATTCTAGAATTCTTTTGTGATGATGTCACACCCACAGACATTCTCTTTGAAAACAAACAAAAAAACATTTGAATATAAAAATATATATATAATATAAACATGAATATTATAATATATTATAATATTATATATTATAATATTATATATATATAACTGTTATCAGTAAAATGTCCTTGAAATATCAAAGTTAAAGTCCACATTGATATATTATTACATTAGATTGTTAGATTGAGTTTTAACTACTTCAGCTACTTTATATGCAGTAGGGTAGTTTACACAAGGGTTCCCAATCTGGGGGCCCGGCCCTCCAAAGGACTCACCAGACAAATGTGAGGGGTCCTCTTCCATGGAGTCGGCCATGTTGCATTGCACAAAACTAAACTGTCACAGTTTGCCACATTGAGCCTTCTCTTTACAAAGTTTGTCCCCAAAAGAAAGGATAGAAATCAGTGTGTGTGATGGAGCCTTTCAGTTGTGAGATCAGTTGGTATCTGAGGTGAAAGAGATGAGGAGGAGAAAAAGGGGCAGCAGGGGGTTGAAGAGCCGGGAGAACAGAAGGGCCGCGATGCTCGTGATGTGATTAAACGTCTGCTCGAACGCAGGGGCTCCCTGGAACAGAGAGATAGTTAGAGAGCGAGAGAGCGAGAGAGAGAGAGAGCGATGTGGGAAAAAGAGAGAGAGATGAACAGAGATAAAGCTGAAGGAACCAGGAAACCAGGCTCACGGGATGATCGAACTTTACTGAAGAAAGCTGGTTTCTGCAGAGCCAACTTAAAGTGAGAGGTGGGTGTTTCGTCCGGCAGCACTTTGAAACAAAATGTTATTTCTGTTTGCATGTTGCAGGGTTTGTTTCTGTGGAAAAGCTTGTGCTGCTTATTGCTGGATGTGATGTTAAGACACATGTGATGTTGTGAGGATTCATGAAACTCAACATGTGAGATTTTCCTCACTAATTTATACTGAACTGCTCTATTTTTAATGTAAGAAATGTTGACTCTTTAAAATTATTTTTTAGCATTTATTTGAGGCTGATAATCAATTAAAAGAATTAGCTGATCACACAATGTGTTTTCTTTACACTTTGCAATATGAATCATTTCTCTCAGTTTATCATCATCTACTGTGTTAATTTTTCCACAGTCTTTAGCTATTCATCCACAGTGCTCCACTCCTGTCGTGTGTGCAGAGACGGTTTCAGTAGGTTTTGATCTGAGTTGATATGTTGATATGAGCTTGATGTTGTCAAAGGTCAAAGGTCGTAGGGCAGCCGCCACAGGAAGTGAACAAAACACAACACGCACAATTGCATTGTTTTTTTTTCACTCATTAAATTTCTCGTTAAAATTTCAAATTAATGGCAAAAAATAATGCACACATTTTAAGGTTAATGCTTCCCTGCAGTGCCTGAAACGGCTCCGTAGCCGGCCGGTACCAGCGAGTTAGCCGGTCGGTACCATCGGGTACTGGGCCATCTGTCGGCGTAAAGGCGGCAGTCTCAGCGCCTGCGCCGGCCCCTCCGTCACCCTGCACCTCCGGAAAATCCCCCAGAAAGTGGCCGTCTTCCTGGACTACGATGAAGGGTTGGTGTCCTTCCACGACACGGAAGCAAAGACTCACATTTATACTTACAGTGGATGCGCCTTCACCGAGCCTCTCCACCCGTATTTAAACCCGTGTCTTCATGACAATGGGAGGAACGTCGCCCCGCTCATTATCTGTCCTGTTGAGAATGTTGGCTTCGCAGAACAGACTGCAGAATTTTGAATGGGAGACTATTTTCATATTCTTATGTTTGGTCACTTATGGTCATTTGAACAACACACTGATGTTTTATAGAACCTTGTCTTTTAATAGGGTTTTAATGCATTTTAATTGCTTTCAATTGTATTAGTCCCACAGTGAGGAAATTTCCATACAGGCTGCCACCACGCTCATGCAAGTGAGCTTACCCTGGCTGGGAATCGAACCCAGGTCTCGACGATAAGAGCGCCGAATCCTAACCACTGGACCACCAGGGTTGTTGTACTTGCATTTTGCGAGTAACAGTGTTGTTTTGATCCTGTTACTGAATGAATCTTTCTTCCACCTCTGCTCTCTCGACACCTGTGTGTCTGCCTCCAGGTGAGTTTCCTGCTCTGGCCGGTTGATAAAGCAGAGTTTGTGGAGGAAACATCATTTTAAGGAAATTCTAGATGATTTGAAAACCACCTATGAGGCAAATGTTGATGTGTTACGTTCGCGTCAGATAAGGATGTACGTAACCTCTGTAAACATCTGTCTTATGACTGTAATTTAAGAGGACGTTTGTCAGACATGTCAGATGAACTTTTTTTATCATCCCAATTGGCACGAAGGGGAAACCGGAGCACCCGGAGAAAACCCTGTGGTCACACAGGGCGAAACTCTACTCAGCTCAAGAGTCTTTGTGACTAGAGCTGAGCGGAGTTGGTGTTAGTGTCGCCACCGTGCAATAACCTTCTGACAGCTGCTGCCTTAAATGAGCGCTGCAACGAGAAACAAGGTCAAATAGAATACAGCTAAACCCACCACAATGAGTATATTTTTCCTTCGTTCACGGCGGAACTGCGCATCCCATGAAAGCTTCTCAGAGCTGCGCCTGATGTGAGTCTGCAAAGACTGGACGATGGCTGCGTCTGCAGCTGGATCCTCTGTTAAGATGGCAGCCTCCAGCAGCCGCCTGCCGGAGAACTTCTTCTCCAGGTCTTTGATCACAGCCTTGCTGACTTTCTTGAGTTTCTTCACATCCGGGCAGAAGCCCTCAGTGATAGCGAGTCCCTCCATGGTCTGGTTGATCAGCCTCTTTGCATGGGGGAGCCACTCCTCCTGGCTGAGCTTCTGGTCAACATGACACTTGTTCAACACTTTGACCGTCAGCAGGGAAACAAAAAGTCGGAGCTGCTTCTCATTTTCTGTCTCGGTTGTTGACTCACAACCAGAGGCAGGAGGATCAGCAGACTCCAGACATGTTTCAGGTTGGTCCGTGATGTCCTCGAGGTTCAGGACTGTCCCTGTGGTTTCAGGTTGGTCCGTGATGTCCTCGAGGTTCAGGATTGTCCCTGTGGTTTCAGGTTGGTCCATGATGTCCTCGAGGTTCAGGACTGTCCCTGGTATTTCAGGTTGGTCCATGGTGTCCTCGGGGTACGAGACTGTCCCTGGTATATCGAGTTGGTTCATGGTGTCCTCAGATACAACAGTTGTTTGTGGTTTGTCCATTTTCTCTGATGCAAACATACGTTCGGTAGTCGAGTGTCTCTGGTGTGAGATTGTGTCCTATTTACAAGAAACAGTGTGCTTTGATGTCTTTGATGTGACACACACACAAACCTGATCACACAAGAGCCTTGATGTGTTCTGGATTCTAGAATTCTTTTGTGATGATGTCACACCCACAGACATTCTCTTTGAAAACAAACAAAAAAACATTTGAATATAAAAATATATATATAATATAAACATGAATATTATAATATATTATAATATTATATATTATAATATTATATATATATAACTGTTATCAGTAAAATGTCCTTGAAATATCAAAGTTAAAGTCCACATTGATATATTATTACATTAGATTGTTAGATTGAGTTTTAACTACTTCAGCTACTTTATATGCAGTAGGGTAGTTTACACAAGGGTTCCCAGTCTGGGGGCCCGGCCCTCCAAAGGGTCACCAGACAAATGTGAGGGGTCCTCTTCCATGGAGTCGGCCATGTTGCATTGCACAAAACTAAACTGTCACAGTTTGCCACATTGAGCCTTCACTTTACAAAGTTTGTCCCCAAAAGAAAGGATAGAAATCAGTGTGTGTGATGGAGCCTTTCAGTTGTGAGATCAGTTGGTATCTGAGGTGAAAGAGATGAGGAGGAGAAAAAGGGGCAGCAGGGGGTTGAAGAGCCGGGAGAACAGAAGGGCCGCGATGCTCGTGATGTGATTAAACGTCTGCTCGAACGCAGGGGCTCCCTGGAACAGATAGTTAGAGAGCGAGAGAGAGAGAGAGAGCGATGTGGGAAAAAGAGAGAGAGATGAACAGAGATAAAGCTGAAGGAACCAGGAAACCAGGCTCACGGGATGATCGAACTTTACTGAAGAAAGCTGGTTTCTGCAGAGCCAACTTAAAGTGAGAGGTGGGTGTTTCGTCCGGCAGCACTTTGAAACAAAATGTTATTTCTGTTTGCATGTTGCAGGGTTTGTTTCTGTGGAAAAGCTTGTGCTGCTTATTGCTGGATGTGATGTTAAGACACATGTGATGTTGTGAGGATTCATGAAACTCAACATGTGAGATTTTCCTCACTAATTTATACTGAACTGCTCTATTTTTAATGTAAGAAATGTTGACTCTTTAAAATTATTTTTTAGCATTTATTTGAGGCTGATAATCAATTAAAAGAATTAGCTGATCACACAATGTGTTTTCTTTACACTTTGCAATATGAATCATTTCTCTCAGTTTATCATCATCTACTGTGTTAATTTTTCCACAGTCTTTAGCTATTCATCCACAGTGCTCCACTCCTGTCGTGTGTGCAGAGACGGTTTCAGTAGGTTTTGATCTGAGTTGATATGTTGATATGAGCTTGATGTTGTCAAAGGTCAAAGGTCGTAGGGCAGCCGCCACAGGAAGTGAACAAAACACAACACGCACAATTGCATTGTTTTTTTTTCACTCATTAAATTTCTCGTTAAAATTTCAAATTAATGGCAAAAAATAATGCACACATTTTAAGGTTAATGCTTCCCTGCAGTGCCTGAAACGGCTCCGTAGCCGGCCGGTACCAGCGAGTTAGCCGGTCGGTACCATCGGGTACTGGGCCATCTGTCGGCGTAAAGGCGGCAGTCTCAGCGCCTGCGCCGGCCCCTCCGTCACCCTGCACCTCCAGAAAATCCCCCAGAAAGTGGCCGTCTTCCTGGACTACGATGAAGGGTTGGTGTCCTTCCACGACACAGAAGCAAAGACTCACATTTATACTTACAGTGGATGCGCCTTCACCGAGCCTCTCCACCCATATTTAAACCCGTGTCTTCATGACAATGGGAGGAACGTCGCCCCGCTCATTATCTGTCCTGTTGAGAATGTTGGCTTCGCAGAACAGACTGCAGAATTTTGAATGGGAGACTATTTTCATATTCTTATGTTTGGTCACTTATGGTCATTTGAACAACACACTGATGTTTTATAGAACCTTGTCTTTTAATAGGGTTTTAATGCATTTTAATTGCTTTCAATTGTATTAGTCCCACAGTGAGGAAATTTCCATACAGGCTGCCACCACGCTCATGCAAGTGAGCTTACCCTGGCTGGGAATCGAACCCAGGTCTCGACGATAAGAGCGCCGAATCCTAACCACTGGACCACCAGGGTTGTTGTACTTGCATTTTGCGAGTAACAGTGTTGTTTTGATCCTGTTACTGAATGAATCTTTCTTCCACCTCTGCTCTCTCGACACCTGTGTGTCTGCCTCCAGGTGAGTTTCCTGCTCTGGCCGGTTGATAAAGCAGAGTTTGTGGAGGAAACATCATTTTAAGGAAATTCTAGATGATTTGAAAACCACCTATGAGGCAAATGTTGATGTGTTACGTTCGCGTCAGATAAGGATGTACGTAACCTCTGTAAACATCTGTCTTATGACTGTAATTTAAGAGGACGTTTGTCAGACATGTCAGATGAACTTTTTTTATCATCCCAATTGGCACGAAGGGGAAACCGGAGCACCCGGAGAAAACCCTGTGGTCACACAGGGCGAAACTCTACTCAGCTCAAGAGTCTTTGTGACTAGAGCTGAGCGGAGTTGGTGTTAGTGTCGCCACCGTGCAATAACCTTCTGACAGCTGCTGCCTTAAATGAGCGCTGCAACGAGAAACAAGGCCAAATAGAATACAGCTAAACCCACCACAATGAGCATTCCTTTCAATCGGTCACGGCGGAACCGTGCATCCCATGAAAGCTTCTCAGAGCTGCGCCTGATGTGAGTCTGCAAAGACTGGACGATGGCTGCGTCCGCAGCTGGATCCTCTGTTAAGATGGCAGCCTCCAGCAGCCGCCTGCCGGAGAACTTCTTCTCCAGGTCTTTGATCACAGCCTTGCTGACTTTCTTGAGTTTCTTCACATCCGGGCAGAAGCCCTCAGTGATAGCGAGTCCCTCCATGGTCTGGTTGATCAGCCTCTTTGCATGGGGGAGCCACTCCTCCTGGCTGAGCTTCTGGTCAACGTGACACTTGTTCAACACTTTGACCGTCAGCAGGGAAACAAAAAGTCGGAGCTGCTTCTCACTTTCTGTCTCGGTTGTTGACTCACAACCAGAGGCAGGAGGATCAGCAGACTCCAGACATGTTTCAGGTTGGTCCGTGATGTCCTCGAGGTTCAGGACTGTCCCTGGTGTTTCAGGTTGGTCCGTGATGTCCTCGAGGTTCAGGATTGTCCCTGTGGTTCCAGGTTGGTCCATGATGTCCTCAAGGTTCAGGACTGTCCCTGGTATTTCAGGTTGGTCCATGATGTCCTCGGGGTACGAGACTGTCCCTGGTATATCGAGTTGGTTCATGGTGTCCTCAGATACAACAGTTGTTTGTGGTTTTTCCATTTTCTCTGATGCAAACATACGTTCGGTAGTCGAGTGTCTCTGGTGTGAGATTGTGTCCTATTTACAAGAAACAGTGTGCTTTGATGTCTTTGATGTGACACACACACAAACCTGATCACACAAGAGCCTTGATGTGTTCTGGATTCTAGAATTCTTTTGTGATGATGTCACACCCACAGACATTCTCTTTGAAAACAAACAAAAAAACATTTGAATATAAAAATATATATATAATATAAACATGAATATTATAATATATTATATATATTATAATATTATATATTATATATATATATAACTGTTATCAGTAAAATGTCCTTGAAATATCAAAGTTAAAGTCCACATTGATATATTATTACATTAGATTGTTAGATTGAGTTTTAACTACTTCAGCTACTTTATATGCAGTAGGGTAGTTTACACAAGGGTTCCCAGTCTGGGGGCCCGGCCCTCCAAAGGGTCTCCAGACAAATGTGAGGGGTCCTCTTCCATGGAGTCGGCCATGTTGCATTGCACAAAACTAAACTGTCACAGTTTGCCACATTGAGCCTTCACTTTACAAAGTTTGTCCCCCAAAGAAAGGATAGAAATCAGTGTGTGTGATGGAGTCTTTCTGTAGAAAAGGCCCCAAAGTTTCAGTTAGTGAGAGTTAATGAGGATTCAGTTATGTTGCCACTATTCAATGTGCCGTTCAGGCCTCTGGCGGGTGGGCAGCCGCTCCCACCTGCAGAGAGTCAGGTTGCTGTGTCGGACTTATTACTGTGCTGAATGATTGTGCGTGAATGAAAAGTGAGTATTGTTCTTTCTATTGTTTCTGGTGTCATCCTGTCTTGTGTTGATGCCGCTGTAGAGGACTTGTGATGGGAAATGCCGGTGGAGATGTGGAGTTCCGGTGTGGGATGGATATGCTAATTAGATCCCGTTTCATGCTCGTTACGGCTCTTTGCTCAGCTGATTCAGCTTGTCAGAAAGATGACACACGTGTTCTTTCATTTGTCACTGTTCTGCGTTTGAGTGGAAATATGTAAATACGATGTGACTGTTGCAAAGTGTGTTTTGTTACGCTGCCAAGTCAAGCTGCGCGAACTACATGACCGGACATAGCGCGCTTGTCTGGCTTTTCACAATAAAACATCCTGTCCGTTTGTTTATTGTTGCTGGAGTTATTTAGTTTCTTTGTATATCTCCTGATTATTGTTTATTGTTCATTTTGGTAATGCCGTGCATATCCTGTATATGGGTGGGATTTATGTACACATTATATTTCATATTGTTGTATTTGTTTACTCTCTGTATAGAAAAACCACAACCAGAGATAGCAACAGAAATAAACAACTGGGTCGACCATCACCGGACTCTTTATTCATACTCTGGCAATACCGGCCTTAAGCGGTGTTGTGGCCGACACGCCGAGGTGAACCTGGTGACAAACACAGAACTGGTGCACAGGCAGAGCAAATCCCTAATATCTTCAGTACACTTTCAGTTGTGAGATCAGTTGGTATCTGAGGTGAAAGAGATGAGGAGGGGGAAAAGGGGCAGCAGGGGGTTGAAGAGCCGGGAGAAGAAGGGCCGCGATGCTCGTGATGTGATTAAACGTCTGCTCGAACGCAGGGGCTCCCTGGAACAGAGAGATAGTTAGAGAGCGAGAGAGCGAGAGAGAGAGAGAGCGATGTGGGAAAAAGAGAGAGCGATGAACAGAGATAAAGCTGAAGGAACCAGGAAACCAGGCTCACGGGATGATCGAACTTTACTGAAGAAAGCTGGTTTCTGCAGAGCCGACTTAAAGTGAGAGGTGGGTGTTTCGTCCGGCAGCACTTTGAAACAAAATGTTATTTCTGTTTGCATGTTGCAGGGTTTGTTTCTGTGGAAAAGCTTGTGCTGCTTATTGCTGGATGTGATGTTAAGACACATGTGATGTTGTGAGGATTCATGAAACTCAACATGTGAGATTTTTCCTCACTAATTTATACTAAACTGCTCTATTTTTAATGTAAGAAATGTTGACTCTTTAAAATTATTTTTTAGCATTTATTTGAGGCTGATAATCAATTAAAAGAATGAGCTGATCACACAATGTGTTTTCTTTACACTTTGCAATATGAATCATTTCTCTCAGTTTATCATCATCTACTGTGTTAATTTTTCCACAGTCTTTAGCTATTCATCCACAGTGCTCCACTCCTGTCGTGTGTGCAGAGACGGTTTCAGTAGGTTTTGATCTGAGTTGATATGTCAGAGCTTGATGTTGTCAAAGGTCAAAGGTCGTAGGGCAGCCGCCACAGGAAGTGAACAAAACACAACACACACAATTGCATTTTTTTTTTACTCTCATTAAAATTTCAAATTAATAGCAAAAAATAATGCACACATTTTAAGGTTAATGCTTCCCTGCAGTGCCTGAAGAGTCAACTGTGTGATTTCTGTATATTATAATATCTGTATTTACAGTGTGTGTTCGTATGTCTGTGCAAAGGAATGTAGGTGCAGAGGCAGGGATTCAATTGGAAAGGTGCACAGGGGGAAATAGTGGGTGTCAGTGTTTACCCACAGATGGCCTCTCGGTGGTGGGATTGTGATAGTCCACTGTCCTCCCCCCTCCTGGGTCCAGCTGGCGTTACTCACGCGGGACTCTTCCTGGCCAAAGCATTACCTCATCACTTCTATCTTATTATCTTTAGCGTAATCATTTTCCTCTCAAGTCTGCTTTTTATTGCATTTAATGTTACAGCTTTGTAAGTGTGAGTTTGCACTACATTTCCATTTTTACAAATATACACATATTACATACGCAAACATATGCACACCACCATATTTTAGGATTAGTTGGTAAATATACTCAATCTTTACTGTGAATTTAGTGCATTGCCTTCATGTCATTGTTTTCATATATGGAAAATGTGCAAGTGTTTTTTCATGTGCAAAAATTGTGTCCTGTGATCTGCTGCTTCAAACAGGCCTGAAGCTTTGACAGCATCCAAACCAGTTTGGATTTGTGTGTCAGCGCCCGGCTGGCTCACGGCCAATCACGCTGTGGCGTGACGATAACTTCCACCTATAACTGTCCATCGAAGGACTTCCTGTCTGCTGTCATGGGAAGCTGCCACCTTGGTGCCAACTAATAAGTCCCTCTCCGGCCCCTCTCCACCCAGTGTTGGCAGAGCTCTAATTTGAGGATTACCTGAATCTTTTAATGTCCCGTGAGATGCCAGAAATCCTCGGTTGAAGAGTTCTGTCAACATGAAATTAAGATCCTGTTGCTAGAGTGAAGATTTTTTTTTATTGTTGAAGATTTGCGCCAACAGAACCCCAAAGCACCCAAACCTCATTTGGAACGATGCCCTGTCTATCTCCTCCCTCTTCGCCCCGCTCAGTCTTTTTTGTCGGACTGCTGCTGCTGGTCCTTTGGGGGCCCTCAGGGGTCATTTGCCAGAATGACACGGAGCCAATCGTGTTGGAGGGAAAGTGCCTGGTGGTGTGCGACTCCACCCCCTCTGCCGAGCCGTCGGGTAACGCCCTGGGCATGTCGGTGAGGTCAGGAACCGGTCGGGTGGCGTTTTCAGCCATCCGTAACACCAACCACGAACCCTCGGAGATGAGCAACCGCACCATGACCATCTACTTTGACCAGGTGGGTTTCAGTCGTGTGTGTAGAGTTGACACCAGTAACGGTTGCACAACCATGAACATAAACAAAAAGCAGAGGCTTATCAGTCATTTCAGCTGTTGAAGTTTTGTGCCTCTGGCTACGAGCAGCTAAAAGATGTGTGCGTGAGGTCATGTGATAAATTTTGTTTCAGGTGAGAATTGAATTCAGTCTCTTTCAGTCCACCTAGCTTCACAAAGCCCAGTTCACCAAGGCTCAGTGATTTGTTGTCTATCACAATGAACCTGAGCAATGAACACAAATAGACAAAAGGAACAAAGCAAATATAATAAAATGAGTGAATTTCATCTAAATTATGCAAGAAAGTTATTTTCTGAATATATTGGAGATATGGAAAAAGTCACCTGCAAAATGTTGCTACATTTTATTGGTATGATTACAATTTATATTACTTGCAAACAGTGAGGCTACTGTCTTTGTTTGGTTGATTTTATCAGCTGTCAGTTATAAATGGATCTAATCACAAATTCCTTATCAAGTATTCCAAATATTTTACACATGATTAGTAGCTTGACTCTGATTGTTTGATTGTTTCTTCTCGCTCTTCATCTCCTTTTCCTCTTAGATCCTCGTAAACGTTGGCAGCCATTTCGATCCTGCGAGAAGTATCTTCGTGGCCCCTAGAAAAGGAGTCTACAGTTTCAGCTTTCATGTCGTCAAAGTTTACAACCGGCAGACGATACAAGTAAGAGCAGCTTAAAGGAACAGTCCGACATTTTGGGAAATCCTAAATCTGAAAGAAATACAGTTAGTTAGCTCAGCATAGCATGAAGACAAAATATAGATAAACCTCATGTCTTCTTTCCTCTCTGCTCACCCGTCTCTCTCAGGTGAGTTTGGTTCTCAACGGCTGGCCGGTGATTTCAGCCTTCGCAGGTGATCAGGATGTGACCAGGGAAGCTGCCACCAACGCCGGACTGGTGATGATGGAGAGAGGGGACAAAGCTTACTTGAAACTGGAGAGGGGGAACCTGATGGGAGGGTGGAAGTACTCCACTTTCTCCGGGTTTCTGGTGTTCCCCTTGTAGATCAGGTTGGGAGATTGCGTTCTTGTCACAGTGGGTACGGAGGAGGAGGGTATGAGATGAAGATCGGTTATTTGACAGAAAGGATGGAGCATCAAAGGATACACAGTGAACTCCATGAACAAACTGCTTTGATGCATCTTCACGTGTATCAGATGAATCGGTGAATTCACTCAGCACCAAATAATCCTGAATGTAATTTCCATTTCCATTGCACTTTTAAGGCTTAGTGTTGCTTATTATTGACTTCTGTGATGTGTCGTCTGTGCTTGTCTCCACCAGGTGATTTTCCTTTAATGCATGAAATTCACATTAACAAATCTCGGTGGCAATAAAGAAAAATTACTGTCTATTCTGTCTTCTATCTTCTGTCTTCTATCTGTTATATCTGTTTAGTGATTATTCAGTTTGATTTTTGACTTGTCTCATTGGAATCATCATCAAACTTCCTTTCAGCTTCCATAGCAACAATAACAATAAAGAGTGTGATGAAAAGTCCACAGCTGCTCATCAACTATTCTGAACTAACCTGATATGATGCACACATTTCAACATTTATCGTTGCGATTCATTAACCTGACGTTGCTCAGCATTAACATGTCCTCCGTTAATGCTGACACTATTATGGGATCCAAACCACCTCTATTACACTTGACATATGCTCTATAAATCACTTGATGCAGACAGACGGTCGTTCTGAAAATAGTCCATCCCCGCTGTGAGCCCCGAGAGATGGAGGGTAACAGAGGGCTTACACGACACCAAAAACCCATCCACAATCCACTACTGGTACTTTCCTCACATGCAGCATCATGTGCAAATATCATTTCAGCATTTTTTTTGTAAAACCCTTAAACTTTACATACATCTCCGTGTGAGTTTGTCTCACTGTTGACGCACAGCGACCGTGCGTGTCTCTGCAGTGGATCCGGTGGCAGATGGAGGATTGGCAGCGAAGGAAGGGACCCGGTGCCAGAAGCCTGCCGAGTTCACACCGGACCGTCACAACCGATTAGTCTCAACGCCCCGGTGCACAGCAGAGGCCTGTGTTAGCACTTTGGAGAGTCGTGTCCGGACTACAGAACCATGTGAAGACTTCCAAAACTACACACCATCTAACAAACGGAGCTCGCTGGAGTCAGAAACTAATACGTGATAATAACAATAAGATATATCATCTGCATGTTTCTGGGGGACATGGAAGTGATGAATGCAATGCAAGCGTGGCCTCAGGATCATTTCCAAAAACATGTCTGCTGGAATCATTCGTGGTCTAAATGTCACCAGAAAAGAAGTGACTGTTCAGGATACAGTCAGATATTCAACTCTGGACTGAGCCCTTTTCTTTTTTTTATCATTAATTTTGTTAGAATAACACAAAACATACACACAGCGTTTTTAAAATCACCACTTTATTCATTGATACCATTATGAAAAATAAATAAAAATAAAAGTAAGGACACATAAGTATAAAAGAAACTGAATTAAGGACAAAATAAACGGCACTTTCCAAAAACATATATATGCTCAGTGTGTTTTGATGATCCAATTCAGTATTTCAGTGCAAGTGAAGGAAGCACGACCTGGAGCGAAACACTCCATGACTTACGAAACACGCTTCATATTTGCACCTGACATTTAGACTGAAACAAACTGTCTGAGAAGAGGTCAGAATATATATCGACCTGTTTTGATTAATAGTCAATCTGTTGTTAAGATCATTTTTGGCACTTGATGACGAGCTGGCACTGCAACTGTGGAGATTTGTTGCCCACAGTTGGTGGCAAAGCAAAAACCATATGACCAGCATTGGCTCGTATTTCTACTGCTGACAGGGCGAAAGGGAGGTGTGAAGTCTCGCTCACTGGTTTGAAATGTTCTAACAAAAGAAGGGAAATAAATAAAAAAATGTAAAAGCCTGCATGCAACGTCTGAATCAACAAAAAGATTTTTTTAAATGCAGCTTTCATACAGTGAGCATCTCCTACAAAATTTCCTGTTGCGCAAGAAAGCATAAAGGAAACCTAGAGAATTGTCAAAGAAAATCAGAGAACTCGTCGTGAACTCAGCTGACTCCTCCCGTCTTGTCTCTCCTGCTTCCTGTGTGCAGCAGCGGGAGGTTGACACGAGGTGGCGCCGTCGGGTGCCGTCTCCTCTCCAAGGGGTCGACGGCGTAGATGTGCATGGTGTTGTTGTCGCCTTGCTGAAGTCCAATCACGTGGCTCATGTGGATGTTGAACCCGCGTGGAACAGGTAGAGGATGGCAGGGGAAAGAGTCAGGGCTGGAAAACTGACGCTGAGGATAAAGAAATGCAGATCAGGTAAAGGAAATATGCAATATATGGAGTTTTGATCATTTCCATTGTGGAATAAATCTTTAATGCAAAGTAAAAAAAAAAAAAAGAAAAAACACCTGGTATTGTGGGATCAGGTTGGCACTAAAACCCTGCCGGGGAGTCTTTGCTGTTCGGCCTTGAGGCGTCCTCCCAGTCGAAGGAACCGATGGGGACGACTGAATTGGATGAACCGAAGACTTTTTCACTTTATGGTCTGCGGACGAGCGGCTCGGGTCGACGCCACACACACTTGCAGTTCGAGGTGGATCTGAAAGGGAAGACGTTTATCTGAGAGCGTTCAGCTGTGACAGACGCTCTGTCTGATTCGTGATCTCAAGTTTTCCTCCTGCTTTAGTGGTTTCTGCTTCGACACCAACTTCCTTCTTACCTTTGACTCTCGTTCTGTCTCTTTGATTCGCAGCCCAACCGCCAGCCATTTCCTGCAACAAAAGGAAGTGACAGTTGTTTGTTTGTCACACACCAGAGACCTGAGTGATATGAACACTCCTGCCCATGTGGGTTTTAACCTCTAAAAGGAGATTAAAAACCATCTGTTCAAACGAAACAAAAACATGTTCCTTAACGACTGAAGTCACATAAAGGCTCCACACTTTCAGGGGTCAAGGGTCATAAAATATGAACGACTCCTGTAACTGTTGTCCACTCAGGGACAAATTTAAAAACACACTTATTAACTTAACTTAGATTAACTTAGATTAACTTACTTGTTACTGGCTGTTATAGGATAAATGTGACTTATTGATAAATTATAATAAAAATATCTGAATCAATATATGTTATCAAACTCATCATCTTGATTATATTCTGTCACCGATTGCCCAACCTCGATCCAAACCTCATGCACTTCATCGAGGTTTTTACATTGGCTGTGTTGAACGCTCTTTCCTGTGAAAATTCCCTGGGGGCAGCAGGAAGTGATGCATGCAATATTTCCCCAGGGCAGAAAGAAACATGTGCAGCGCAGAAACACCACAGCATTGACCAATATGTGGCACAGCCAGAAACAGTATCTCAAACCACAGTGTGAGTCAGTTCTGCTTTGGAGAGAAGAATAACAATCGCATCAACGCTGTGCTGGAAAGAGACCGAACGATGAAGCTGTTGTGAAGCGAAGCGTCGTCTCTTCTCCGTTAAGGATGTTTAGAGCATTTTAGAACTCACCTGAATCGGCGGACGTCCTGTCGGCACGCTATCACAAACATTTTCTCTTTCAACTCTGGTAGTCCCTGCAAAAAAAACCCACAAAACACAAGCTCATTCAGTGAGAATATGTGAATGTAGTCCTGCAATATTACATTTAAACTCAACTCAATTTGGCCAAACTGGCTCAATCAAACTACTTCTTGACCTTGTAAATAGGATTTTGACAAGTTCCTTTTTGCATTAATGAGCGTTGTGTTTTCATTTTCTTCCATGTAACATAAAACACAAAATATGTTGCAAACTCAGTTCAATAGTTTGACATTTCAGGAAGCATCATTCATTTATATTATTAATATTATATATAAGTATCTGATCAGCTTTCTTGCAGAGACTTAGATGTGAAGATCAGTAACACTCTGATGTGTTTACGCTAAATCATTTTTAGCATTTTTAGCATCACATGTAACAAGAAAGAAAGCATTTGTCTGAATATCACAAACTATTCCTTTTGAGCAACTGTTCTACTTTTCCTGCATTTTGAGTCGTCGAGTGTGTTGAAGAGAAAACATGAGACATCGTCTATAAAGCTGGGAAACAAATTGAACACACAGTAAAAACGGACCTGAGGCCTGAGTGATCTGAAGCCTCTGAACCTGCTGGCTTATACTTTGTTCTTCCTTTTCGTCCTGGAAAGAAGAAGAGAAAGTGCGAGTAAGGAAGTGACGTACGCAAAAATAACTGCCGCGTCATGCCAAAATTTTCCAGCGTCTCAGCACCACTTGAGCGTTTATGAAGAGATTTGTTCCTCACCAGTTTCTTCAGCACTTGATGAACCGTGTCGACAATTGTATGTTTGTGCATCTTGTACAGCTCCTCTGTCTCGGTCGTGCACTCTGCAAACAAAATCAAGTCAAAATGTAAGGCCAGGACTCGCAAACTATTAAGACTGTAATTTTTAAGATTCAGCAACCAAATTTTGGATTCTTCCTTTTTTCCTTCCCAAATCTCAGTCATGTTATTGACGTACAAATTTCAGCTTTTACCTTAATCCAGCTTAATGCTGAGGCCGGCGTACTAACATGCTCGTGAGGACATAGCTGACATGCTGATGGGCTGAAGGTCAATAGTTTTTCAAGTATCCGAAAACAAAGTGTTGGACAAATTCAAATTTCAACCTGATAATTGAGCTGAATGAAAAGGTTTGACAAAAGTTTTTACAATCCGACATGAGGAGGACATGATGGACCACAGACCAAACATCACGGCATCCGTCCAATAGTCATTGAGACATTTCACTAAAAGACAAAAATATTAACCTCATTGCGGCGCTAGAGAAAAAGTGAGGGGATCACCAGGATTCAAATGTTGGACAGACATTTCATGACAATCCTTCCCAGCAGCTTTCATGGTGAACGTTTTCTCACCATGGGACGAAGGCCTTTGGTTGGGTTTCTCCTCCCAGCACCTCTGCATGAGGTCCATCAGCCCCGTCAGCCCCGCCCGCCCCGCAGTCTGGACCCTGATCTCGTCCAGCGACGGACGGTCTCCCTGCGGGATGCGAAACCGCACTATGCTGGACATCGCATCTGCAGAGGAGGATGGATTCAAAAGGCCGTCAGTGAATATTGAACTTTCATCATTTAAATATGATATGTTGTATTGTATATTCTATCATTAGATTATTATGACTTATGCATTCATGTAACAGCAGGATTCGAATGTTGGAGTTGGTCGAGGTCATTTTGTACTATTTTATTTAGGATTGCAACTGATTTTCATTATGGATTCACCTGCCGATTATTTTCTTCATTGATCCATTGATCGTTTGGCTTTTTGTGAAATAACCCAGAGCACAAGGTGACACTTTCACAATCAACAGTCCAAACCTCAGAATTATGAAACATGAATTTAAATCACTAAAATAATATTATAATAATAGAATAATCCTCACAAAATATTAATTAATGTTATGTTTTATCAGTTGACGATCAACTAATCATTTTAGTTGAGCCTGTATTAACTGTTGCTGTTGTCATTGTATAAATGTGTGAAGTACAAAGTATATGTTTCATAGTATTTTTCTGTGTAATGTGGTGGAGTAGAAGTAGAAAGGGGCATTAAAAGAAAAGACTCGAGTTGAGTACGAGACACGGAGCCAAGAAAACAAACGGCAGGTGTGGTCACGTCAATGAATTCCTGCCGTTCTTGCACCATGTGTCACAACACGAGACTCATTCAAACAAGAAAAAAGAAAGCGATGCAAAAACAGAAGACAGAAGATTTTTTGAGCCTAGATAATGAGAGAAAGAAAGGCCACAGTCACTTACTTGCATATGGTTGTTTCCCTGTGACAATGGACCATAAGAGGATGCCGTAACTGAAAGAGACAGAGAGCGTCACATGCCAGGATCCTTCATTTATTACTTGGCTATCGTGTGTTTTCATCTTCATCGGACGAGGAAGTGACCTGAGTACCTGGAAGTCTGATCAATTGTAGTAAAAGCTTTAATGTTGACTCCTGTGTGAAACTGAAACCATTTCTATTTTCACAACCTGCAAAGACTGAATCTGTGTTTTAAGTCCCTAAATTTCTAATGTGTTTATTTGTACTAACCTTAATCTATTATTATTGCTGCTCTGACCTATTTGTTTTCCCTTTAACAACAGTTGAGATGAAATCACTGTGTCATGTTAAAGTCTCGTACCTGTAGATATCAGAGGCTCGGGTCGGGCTGTACGACACGTCAAAGGCCTCCGGTGGCATGTAGTTGATCGTCCCCCCTTCCTCCTCGCTGTCTTTCTTGGAAGCCCGTGTGACGCTGTGATAAACCCGGGCCAGGCCGAAGTCTGTAAGCTGGAGAGGAGAAGGAGAAAATGAGCATCGAGAGGAAGGAAGCTGCCGAAGACAAAGGTCAAAAACTGTTACGACAAAAAACGAATTTTAGAAATATTCAATGTGCATCATAAAACCAAATCAATATATATAATGTCTGTTTATTGGCTGATGTCAAAATCCCAGTATGGGACAGAAAGCTGGGAAACAGCTTTCATCTGACAACTATTCAAATTATTAGCGACGCTGAAATGAGGATCATAAGTTTCTCTGCAAACAAGTGTGCACATAAGAATCCATGCACAAATGTGATTTCCTTTATTCAGTGATCCTCCATTTGGACTCAGTACAGACTGAGGGGAGTTGCTCCTGTAGCCCATGCAGGTGCAAACCAGTATAAAAATATCAGGTGAGAGTGCAGCAGGATGAAAGCTTGACGTTCCCTGGAAAGGTGGGACTCACCTTGGCATTGAGATATGAGTCGAGCAGCACGTTGCTGGGCTTCAGGTCCAGGTGGAGCAGCGCAGGAGACAGACTGTGGAGGAAGTTTATGCCCAGAGCCACTTGGTGAGCCAGTCTGAAGACCAGCGGCCAGGGGGGAGTTCCACATAAGGTTTTCTGATGTCGGATCATGGAGACAGAGCAGGTACAATTAGTGGTGATTGTGTAAAAGACATGAAGAAAAAAGTAGGAAGCAGGTAGCTATTGTTTATGACTTCTGTTCATTTATGCAGAAGAAATGGAAATTGAAAAAGAGTATTGTTTATATTGCAAGTTAGCCCTGTTATCACAGGACAATACTTTAGTTGTATAGTTGAAGTTTGAATATAGAATAAGGTGAAGAGAAATAGACCTCAACTGGTTCAAAGCTGATAAATAAGGAAGGTGGAGTGTAACTAAATACTTTTACTCAAGCACTGGAATAAGTACAATTTAGAGGTACTTTACTTGAGTATTTCAATTTTGTGTTACTTTATATTTTACATTTCAGAGGCACATACTTTTTACTACACCTCCACCTCAACCAGCTGTGATGTAAAAAGACTGCTTATGTGACAATGCATTAGTAATAATATTCCAATTATATGATCATTATAATATAACACTTACAAAGGGGCCTTTACTTTAAGATGATGTTGCTCATAATACTTTTTGTTCTTAAGTAAAATGTTCTTGTTTACCTGCAGGGAGGCCAGTGATCCTCTCTCCATGACCTCCATGACCAGACCCAGATGCACTGACGGCCCAGAGTGGGGCAGCCGGCCCTTGAAGACCCCGAGGACGTGGATGACATAGGGGCTGCTTCCTTGACGCATCATGTCGATCTCATGCAGCAAACATGTGCTGGTCCTGTGTGTTTTGCATTGTGAGAAATCCACGGCCTCTTTTCAGTGCAGCAAACAGAAAGCGTCTGTGAAGCTCTTACCCGTTGTCGTGATAAAGCAGTTTGACGGCCACGTCGCAGCACCACTTCAGATGCCTGGCTTTGTAGATTTGTCCGAATCCCCCGGAGCCGATCACCTTCCAGTCCGTCAGGCTGGAGTCTTCGATCAGCGTGGGAGCCGGACTGCTGGACTGTGCCATAACTCACTGGAGGAAATGATTCATGACAGAAGTTTGTCATGAATAAAATAAAGACAATGCTGCTGGTGATATTACTCTCACTTTCCTGTTCTAGTTTTGCTCTCACAGTTGTAAGAACAAAACCGTTATTTTAAAGGCCGTCACTGAAGACATGTTTCAAATGGAAGTGTTGACATTGCCAAATTCAGACAAATGGCTCAGTCCGAGTCGGCAGCACTCAGGCCTGGAGCAAACCACTGAGGACAAGGTCATGTCTGAAGTATTGTGTCTGGGAATACGGGGAATTTAAGGACCTGAGGAGGTTAAACATGGTCTTTAGACAGCAAATATTAACTTCGACCTAAACATGCATTAACAGATTTATTAGGATGTATAAATACTGTGTAGATATGTTATCGTCTGTTTGGCTGCAAAATGTTCAGCAGCTAGTCGCTAAGTTTGTCTGGACAGATGTTCAGTGTTTTGGGGGTTTTTTTAGAGGAAAAAGCTGCTCGCTGAAAGACACTAATATGAGTAGTGAGAGTCATTGAAAACAGGAAAGTTGTGGGCCATAAAACCAAAACAACAAAGTGCTAAAAAGCTCCATAGAGCTTTGTTTTCTTTGGGTTTGGTGGCGTGACACTGAGTGGATTCGACTTCATGACCTCGATGTTCTTGTACGGCCTCGCACATGTTTACCACTGTGGTTGTGGCCGACGACTTGACTTTCCGGAGAATTTCTGATTCCGTTTTTTAAAAGAAAATGAGGAACCATAGCTGTGCTTTTATTCCTAAACAAGTAATAACATCAAGTCCTATTGAGAAATGGTTCATTACAAATATATCTTTATTGTTTTTCTATCAGATCCTGTAACATGTATTTACAACATATCAAATCATCTTCGCTAAACTCATTATGTTCATTATCTATGAATCTGAATTATATTGCATGAAATTGTACTTCATTATTTTTCAATAAATTTATTGTTTGGTTCATAAAATGACAGAAAAAACCCCAAACCAACAAACCCAAACACATTCCACTCATAAAACAAAGAAAAACAGGAAATACTCACATTCTTTGTGTTTTCTCTTCAAATCAAGGTTTAAAAATCCTCTCGTCCCTCCGAGCTGTCATGCTGTGGCTCTGTCTATCTGGTCAATCAGGAAGTAAATAAAGCTGCAGTCAGTGGTTTATTAGGGTATAAATACTTCCTTAAGTAATTATGTATTTTTCACTTCTGAGGAGCTTGACTTTCTAAAGGTCTGTTTTTTTCAATGTGCCATGGTTTCATATTTTACAAGCAGCTGAGCTCATCTACACCTACACACATGGCAGGAAGCCACATTCTGTCTTGTACCTAACGCTTAAACAAAGTTCAGAGTGTGGACAAAATAATAGGAACAACTGTAAAATACAATAATGCAACAGTCTTCAATGTGCGAAGCTTGTTGTGTTCACATTAGATTGCATTAAGGCGACATGATACTTTCTCCACTTCCTGAAGACTGAACTCTCCATTTTAGTTTTAAAGTTAAAAATATCTCACGAGACACAACAGATTCACCTGATTTAAACACAACATACATGTGAATCGAAAGTTGTCATTGGCTAAAAGGTAGAAGCCACTGAAGTACTGACACCTCAAAAGACAAAAACAAATATCAAGATTATTCAAAATGGGGAAACCACTCACCCTCAGGGATCCACTCTTCTTCCTCATCATTCGACCGTGCCGATCGAGGTGAAAGAGTGTAAAAACCCTCGTGCTCATTCAGTGACTTTCTACCCGCAGCAGCGGCTCTTGTTCCACCTCAACAGAAAGCAGAAGTGAAACAACACATCCCATGAACCTCTAGTTTACTTCTGCTTCTGGACTGCTCAGCTAACAGGCAAGTGCGTGGTCACAACAGGCATTTAAACCCTTTTCCTGTCAGATTTAACGGCTGCTTATGTGGATTTTATGTATATGGATATAGATTAATTGGAATAATCTTTCTTGATGTGTTCCTTCTTCCATTGAGAGAAGTTTGAGTGTGGTTGTCATATAGGTTCATTCAGCTCTGTTGGTCCCAGGTTCATGTTTGGAAAGAAAAGTTTAACAATTTTAGAGCCAATTTTCTTGTTTTTGCTGCGATCGAGCTGTTTTCAGAATGATTTTTTTATGTCTTTATTTAATAGTCAAGTAGCAAAAAGTCTTATATGAGCGAAGAGAAAGATGGATTCAAACCAGGGATGTTTTGGTGACGAGCATCTTGACACTAAACTTTATGTTTCTTTATCACAACAAAAACTCTTTATAATCTAGAAAAGACTGTAAAGACTGTGCTGAATGTTGCCAGCAGGGGGCGCAGTCTGTGAAATGACTTACAGTAAATGGGTGGTTTACATAAAGTCACTGACTAACACCAAACCAGGATTACCTAATGCCATTTAATCTGCTTCAGTGACACCTGCAATGTTCAGTTTTTATCAGAGGTGTCAGTTCAATTACACGCTTTATTATTGAGCTCAAAGTTAGTGACGATTCATTATAGTCTGATGTTTCTAATGTACAACAACGTCTTTAACCTATTGAAAGCTGTGTGTTTAATCACGGCTTATATTTACATCCAAATCAATTCCCACAAGTCCTGGAGTGTTTTTTTATTCACGGTCTCATGATAAGGGATCAGAGGGTGTGTGTGTGCTGACATGATTCAGATTCAGGTTAAAGGTGACAACCACTGGTTTCACATGTTCAAAGTCTGTTTACAGGTGTTGAGGAGCAAAACTTGTATTAAGTCTGTTTTGGATCCAGAAAGAAGCAGCACAAAATCCGATAAACCGCCTCAGGTGATGTCACTTGAGTCAGCGTGAGGAGTTAAAAAGAAGGAACACACTCAAAACACTTTTTCCATCGTGAGTCCGACAATGTTATAGGAGTGAAACGTTAAATCAGTTTACAACTCACAAAGCTGTTTCGCTTAAATAAATAAAACTACTGTTACTTATATTTTTATCATTATGAACCAATCTCACGAGAAGAGCAAAGCCAACAACACCTTCGTTATTTAGTCTGTGACACTCATAAATCCTTTAAAAACATGTCACAAATGTGTAGTTTCATTTTTTTTTAAGTCCAAGTAGTTTCCTAAAGCAGCTGGTAGTTGTAGTTTTCAATGAATGTCACTCAGATAAGGGTAACTGAGGAATTTGTCAGGGACTATTTTCAGCGGCGGATTAATACACCGAAATAAACAGCAAAATAAATAAGTGAAACATAGAATAATGGCAGATATTTTGAAAGCAGCTCATCATTCATGTTTAGATGTGACATTTGAACCCTGGCAAAGACAGGATGTGGAGTAGGAGGCAACATTTTCTCTTCCTGTCTCTGACACGCACTCCTTTAGTCCCTAAAACTGAGGCTTTGAAACCTTTTTGTGAAAAGTGTGTGTGTGTCTGTGTCTGTGTGTGTGTGAAGTGTGTGTGTGTGTGTGAAGTGTGTTTTGGGGCAGAAGATATCAGACAGACATGTGAAGTGTTAACAAGCCAGTGTTTTGACTGTCTGTCACTGACAAGTAAGAGTTAATCAAAAAAAAAAAAAAGAAAAGAAAGGAAAACCCCCTTGTGACGTCACTGGAAATCCCCTTCGTCTCATGTCTGACCCTGAAACAACACAATTTAAAAAACATATTAAAACTTAAGACATGTGTTATAAATGCACACTTTTATAACTTCATCAAGCCTGATTATTAATTATAACAATAATTAATTATTTATGATAAACGCACCAGATATAATCATTTTGAGCAGCTGTTATGATTAAGATGACGTCATTATAAAACACATTTTGACTGTGTGGGATTATTTCAATGTGATTTTCACGGTGACACAAGTATCCGCCCTGTTTCTGATCTGAACCCTGTTTGGTTTCGGTTTTGTCCTGATGATGATGATGATGGATCTGACTTCCTCATCCGCCTCGGAGCTCCGGCGGCAGCAGGAAGCCTCGTCGTTACTGGCTGCTTTTGGGGCTTTTTTTTGCAGCTCGGGATCGTTTGGTGACTTTTTCGTCATGTGTTCAACTTTGGACTGTTTGTTGTTTGTGGTGATTTGCGGAAGACTGAAGCGTCCGTGGAGCGAAAGCAGCCCGTGAAGGCGACACAAAGCGACCGAGCTCACGTAAGAAAAACACCGAGGACAGATCCTGCTTTATACTTTCATTAACTTTCATGTGTTCAGTTCTCGTCTGTCGAGCAGATTATCTGCTTTCCTGCTGCCGAACAAAACATCCAGCGGCTCTGTTTGCCATAAACACATGATCCACAGAGGCAGCGCTTCTCTTACAGGCCGTGTTTTGTGAGCTGTTCATTTGCTTTCAAGCAGATTCAGTTGCAGGAAAACAGCTGAAGAAAAGAGTCAAACAAGCTGCATTAGTGACATGCAGGTATATTAATAATGGGGTGCATGCAAAGTGCTGCTAGAGCTGCAGAAATATTTCTACTTCATGCTTCTGCTTGATTGCATTTCAGAGAGAAATATTAAATAACTTTACTGCGTTAGTCTCTTATAGTTTGTAGATTGTGATTTTGCATTAAGATATGTAAAGTCTAAATGCAGTGTTTTGTTAGAGATTCAATGTTCATTGAGGTAAAGTCCATCAGTCTCACTAACAATATCAGAATTAACTTAATAATCTAATCCAGTGATGTCCTGTTTAACACATCAGTCTCTGCAGGATGTGGATGTCTCTCTTGTCCACATTCAGACAAATTACATACAGTCAGTGTTGTTTGCACTTCACACAGGAAGCAATAATGTTACACTCGTATTGCAGTGCAACGATCTCATTTCATCTGAACATCCACAAAGCAGAAACATATCAAATCTATTGTATTTACTTTTTAGGCGTGTGACTCCTTCGTGACTCGCTCGCAAAAATGTACCCTCTGAACTTGCTTGATGGTTTTATTTAACGACCTGTTCAAGGCCCAAAGAGCTCAATTAATCCAGTATTTAAATAATATTTCAAAATGAATACAGATTTTTGTAGTACAACATTAACATCTCACCTTTGACCCGTCAGAATTATTTACTCTCCTTTAAACCAGCTCCAACAGTCAAAGCTGCTTCTGCACTGATGCATCAGAATTAATCTAATCTTATGATGTAAAGTTTAACACGGCAGGATGTGCGCATTTATTTTTGATACTGAAGTACATTTAGCTGACGTGCCTTTACTTAAAATGGACTTTGAACGCAGGACTTTTGCTTGTGATACTGCAAATACTGCATTTGACTGAAATTATGTTTAACGTAACTCAGCCTCCAACTTTGGCTACGAGGAACTGGTGGCTGATTTTATCTCCTAAAATTGTTTTCACATTCAAATAACATAATTTTATAAGTGACTGAAATTTGTGGCAGCTGTTATCCAAAACATCCTTTTTATTTTTGCCACCAAAGTGTGTAAAGATTAGTTGTAATGTGAATTTTGTTTTTGCAGCATGTTCAACTGTTTGAAGCTGATTTAAGAACACGGGATGGACGGTGGGAGAAGCGATGGAGAGCCAGAGGTGGTGGACGAGTTTGCGTGTGCCGGGATGCTGCGGGGATCTCTGACCTCCCTGCACGGCACCGTGGAGCGGATCTTCGGGGTGACGTTCGGCATCGGGGCGGATGATTTGTCTCACAGCAACAACGGGCAGATATGGCTGAAACTGCAAGGGCGGGGCAACAGTGTGAAAGCTGCCAAAGTAAGCCATGACTTCCTCGTTTCGTGGTGCTGCAGTCCTGATCGTGAGCAAGTTCGGAAGCCTCGATCGGGAAAGGTGGCGTGCCAGTAAAGCTGGTCGACAGTGCACTGAGATAAGAGGCAATGTTGCTGGGAAATGACTCATTCAGGGTTTTTAAATGTTGATCAAGTCTCAGTTGCGTTTTGCTTGAAATGTGTGGTCAGTCTGCTGACACATGCATGCAAAATGAATTCTGTTGATGACGACTGAACTGCAAAGTGTTTTATTGTGCAGTAGCTCGACTGAGCAAATTGTGTCCTCGTGTAATAACAAAACAATAAAAACCAGTCATCACACGGTGCCAAGTACATGGAAGAGAAATGTTTGCTTGTCAAGTGTTTTTGACTCTAGAGCGAATAATCTTAATCTTAAAGCTGTAGTCAGATACTCATGAATGTTAAAACAGGTTTTGCTTGTGGTAATCATTGAAAGGTCTCTTCATGTACTTTCACTTTCAAGTTTAATTTTAGGCTTCAGCAGCATGACTTGGTGAAATGAAGTCAGTATCTCCAATGATGCTCTTTAATACACATTTCCCTCTTCGGTTTCCAGGGACAGTGTTTGCCCGTTGTGCTGCAATGAGAGTACAACAAAGAGGGAATTTTGTAAATACCTTCGGAAATTACCCAGTTGATTAGTCAAATTCAGACAGCTGAAGCCTCATTTTAACTTTACAAAGGTACATTTATACACTCGAGGAGTGTGGATGTTGTTCCCCATCCCTTATGTTGCAGGCATGGGATCTTTAAATGCTCAGTATGAACAACAGGGATGATCACAGCAGGCCAAAGCTACGTTCATGTTGTTACCTGACTATTGTTTTATGGAAAAGTTGAGTATTTGTGCACTTGTCCTTTAAAGCTGTGACACTAAAATCTGGATATAAACTTTGTAACCTTGTTCTGGATGCGTCGTAGCCTTTTAACACAGTTGTGGTGGAACTGATTTTCAAACGGACCATAATAATAATAATAATAATAATAATAATGATAGATTCTACATTTTAGATTCTGTCTACTACTACAGTATTTTTACCATTACTACAGTAACAACAATAATAAAACATATGTCTGTCTTGTAGTTATTTGTGAAAGGACTTGTGAACCAGGAGGAGCAGCAGGAGGTTTCCTATCCAGGGGTCCTTCACTGTGTCTTCTGTGGAGCCAGAGGGCTGTTCCTGGACTGCCTGATCAGAAGCACCTCAGCACATATAGTGGTGAGTGATGCATTCTGGGAAAGTGAGAAGAGTGAGAAGGAGCGTGGTTACACCCATGACTTGTTAATTACTGATTTACTTTGATGATGAAATAAACGTGATGATTCTCAGCTAAGTTCTGGAGTCACAAGGTCTTTATTCTGTGATTTCTTAGCAGATTTATGGACGTTTATTTGCGACATCAGAGATAAGTTATGCTTAATTTAAAAATATGTGCAGCCTGTCTGTGTGTTCAGATTTGAATCTGACTCAAAGAAGGAGGACGAGTTGTGATGCAAATTGTGGCTTATGCATCACGTCTCTCCCTCCACGCCTCCACTTCAGTTCTCCCTCGCCCCCCTCGTAGCCCGCTTAGTAATCCAGTAATTATAAGTCTGTATCAAATGAGGTGATAAGGACCATCCAGGTGACTTCTTTCCACATACTATATGAAGTCATCGTAGTAAAAATCAAAAGCATAAACTTTGAAGGAGCAATGATTTCTAACCCGCATCCTTTCCATGACATCTATTTGATCTGCAGTACCGTGATGAATTATCACTCACTTCCGTCATTGTACAAATCCCCTTCCAGCACAAGCGCTTTCATACTTCAAACTTATACTGATGATGCAATAATGATATTGACTAATCTTCTGATTGCATTCTTGTCTGGCAAGAAATTACATTATTAGTCAATATCACTGTTATGTCATAAAAAAGTGTCACACCCTGTGTGAAGTAACACCTTAACGTAACACTGTGGTGTTGTCAATGGGAATTTTCAACATATTATTAATATTAAATGTTAAAGTGCAAATATACAACTCAGGGAACCTTCATTAATTATGACAACTTTCTTTTTCACTGTTAGTTGCTACTTGTTGCTACAAATTGCTTGGAAATCCCTTATTAATGCATCTTCACCCCTTTATAGTAATAACTGTAAAACTGGAATTTCAGTTCAGTTTCATTTCAGTTTATTTCTAAGAAGATGTGCTCCTCAAAGTTTGTGAATCATATTGTTGGATAATTTTTAAGGTATGAAAGAGATCAATGTCATTCGGTTTTCCTCTCACCAAACCAGGTTGGCTCGACAGGATTCCTGCTTATATCAGGTCTTGCCGAGCCAGTGGTGCGAGCCTACTCCCTTATTACAGACCTGGTGGAGAGGTATGAGGGCACACAATCCAGACGCTCTGACATCGGGGACAGAGGCTCGGGCGAGTCTCTGGATTCACGCCGGGCCTTCAAAACTCTGGTGGAGAAATGGGAGGACAGGCACATCCTGGATCTACTGGTGTTACCAGGGTCAGTGAAGGAAATCCTGCTGGATTTGGTGAAAGAATCAGGACTTGGATCAAACCCCAGTCTGGCACTGACAGATGGAAATGCAAGGGCAAGATCACACAGAGATTTGGAGAGTAGATGGGACAGCACTACTGATCGGTGGGTTGAAGGAATGAATGCAGGTTCGGGGAAAGACTCCTTCTTCCAGTCTTTCTCCACATCTGCAGGCGCCCGAGGGAGAGCAGAGGGCGCTGAGGAAAGACTCATGCATTCTCCACAGGAGGTGGGAGAAGAAGAGCAACTGGAGCAAGTGGGAACATTAGGTACCAAAGTGACAGAGGGAGTTAGAGAGGAGGAAGAACAGGAGCTGCAGTTTTTGCTTCTTCTGAAATTCTTCACAGCCATGGGCTACACGGAGGATGTTGTGAAACGAGTCCTTGCCCGAACAGGACCCAAAGAGGCCTCGCAGATTCTGGACTTGGTTCAACAAGAGCAGGATCGCAGTGACCGGGAGCAAACATCCAAAAATCCAGATGGTACCGCCTTAAATCAAAGAGCGGAGAGGAACCGACCTTGTGAGACAGAGCACAGAGAAGATGGAGAAATGGCAGCAGGAGGAAATAAGGTGATAAGTAATAATGGAGAGGTGGGAGAAGTTTGTGAGGGCGAGGTGGATGGAGCAACAGGAAGCACAAGACACTTTGAGGAAGAGGGTAATGCCGAGGAAAAGGAGGAAGGATGCGAGGAGGACTTTGTCTTGGGAGTGTTGAAGAAGGCTGCAGCCAGTTGCGGGTACAGGGAGCAGAAAGTAGCCAAAGTCTACAACATGCTGCCTGATCGATCCACCCACCAGCTGCTCCTGGAGCTGCAGAGAGAAGAGAGCAAAGAGATGGACGCCTTTAGGGAGGGACCGAGGGAGATGGATGATGTGGTGCTGGAGAAAGGAGGAACAAATGTTGGACCAGCAGAGGATGAAGTGAGAGGAGAAATTGAGCTTTTCATACCTGCAGAAAAGAGAGAGTCCGATAAAGGATGGGTGTTGGTACCAAATCTAAATGTACCTGTCGCTGAGCCAGATATGTTTAATTGGATTAATAAGCCCCAGCAACCTACCATGAATCAGTTCGCCTCACAGCCAAAGCAACACCACCCTCCCAAGTCACAAACTCCACACCAAAACATCCTTCCTGAAGTCAAAGGGCCACCCATGCCTACGTATTCCTCCTCCTTAGATCCTCCACACACCAATTTCCAATCCAACAAGCAGTATGACCAAACCAGCTACTGGCCTAATCCATCCACCGCAAAACAAAACCATCCAACCCAGGACAACGTCTTAAATTCAAAGCCCCAGTCTTCTAATTCTTTAAAACAAGCGCTCCAAGCCCCTGAGCCCCCAGTCCTCACCGGGAAAGACTCGTCTCCCACCAGAGGGAGGGAAAGACGGGGCTTCATGGCCGCCTCTCCGGTGGTGGTGACAGGCGAGCAGCGTTTCCTGGAAGGCCTGCAGATGCCCTTTGACCTTCAGCTAACAGACAAGCCCGGAGACCCGAAGCTGAGGACGATCATCATTGACGGGAGCAACGTGGCCATGAGGTGGGAGTGGCAGGAGTGGGAAGATTGTTCTATAAACATTGTCTAATGTGTAGATTTTGTATTTATTTATTAGGGTCATTTCAGGATGCAAGTTTAGGTTGTACGTGTTCCATATGCCCAAAAAGTAGACAATCTTAAATAGTTGGAGTTTCCTTGCACACAAAGTTATGTTTATAGTCATTGTTTCTAATTTATTGAGCGTATCTTCGAGGTCTAACAGACATGTTGTTCCCTCTCCATCAAGCAGTTGCCTAATTTTGTTATAAAACTCTTCTGTACATATTTTGGTCCATGTGTCCCACAGTCACGGGTTGGGTCATTTCTTCTCCTGTCGAGGAATCGCTCTGGCCGTCCAGCACTTTTGGGACCGAGGCCATCGACAAATCAGTGCCCTCCTGCCACAGTGGAAGCAGAAGAGCAACCCCAGGTCCAAAGGTAACACTTTCTGCAGTATTTTTAACTTTATCTCTCTGTTACGGAAACTAAAAGTGTTACAGTAGCTTGCATGGTGTGTACACTTATCGTCATTATTTATTCATCTCCGGATTATTTTCTTGATTACACTGAGCAATTAAGTTTGGTCAAATGTCAGAAATTCAAATCAAAATCAACTAATCATTTCTTAATTTATTTATTTATTCATGTGAATGCACCTGCATGTTTTATTCCATTTTCTACATGGAATGGTGTATTCATATTACCCATGGCTATTTTCCAGCAATGTATATTTTAAATATAGCAATATGCATGTCATGTATAGTATATGAGATTTATAGATAAGAAGGACAAACATGCAGAAACATTACACTACCAAGCAAAAAGATGTTTGCCATGTCATTGGAATAATAGTTGGAATAAGTCTTTGTTAATCCATGATACCTCTTGAGTTCCTTTTTCACAAATATTGGAATTATCTCTAATCTCTAATTTATCTCCAACTTTATTCATCAATTATTTATTCTGATATCTCTTATGTTATCTTGCTCCCTCAGTTACATGTTGCCAAATGTAGTGTGTGTTTCTGAAATGACAAAGTGCTGTTTATATTTGATTCTGAGTCACATGTAACGGGCAAACAAATCAGATTTTGGCGAACATGTGAGTGTGTGTAGGCGTGTGTTTTTCCCTGTGGTGCAGGTAAACATAGTGTTGTTTGTTCCTGCCTCTCAGAGCAGCACTATCTGGGTGAGCTGCAGAAGCTGGGCCTGGTCGCCTACACCCCCTCCAGAGAGGTCCAGGGCAAGAGGATCAGCTCGTACGACGACAGGTACACAGACTCTGTTACTGCACTTAAAAACAGTCCTGCGTGTGTTGTTACAGCAGGAGGCGCTAGAGATTAGAGAAGCAGGTGTATAGAGAGAAAGTTACTGGTTTCACTCCCTGTCTGTGAAATCTGTGTGAAAGTGAATGAGAAACACTCTCACCTCCCTCGTCTTTTGTCGACACGGTCGTGACCATATGGCTCCAGTGAAGCGGTTAAATGTTCAGCAAAGGCAGCTGTCAGTAGTTGTAAGATAAGATATTTGTTTATTTGTCCCACAACGGGGAAATTTGCAAAAAGGAAAGCGCCCAACGTGGGGCTCGAACCCACGACCCTGAGATTAAGAGTCTCATGCTCTACCGACTGAGCTAGCCGGGCTGGTGGGACAGGATGTCGCTGAAAAAAGACTCAAGACAAATAACTCAAAACTGTTTTAACTTATTAATATTCTTAATTTTTAAAGGATGATACAATGCTCAATTGATGGCATCATTTTTTTGTTTGTAAAAACATGAACATTGAATGCATTCTTCTGTACAATATAGCTTTGTCCCAAATTTGTACTGCATACCAATTTAATACAGGATGTCCTACATATTAATCATCATACATGTAATATTTTACCGTTTCGTACATAACAGAAAATGATACATGTGGCATCAGATGTCAGCTTTGGAAAGCTACTGCCAAAACCTTAAACCTCACAAATAGACATCCAAATGTTTTTAAATGTTTTTGCAGCTGTGAGCAGCTCCTCTGTTTCCTGTGTGCATTGCATTGTGGGAGAACAGTGTGCATCAATAACACACTTAAGAAATCAACTGTTTTTAATATGTGTTACATTTGGTTTGAGTGTTGTCACATTTCCAGCACAAATAACTATACACTCAAAACCTGCTTAGAATCAGTATGTATGTAGTATTGAGGTGAATGTTTGAGACCACCACTGTGGGGCGCCAAAGACTTTAGGTTGTTTTCCAGGTTGCTTTGAAATCTTTCATTTCTCTTGTCTCCTGTTTTCCACAGGTTTATGTTGCAGCTTGCACAGAAGACAGATGGAGTGATTGTAACTAACGACAACCTGAGAGACCTTTCGGATGAGTCGCCTGTGTGGAGGGACATCATCAAAAAGAGGTATGAAGAGACAGAATTCAAGCTCATGTCAAGTCTCCTGTCGCTTAAAACTGTTTAAAGGGCTAGTCCAACAAATACAGTGGTGTGATCTCCCCAGACTTCTTCAGTATACGTTTGTCGGGGATCACTTCATGGTGCCGGACGACCCTCTGGGCAGAGGAGGGCCACACCTGGATGACTTCCTCCGCTCGGAGCACAGGTATGAACAACCAGCACGCTCACACGGATAGATACACTTATAGCTGAGAAACTTTAAAAGGTTAAGGAAATATTTATCATAAGAAAATAACTGTATCATGTTTTGTTCCCTGAATTAATTTCTTCAATCCTCTCAGGACTCCTGACCCAGGACACCACTCCTTTGCCGGTGTAGCCACCGCTTTTCCCTCCTCCAAACCTCCACGCTCCCAAACGGAGGTCCTGAACTTCCGAGACCGAACTCTGGACGCGGCCCGCGGAGGCAGCCGGGGTAAAGGTAGAGGACATGGAAAGGGATGGGACTCGGGACACCAGCACAGGCAGTTTGGAGCTTCGGCTGCAGACAGGAGTCCAGAGGAAACAGCCAGCCTAAGGGAGCAGCTCTGTCAGGTTTTTGCGGGTCAGGACAACATGGTGGCGCTGGTGCTGCAGTGCAACCCGGCCGAGACGGACATCAATGTTCTGTCTGATCTGATCTTGGAGCAGCAGAAGGACTAGACATCTCAAAGTCTTGGTGTTTTCTAAGGGTGAATTCAGACTTTTCCTATGTTTGAGTTTTGAGTTTCCAACCACAGCAACTACAACAAATCACACTGGCTAATCATTGATCTGCATTAACAAGGACAGACTGTTGACAGACCAACACACATATGAGCAGAAACGTCAAGGTCCCCAGTGGATGACTCTAATGTCTTTGATGATCCCCTGACATTTGCTCTTAGTGCCACCATCAGGTCAGAATATCATTTAGTCCAATACGTTGATATATGACCAAATACCTGCACAACTAATGACATTCCCATCAGTTTCAGCTGCAGGTTACTTTGTCTTGTTCAGTGTTGTTTTGCATGATTCACGACCAACACATAATGACGCCTATCAAACATCCTCCTCAGGTTTGTTGTTGCAGTTTGATGTCAGTGTTCCTCTTCAGGCGACCGCCCACATCTTGGAAAACCGCTGTGCATTGACATGCATTGGTCGTGTTCTCCATCATGCGGCCATGTTCTTTTATTATTGTTGTAGAGTTGAGAAAAGAATTAAATGCTTACATGTGTTATTTTTATGAGTCATTTTCAGAACAAGAGACATGTAAAACAATCTATTCTAAATTTATTGTAACCAGCTAAACTTCAAATTTTATAGCTACCTGTTGATAGTCTGAGATGGTTTGGGCAAATTTTGTACATTAGAACCACAGGCGGGGGGGTGGATGTCATTTTGCCAAACTAAAATAATACTAAAGTTATACTTCTAATAATAATACTTCTGTGCACTCAGTGTTATATATTTTTAACTTATTTTAACCAGGTCTGATGTTGTCATGGCTGTAGCTTTGAGTGTGGATGGATGTGGAAACAGAGCTTCATGAGGGGAGAGAGATGATTTCAAGTCAGGGATGGTGAATTTTACATCCATATTTCTAAGATCAGATCCTCACTTACCACTTGTGACATAGAATATTCTTATTGTTTATATTTGTACATTTTAAGAGTTTGATGCTGAATTCTGCCCATGTTTCTGTATTAAATATTTCTGGATTCAAAGGATAAAAAATCCAAGTTGCTTGTTGTACCCTGTGTCTCTGAATGACTCTGTCCTTTGACAAGTTGACAATAAGTTTAGCTTTGAAATAAACTGCTGTTCATGACTTTTTCCACCAGAGGTCGAACTTCACCTCTATTTATCTGCAAGTGAGAAGAAAGTAAACTCCAGTTATCAGAATTTATTTAATGTCATTATGCAGATTATGCTACAAATGAAATTTCTTCTATGAAATGTTTTAAATGATACATCCATCTTTTTAAAGCTCAGCTTCCTGTTTACGAACTTCACTACGACTTTCCCCTCTTACACAGTTTCGTTTTCAAACCTCTGCAGTGATTTGAGATTTTATCGGTTTTGCCCCAGTTTTTGTAAATCTATGTTATACAATGGTGGAGGAAATATTCAGATCCTTTACTTCAGTAAAAGTACTAATACCACACTGTAAACATACTCTGTTACAAGTACAAATTCTGCATTTAAAATGTTACTTAAGTACTCAATATGTACTCAATGCAGAAAAATGTCCCCTGTGACTGTTACACTGTCACACATTATGTAATAAGATTATTATTACTCATGCATGAATGTTAAAAACATGTTGAGGTGGAGCTCATTTTGAATTTCTTGTGTGCAGGACTGTAAATTATTATTATTGTCTGACTTTTCTACATTAATCAACTGATTATTTAGTTTCTGCCTTTCTGAATGTATTTACTCATTACTCATTCTGAAATTACTTGAAAGCTTGATTTTGGAGTGAAGTCTGCAAAAGGACCAGAAACTCTTGGTGAGGACTAAACTAATCGACATGAACTACTCCAACAAGATGTTACTGCAGGTAGCTTGGAGAGGATTCTTCTCAGGTGAGGTTTTCACCAAAGTAGCTGGAACGAAAGGAAGATACAGAAGCAGCTTCATCTGCAAAATGTTGAGAATGTCTTCCTGTTTGTTAGCCTTTTTCCGTCTTTGTCGCCTTCTTCTGCCTCCTCCTGCCTGTGTGGCTTTTCTGTCATGTTTATCCAGAGCATATAAAACTATTACACAATATATATATTTTGTTTACACAAGAAAACAGAGATTAAGCCCGAATGTTGGATGACTCATTTCTCTTCTGGACCTCACAGAGGAGGATTGAGTTGGCTCTTTCCGAGAATAGATGCATATTGAACCGGTTAGGTGAGTTGTAAACAATAGTGGAAATACACAGCACGTCTATTTTGGGAACATCCCGAGCAAGACAGAGAGAATTTCACAGCAGGCTCAATGGCCTTGCCCAGTACATTACATTCAGCACGACCAGTGATGTGTGATTCACCTCTGCAGGAGCTTAAACGTGAGATGCAGTGGGCGGTGGCTGTAGATCTGTTCTGTCTTTGTAACAGCAGTTTAATATATAACTGCAATATATTTGCATAACGTACGCTGATGGAGAAGCACAGGCAGGTAACAGGCTTCAAACAGCTGGCAGGTAAATGCAGTGGATTGAAAAATGTATTTTCTCCTGGAAATACTTACATTGGATTTACTGTTAAATTGCAAAAATTGTGTGCTAAGTGCTTCTGGGCATCATGCAGAACACTCATTCAGAAAAGTCATTCATCTTGCAATGAAACAATCCATCGCCATTAAAACTATACATGGCTTCCATCCGGCACTAAAACCTGCAGCTGCTCCATCTTTACGACATCATGAGTGTGTGCTTGTTTGCTGATGTCGTAAAATTGTTTGTTTGGCAACACAGGGAAGTTTTACTCCACCAATATACATGTTTGATTTGAAAAAACAAATAAGACAGAGGCGCAGACAGAGCAGACAGAAATAGTGTCCTCAGTTTAGTCGTCAGTTTATTTATACAGATGAAGTTGGTTAAAAATGGAGTGTATATTCTTTACTCTAATGTTTTTATTCAAACTGTCAAAACAATCAATCACTTAAAGAAAGAAAATAATTAGAAGATTCTTCCATAATGAACAAAATACAACTCTGATTCCAAAAAAGTCCAAACAGAATGAGATCATTTGCGAATCCTTGTTGACATATACTCAACAGTACAAAGACAATATATTTCATGTTTGATCATCAGCTTCATTGATCATTGTAAATATCTGCTTCTTCTGAATTTGATGCAGCAACATGTTTCAAATAAGTTGGACAGGAGCAAAAAAAGACAGTGAAAGTTGTGGACTGATTGAAAACACCTGTTTGGATCCTTCCACAGGTAAACAGGTTCATTGGTAACAGGTGATAGGATCATGATTGGGTCTGAAAGGTTCATCCTGGAAAGACTCAGTCGTTCACAAGCGAGGATGGAGAGAGGTTCAACACTTTGTCAACACAGGGTTGTGGAAAGGACATTAAACACAGTTTGTTTGCAAATGATTCTGCTTTTATTTGCATTTTACACAGCGTCACAACTTTTTTGGAATCAGGGTTTGTATTTTGTAGACTGCAACTAGATGATGATTATTTTCATCATGGATTCATCTGCTGATTATTTTCTCTATTAATTGATTAATTGTTTGGTTTGCAGAATTTTGACAATGTTCTGTCAAACAGTCCAAATCCCAAAATTATTAAAAGTATCTTAACGAATAAAAAAAAGCAGCAAATCTTCACATTTGTGAAGCTTGTGAAGTTTTACTTTAATGCCTGAGTAATAATAATCTGATAATATAATATATAATAGCGCAACAGTCGCACGGGACGTTTGTCTACACTGAGTACTTTTAATTCTTTAAGCACATTTTCCTGATTATACTCACATACTTTTACTTAGGAGTATTTTTTTACAGTGCGGTATGAGTACTTTTACTTCAATAAAGGATGTGAATACCTGCTGCAGTTTGACCTTTGACCTCTTCCTCCTCTTCCTCTCCAACTCGTTTGCATAACTGGTCCAGGGCGCGTGCGCGTGCTCGCGCTCGCCGGCGCGCCCCCGCACTTCACCTGCCTCTCGTGCGCAGAAGTCAGACGGAGACTTCTTTTTTTTAACGTCCGTTTTTTGAAGAGAAAAAGTCGATTTTTAACCGGATATTTTTTCATTTTTAACCCACTTTAAAGGCTAAAAGCGACAAATATAACAAGGACGAGGGAGGAAGTTGAAGGAAATGAACTTTGTCGTGTTTATGAGCCGACTTTAAAGGAGCGACGTTAATTAACAATGAGGTAAGACTATTATTTATCTTCACATTAGCTTCCATTAAATCACTTTTCTGGCTTCAGTTCTTATATTAAAGTCTGATGTACTGTTTTTCTGTTCTGTCCTATAGCTAATTAAACCCTTTAAACTCTTTTATTAACGTTACTGAAGCGATAATATTGATATAATAAGAAAGCTATTAAGCTAACAGTTAACATTTTAATGCTGCTATACAAAGTTAGCAAACAGACAAAATGGCGTTAAGTTGTGGTTTTAGTTCATGATGAGAGGCTTTTATGTTAAAGCTAGTTATCTGATCTGGCTATTAAAGTGTTTTTTTAATGAAGCATCTGCTGCCATCATTTGTTAAACTACAGATTAAGCTCATTAGATTTTAAGGCTAGGTTCATTTTTTGCCATTTGTGATGATATATTTTGCCATATTTCCCCTTTCACATCCAGTGAAATGAGTTATGTGGTTGCACAGTTTCTTTCTAAATGACTTGTACTCTAAATTGGAGGACATTATGTGTGTAAAATGCATGTTTATCACTAGAATCACTGAAGAAACTGGATCATATGTGTAATATTCAATATGGAGATAAAAGAAGTAGTTGAATAATCGATTAGTTCATAAACAAATCATTTACTCTCAAATATGAGGATTTGCTGGTTCTGTGAGTTACTTAAATATTTGTGGGTTTCTAATTGTCAGTCAATCGAAACAAACACTTGCAGGACTTCATCTTGGGCTCTATTGCTGATGTTTTGATGGATATAGTATAAAAAGCAATAATAATGCACAGATTAATTAATAATGAGAAGAGAGGCTCCACCCCAGGTTAAAGCAAGATAGGAGATGTTAGCCAATGTTTATAATTTGAAACTCATCTATCAGTGATTAACCTTGATCTGAACTAGAAAAGCGCCTAAGGAACAGGAACATTTAAGTGATATTCAATCAAAACAAATAAAAATACAATGTTCCTGGTTTGTTTTGAACTAAAGAGATCTAAGTTGGTTTTGGAAAACCCCTCTTCTTTTTGCAAAGCGCTTTACAGACAAGCAGAATAGAGTAGTGAAACCAGGAGGCAGGGGAAAAGGACACCAGTGGAAAAGCAGTTCACACGAGTAAGAACAATAAATGTACTGTCACCACATAGTGACACAGAAGTGTGTTGGCCTTAAACACAGTACGTCATCTGAAAAAGTGTAGAAAAGTAAACCAGACCGTTTAATTTAAAAGGGCACAGCATAAGGTGAATAGAGGTGAACGGATGAATGAGATGATTTACTCTTTAATCCCTCCAGGACTTTGCTATTAAATCGGATGTGTACCTGTAGCAGAAGAGACAGATTATAGAGAGATTTTAATCCTGGAATTAATGTTGACATTGGAGCAGCCAGAGGAAGGTAGTCGTGATATTTTGCACTGATCGGGGACAGTACAGTGCTGTGGGAGGCAGTTGTGTTTTTGAGTCAGATGACAGGGAAGAAGAAGCAAAAGAGGAAAGCAACACAGAGGCAGATCAGGGTAAAACACTGAGTGTAGGTGGTGACTGGAAAAAATGTTTTTAATGTGCACTGGGTGCGTCGCTGACATCTCATTCCAGTACACACCTGAGCAGTGCATACGTGTGTTGTGCATGTGTGTGTCACTGGGGAAGAGCCTGCAGCTAGACTAACAAGTTTTTTTGCACAATGGGGAAATGACTAGAGGAGGTTTGTCATTAAACTAGTGCAGATATGACTTCTTTGCTGCCATTAGTGGATTTTGCTGGTGGCACAGACTTAAGAACAGTCTCTCAGTTAGTAAAACAAACCTTCATCAGTGAATTTATGTGTTTGTTCTTTGTTCTATTGTGATTCTGTTGTAACTTTTTCAATTGTTCATCTTTTTTGGCAGTGAGAATCTTCTTCAATCCACTGTGGACCAGCACTCGTCAAAGGAGGTTATGCTGTGGTTTAAGATTCCTCATCAGTGATCTTTTGGACCTTAATGGATCTATGTCACCACAGAAGGAACGTGCGTCACCATCTTCATTGTCATAATCTATTTTGATGATATCTTTTTAGCTGTAGGACAGTATTCAAAACAGAGGAGCTGGACTCTCACTGGAACAGTCTTTTTGCAAGTTGCTTTTTGCAAATTACAAGTTTTTTTGTTTTCATTCATTTAGTCTGGCACACAGACATAGGACTAAGTTTTGCTGCGCAGACATAAAGAACACCTGACAAGGAAGAGATAAAGAAGTAAGACTATTCTAGTGTGTACTTATCACGCAGACAAGTAGACAGAGAGACAGACAGCCACAAAAAGCAAAGTGACAAGTTGATAGACTGTGAGATCCCTCACACACTCGCACAGGTCACAATGCCAGACAAGTCGCAAGGCTCTAAGGAAAAGGAGATGCCTGGCGAAGAAACGTCACAGGTGTCTTTGGTGCCGGACATTATGGTCATCTCCAGTGATGGGAAGGGCAAAATCACTGGAGGCAATATCCTGGAGCTTGAAGACTTCAGTCAAAAAACAGATGACATAAAACAGTCTACACAAAACAATGACATTAACATTTTGCAAACAGGAGTCAATGAATCCAAGGTTTCCGTGAAAGTGGGAGTGGCGAAAACAGCACAGGCCCCTGAACCTCTCAAGACCAATTCTTTGTTGAAGGGAACAGGTGTGACCCTGCAGGCTACAGATCACGATGCCTCATCTTCTGATATGCTACAAACCGACAACTTTACCTCGTCACAGACAAGCGGCTGCAGCGACTCTGACTACAGCAGCATGAAATCCAGCCCTGGTTACGCTCACACCAGTTTCAGCACTGACCTCTGTGATGAAGAGTTACCTGAGCTTGATAGAAGCTCGTTTGAAAAGACAAATCCTATATCTCCTGTCCCTTTCTCTGAACCCAGCTTAGATGCTTCTCAATCTAACGACAACAGCAAAAATGGTCCAGATGATGACAGAGACCATTCCAAAACAGACTTGACCGTTAAACCAAAAGCTGAAAACTCACTCAGTGGCACTTCACCTACATCCTCTGATGCTTCATTCAAAGCCTACCAAACAAGGGACAGCATCGATGTGAGGTGGGACGAGGAGGACAGAGACGAGGACAGGAGAAGCACCCATTCCAGGCGAACTGTCAAAGAGGGGATGTGTTGCTGCTATCAGGCGTTCCACAGGGCTTTTCTGCAGTGCGTGGAGGAGACTCCGGCCATGCTGTCTGGACTGGGGCTGTCTCTGGCCTTCTGTGTGGCCATCATTGTCCTCATTGCCACCACAGGAAGGGTGAGACCTGGACAGAGTGTGTGTATGTGTGAGGGGGTATGATGCATGTGATGATGATGATGAGCTTTAAACTTTACATTTACTTCACAACCTGCAACACGTCTGTTTTTCATTATATATTAAGTTATTCATCAAGTAAAAGTCCCAAAACATTAACTTGTTCTGGCTTCTCTAATGTGAGAATTTGCTGTTTTCTCTGTTTTATATCATTGTAAATCTCTGCCGTGTTGTTCGAGGTAATTTGAAGATGGAATCTTGGGCCCTGTGAACTTTATAGATTAAACAATAATTAATTAAATTATTATGAGATATGGGCTGCAACAAACAATTATTTTCATAATCGATTACCCATCACAACATCCCAGAGCATAAGGTGATGTCTTACTGTGATATGTGACAAAGAAAAGACTCAAGTCACACAGTGGAGAACCTGGAACAAGAGCTTGAAAAATGATGAAAAAGTTCAGTGATTATCAAAATAGATTATTTTTCTAGTGATCAACCAAGACATTAAAAATGCCTCCATTGCATCAGTTTAGTGATTGACAACATGACAACTTTGTTGGAAAACGTTTCGCTGCCAACTCTGAAGTGGGACAAGGAAATAGAGCATTAAACCTGTTCTTCCAAAACACCACAACATTCTTGTGCTTCAGTCAATGTACATGACTTTTCATTCCTACAAATCAGTGGCGCACTTGAAACAGTACATATGTAGGCCATCTATGTCAACTTTGAATTGTTAACAGTGCAATTACGTATCTAACAGGATGTAATGAAGCATGTAGCTTAACTTGGGCCCTTCAGAGTTGCATATTAGGACCTGTAGTCTGTGGTGTACGGATTATTATATGGGTGTGAAACTAATTTTGCACAGGAACTTGTGCTGTTTTTGTTTGTTTATAACCATGTGACCATATGTCCACTTTTGTTTCTTGATCCGTCTTGAGCTTCAAGCAACACACGCTTGTTTGTTTCAAATATCAATGTACAAAAGAAGTTGTACTGCAAGTACTGGAAGTTGCATTGGAAGTCAGCAAAAGCAGTGTTAATTCCCTGAAAAAAAAACATGTCCCATTGCAAAATGAAAATACCTTTACTTCACATGGCAGGAGCAGATTAAAAACATTGTACCAGCTGTCTAAAGCTCAGCCTGGCTTTCATGTCTGATGAATAAAGGCATTTTCATTTTAGTGTAACGCAGGCTGTTGCTTTTTGGATATAGTAAACAGCTGAGGCAAAATAGGACAGTGCCAGGTAGATCTTTGTAAATGCATATTAACACGAAGTGCTCCTTTTCATCTGTGTCTGCTAATTACATTTTAGGTTAAAAGCTTTTTAACACTGATTGCCACACAGCATCTTCACAGCAGTACAGAAAACCTTGGAACTGCCTTTAATTTGAACTTTGCCAGTTTAACTTTAAGATACCTGAGATATAACTTTGTTCAACAGCCATTAACGCAGTAATTTGCAGTTTTCACCCATCTCTGCACAGAACATCGATGTCCATGTCGGCGCTCTGTCAGTGCTGTGTGTGGTTCTCTCTCTGAGTGCCATCCTGCTCGTCTGCCTGCCCTGGCTGGCCACGGTGAGGCGCTGTGGAGGAGCCCTGGCCCTCTTCGTCTGGGGGACTCTGTACACCATTGCCATAGTCTTCATCTTCACTGGAGGACCTGTCACTACGTGGGAACAGGTGAGAAGGAAGCAAAAAGAAAAAGAAATGACGAGCTTTATTGTAATTCAGAGTAGAAGAAGTATTCTTTACATTAACCTTTAACTCTCTGCTTCTTTCTTCGTGCTTTTTTCTTCTTCTTCTTCTTCTTCTCCTTCACTCTCTCTTACCTTCTCAGGTAGCGTTTTTCCTCTTCCTCTCTCTGAGTGTGTATACTGTGCTGCCTCTCTCTATGGCCTGGGCCCTCATGGTTGGGATTGGGACCAGTGTTTCACACATTATCATCATCAGCGTCTACGTTCCTGTCACGAGCCCAGAGACACCTGACCTGGTCGAACAGGTAAAGAGTGAATATATGTAAGATTTAAGTGAATAGCTTGATATTTTTCACATCTGTAAGCTAAATATGAAGCTGGAGCCATGAGTGGGGTAGCAAATTCAAATTTCATGGGTGAAACTGTTTGTGACCGGCCATGTTTACAGTTACACTGGAATAAATGCAAATGATCTGCGTCACTCTCTGTTCTCTCCCTAAACAGAGAGGTCCTAAACTTGGTCTTTTATAAACTATTATTTATCTTATGGTAAATTACAGGATGGTTTTCTGTGAGTAACTAAATACATTAATAATGTACACAAATTCAAAGTAATAATGAATATCAGTTTCGTAACACTCTGTCACTGATCGAGTGACATATTACAATAGTGGTTCAGCTACTTTGCTGTTATTATGATGGAAATATAGGAGGATAACTGATAAAGTATCAATAGTCTCCCTTCTCTGACTTCTCTCACAGCTGGTGGCGAATGCAGTGCTGTTTGTGTGTGTAAACTGTGTCGGGATTTTCCATCTGTGGATGACGGAGCACGATCTCAGGATCTCCAATCAGAAGAGGGAAGAGTTCAGCGCCATACGCTCCCAGAAGGAAATTAAGAAATATCAGCAGGTTAAAACACCAACTTTGACTCATTGGACAGTTTAGATTTAATTTAAATTCAAAACAGTTTCTTTGCACAAATTCATTTTTATTTGACTCAGCCTTTATTTGCTCTGCTTGTCTTAGTTTAATGCAGTCCAGGTCACTACACAGGTCAAACATCCTGAGTGACAAAAACAGCACAGCCTTTCCTGACTTGACTCATAATGTGTAATGTGTAATGTTGACAAGCCCAGAAACTATTCATTAATCAAAGTTGATTTGAGGCAGAGCAGCCAGAGGACATCAGACATCTCCATGAAATATGATCCAGTTTCAACCAAATCAGTGAATACATTCTGAAGGTGTGTTTTTGTACAGCAATGAGTGAGCCTCCGCCTTGATACATGGTACGCGCTCTACCAGGTGACCGGGGACTACTTCTCTTTTCAGTTACTCTGAACTAAAAATCGTTAAGTGTAATCACTCTCATTAAAGAGCTCTTTACCTCTTCAGAACAGGTTTGGTTACTGTATGTTGTTCTGGCTATTGGGTCAATAGCTTAATCATTCACTTTGCTGAAGCCCAGCAGCAATAGAATAGACAAACGCAAATGGACACTATTCACAGTAAGTAAACAAATAGATGAAACCTGATCCACTAAGTAAACACGGCATTGCTTCAAAGAGGCTTTTGATGGACGTCAGTTTCTTTTGCAGCCTTTGTGAGCTAATGGTCACCTCTCTAAGACAGAATACCAGTGACCCAGTGTCCAAACTCATCACCCACTGTCTCTAAACACGTTTTTACCCCGCCATCCTCTCTGTATCCTTGGCAACAGGAGCGTCTCCTCCTATCAGTGCTGCCACGGTATATCGCCATGGAGCTGAAAACAGAGGTGATAAAGAGGCTTTCCAAGCCCAAGAGCGATAAGGAGAATGAATCCAACTTCCACAACTTTCACAGCCTCTATATACGGCAGCACAAAGACGTCAGGTGATGATCGTACTGTTATGTTGTTGAGGTGATGTTGAGTAGCTTTTCAGAACGTTACAGTTGAACCATAACTTGTCTCTCTCAGTCCTCCTTCCCATGAACTTTACAGTAGGTTTTTTAAGGTATAAAAAGCAAAGTATTCTTGCGAATACATGCCTAATATTTGTGTCTTGTCTTTCTGGGTTTGTGTAGCATCCTGTATGCAGATATTGTGGGCTTCACAAAGCTGGCGAGTACCTGCTCACCAGAAGAGTTGGTCGCTGTGCTCAACAAGCTCTTTGGCAGATTTGATGACATCGCTAAGGTGAAAATAGCAGCACAACTTTTAGTTCTTCACAAACAATAGTTTTGCTTTAGTTATGAGCCAGCTAAGTCTCCCTCTCTCTGTTTGTTTCTCTCTGTAGAAAAATGGATGTCTTCGTATTAAGATCTTGGGTGACTGCTACTACTGTGTGTCTGGTCTACCTGACCCCATTCCCACCCATGCCAGGAACTGTGTTCAGATGGGTCTGGATATGTGCACTGCCATCAGGTCAGATGATCTGAATCTAAAGTTTTTCCCCCAACACTATTGGTTACTTCTCATTTCTTCTGTAATTATTTAAAATTGTGTGCTAAAATAAATTATTGTAATTTGCGTTGTGCTTTGTGTTGAGGTGCCTTCCATCTGATTTCTATTTTTACTGTCACGATTCAGTGCCCTTAATTTGCATCTGGTGTTACTGTACTCTGTATAACTTCCTTGTGGTCTTTATGTCACTATTCTTTCCACAACATCTGAAACCACATTATATATTACAGCTCAAAGCACACAGTTACAGTGTGTGGAAGCACCATAATATGTAAATTAACCATCATATTCTCATACTGGAGGTTTGTTTGTGTTTGCACCAAGTTAATCAAATATTGAAATACTGGGTTCTCTTAGCTGTTTGTTGCACTTAATGGGGACTTTTTAATGGGGAGTTTTATGGAAATTTACATTTATTTAAATCTATGTGACTTTACTAATGCTTTTGTCTCCTTGTAGTAAACTGCGAGAGGCGACGGGTGTTGATATCAGCATGCGGGTGGGTGTTCACACTGGCAACGTCCTCTGTGGTGTGATTGGCTTGCAGAAGTGGCAATACGATGTGTGGTCACATGATGTTACGTTAGCCAATCACATGGAGTCTGGAGGCCTTCCTGGGTGAGAAAATCTTAAAATCCGCTCAGATAATAAAATTATGAGTTGGTGTAGAAGATGATGCATTTTGAGATTTGCTGCCTCTTCACATTTTTTATGTCATTTTTTAAAAATGTATTATTTTGTTATTTATACTTTTATTATTAATAGGCGTGTCCACATCACAGAGGAGACACTGGTGCACTTGAATGGGACATATCAAGTAGAGGAGGGGGACGGGGGCAGTCGGGATCCTCTTCTTACAGGGAGAAAAACCTTTCTGGTGATTGACCCTGAGAAGATGAGCAGTATTTCCAGGAGACCTAAATTGGTAGGTGTATGTATTGGCCCGACCCCTGAAAACAAGAGGAGGGAAAATGTGCTCTGAGTAACTGCAGATCAATCATTGTTGTATATATTGAATTGGAAACTGTGGTGCTCACAAACCCTGCAGATGTGCTCTTGAGCCAAGGCACTGATCTCTAAATTACTGTGATTACTCTCTGCTCTGATCTAGCATCAGGGAAGGAATTACAGAAAAACCAATTACTCTACCTGAAGGAAAAAAGTAAATGAAAATCAATCTTCATCTTAATTTTAGGGAAACAATCTTGTGTCAGGAGAGACCAGGCAGCGAGCATCTGTCCGGATGTCTCAGTACCTGCAGTCCTGGCGGACTATCCACCCCTTCGCAGACCTAAGCAACCCTGATGCCACGCCCTCCAAGCCGGTCATCCCTACCAATGTTGTCATGAACCAGTCACAGCCGTCTGCAGTATGTGTTTGTGCTGATTCTCTCCTTGTTGCTTAGTTTCTCTCACATATTGAGCTGTGCATAAAAGTAATAATACTAACAGGATGACATACGGCACACACTCATGCAGTATATGTGCAGAAATCACATAAATGATGTTATTTTCTTGTAAGCATACACATTTTTTCCAGAAACGCATCTACATTACATCTTAGTAACGGTTAGTCCTTCAGCAAATATTACACACCACCTCTGTTCCTTTGTCTGTCTCTCACCAGTGTTTGACCATAACGTCTGTATTGTATATTTGAGAGAGGTGATAATAGGTGATGCTTTCTGTTGACCGTGTGTGTGTGTGTGTGTGTTTGCTTCAGGAAAGACCACCCTGCCAGAACAACCCCTCCTGGTAAGTTCCCAGATACATTAAAAGAATCCAAGGAACAAATATGGAAAATCATTATTAACGTGTGTAGAATAAGAATAATGCTCTCTGCATAGAAGCACTATTGAAGTCTGTCATTCAAGTATAGAGGAGCTCTTTCACAGCATTATTTTATTTGTTATGTCCTAAATTTCTGGAGGAAAAGATTGTTTTCCTAAAACACACTAGTTAAATGAGGAGTATATAATATACGATATAATGCATAATATCTATGTAATACACTATATGATTATGGTTAAATCTGTTTCCAATGTGTTCTTGTTTTGTCCCAGTTTGGTTGTGGATAATAACGTTAGGGGATCACTGGACACGATAGACACAGCAGGGTAAGTTTTCATCCTTCTTTGTTAGTTGGCAGAAAGCCAAGCATGTCTCTTGTTAAAAAAATTGATTGACCTTCTTTAATGTGAAATAAATTAGACCAAGGCTTAATTTGTGAAATATAAGTTGTGCAGGTCATACTAATCTTTGTAAACATAGATATTTCCATTGATTTCCTCATTATTCTATTATCCTAAAATTTTTGTTTTTATTTTTCATTCAGGAGGAGATTAAAGAAGCTCAACTGTTTGACTCTGCTGTTTAATGACCTGAGCCTGGAGAGACAGGTAGCTTCATTCTCTGGTCTCACTTAGAGAAGCTAATAGAGTAATACATGCATGCATGAAAGAGCAGAAACAAGCATGATGTGTTCCTGTGTCTGTTTGCTATTCAAATATTTCTTGTGTGTATGTCTAATATCGGTGTGTTTGCATTCCAGTTCCGCCTTTCAGAGGTAGAGGGTTTACACCAGTCAATGAGCTGCATAGCCCTGATCTTCGTCACTCTTTTCACCGTCCAGATGCTTGTTTCTAAGAAGTGAGTAGCCGTCGCATTCACACATACAACTATATTTAGTTTCACATGTTCATACTCACTATGTTCTGAATTAAATCAAACAAGAATTAAACTTTTTCCTATTTTGCTGGGAAACCCCTTCAAATGATACTGTCTGTGATTCCCCTGACTCACTCAGTCTCTTGCTTATCAGCTCACATACAGCAGAAATGAATTGTTTTCACCCTCTCTCCCAGTAACTTTGAGATGGCTGTGTCGTACGGTGCCACCTTTCCTGTGCTCGTGCTGTTTCTGTCCATCGCTTTCACTGGATACTTGGAGGTAAATGTACAGTTGTGGTATGTTTGTAATAACACTGATCAGTACTGTATTGGTAAGAAGTTTTATATCAACAGGTGATCCACAGTATAAATGGTTTAATGTCAGTACCGTTTTCAATGTTTGTTCATTTTCAGAAGTGGCGTTCCAAGATGCCGCTGGGTGTTCAGTGGATATCAGGGCTGTCCCGTGGCGTCTCCACCAGGGTGGCACTGCGACTGTTTGTGGTCACTTTCTGTGTGCTCATCACCCTGCTTATGGCCATTCTCAACTTTGTGAGTTCCTCTTCTGTCTTCTAGTTATTTTGTCATCATTTCTCTATCTATTTCCTGTCATTCACAGATACATCAATCCATCAATCATTTCTTCTCTGTTGTTCTCTCGTGTTTGTTTTTCAGTTCTTTCTCCCAGGAAACAACTGCACGGCAATTACCAACAGGACAGAGCTGGAGGGTCTCCATCTCTACACTGTGCCTGTAAGTACCTCCAAATGAACATTTCACCATGTTATTTATCCATGTTTCATCTTTGTTAAATGTCATAAAGAAGAAAAGTATCATAAAGTTTTCTCTTCCTGCAATAAGGTAGTTTATAACCACAAGAAAGGTTCATAATTTATTCATTATTAGCTCTTGAATGTTGAGAGCCTCAGCACAAGCTTTGAACATCACACACAACTTGTCATGACCCACATTTCTTCTTCTCCCACCTACCTCTTTCTTCAAACATCCAGTACTACCTGTACTGCTGCCTGCTGGCCATGCTGGGAGTGATCGTGTTCGTCAAGACGTGCATGACTGTGAAGGCACTGCTGCTCACCCTGGCTGTGGTGGTTTACCTGGCCCTCTTCCTCCATGTTTACGCCCCGAGGTCATACTGCCTCATTGACCTGCTTTACAATGACACCAAGTGAGTGACATGGCAGATGCAATTACATGTAAACACCAGGGGTTCAATATAGCTTTATATCCCTGAACATTATTTTGGAAATTAAAATAAAGCGGCAGCAGAGTAGCTCTGACTTTTTTCACCTGCTACAGTCACAACATTGTACTGTTCAGTCTTTTGGAATTAAGTACATTATGTAATTTTCTGTTCATGTTACCTAGTGTTAATAGACTAACTTTTACAAATAAGATGCATGAGAGTGTCCATGCATTGTATATGATTGTATATAGTAAATAGTGTCCACACAATCACACAGACTCTAATTAATCCTGATAAAGTTCAGTTTCCACTCGTCCACATTCATTCGCTGCTTATCTATAGCCATCACACCGTCTGTCTTGCTCTGCCGAAGGTGTCAAATATCCTTCCTTTTGTTTGACACTCAGAAGTACAGATTGTGGATCCTTGTCTGGAGTCTCAGATCACCATCATTTATTCAACAGCTTTCTATAGCAAGAGGCCTTCCCGGGGGTGCAGGCCTCATTGAGTGTGAGATACAAGACACTCTTATCTGAGGAATTATTTAATGGAAGGAAAAAAGAGTGACAGTAGTTTAGTAATAGATCATGTGCCAGCATGGCTCAAATATGTGACTCTGTGTGTGTTTTTCTGCAGGCCGGGAGTGCTGAAGGACCCTCAGATCATGTCTGGGGTTTGGCTGGTCATCTTTTACATTGTGTGCCTCATACTGGCCAGACAGGTATGTGTATGTTTACAAATGTTTATACAGTATTTATTTTTGTCTCTGTTGGTGCTCGTGCAAATAATAGTTTTTGCTCTTTTTGTTACAAATTTACTTAAACCAAATTTGTCTTTATCTCAGGACGAGCTGGGTTGTCGTGTAGACTTTCTGTTGGAGCGCTGTTTTAAGACGGAGAGAGAGGAGATGGAGACCATGGAGAACGTCAACAAGCTCCTCCTTCAGAACGTGCTGCCGCTCCACGTCGCCTCCTTCTTCATGGGCAAAACTATTCGCAACCAGGTAAAGAAAATAAAACACAGCAGATATGTACAGTAGATCATCACTATCCATCCAAACGTTTTTCTGTTTTTAAGGCTCGTATACAGAATGTAAAATTATGAAAGAGAGACATTTTGAAAGAGTAGAGTAACACCAAAATATTGATTTTTGTTTGTTTTTATATGAGAATATGTTTCTGTACTATCTCAACCATTAAATTCTTTGCCTTACTATTTGTTTCAGGATTTGTACAGTCAGTCATATGACTGCGTGTGCGTGATGTTCGCCTCTGTGCCTCAGTTCAAAGAGTTTTACAGCGAGAGCAGCGCCAACAGGGACGGACTGGAGTGTTTGCGCTTCCTGAATGAGATCATATCAGACTTTGATGAGGTATGAGGAAGGAGATAATATTATAGACTGTCAGTGTCTGCATCACCAGGTTGGAACATTTTGTCCATGTCTCTAATTCTCCCCTTTTTTCCATTCTCTGTTTCACTTTCTCCTCATCATCATCTCTCTTTCATGCAGCTTCTTTCTAAGCCCAAATTCTGTTCAGTGGAGAAGATTAAGACTATCGGCAGTACGTACATGGCTGCTGCCGGGCTGACACACTGTCCTCTAGGGGACGAAAGAAAGGTTTGCTCAGTGTTTTCATGCATTTATAAACATAAAAAAAGTAAACACTTGTCCATATTTTCAGTAAGATACCCTGCCTACATTAACTTGATCTCTGGCTCCCCCTACAGAAAGTTGAGATGTCCTACAGTCATGTGCGTGCCATGGTGGAGTTTGCCATCGCTCTGATGGGCAAACTGGAGCTTATCAACACACACTCCTTTAACAGCTTCAAACTCCGGATCGGTGAGTTTATTTTAGATTAATGATGAAAAGGGTGGTTGATAATACTAAAAGTCAGGTGCCTACATTTTCAAGGTAAAATTACATTAGTTGATGGTGTTTCATAAAATAATTTACAATCATTGACTGGATCCATTCAAACAGTAATATAGTTTGTACATGCTGCAAATTTCTGTGCACCATGAAAACCAAGGAGGGACTTTTAAGAAAGAGAGATTTGCGCTCTGTGTTTATGAACATTTAATCATGCCTCCCTGTTGTTGACTTGCAGGAATAAACCACGGTCCAGTGATTGCAGGAGTCATTGGAGCTCATAAACCTCAGTATGATATCTGGGGGAACTCTGTTAACGTGGCCAGCAGGATGGACAGCACAGGAGTGTTGGACAAGATACAGGTCAGATAAAAAGGGTCAGAAGAAGGATGGAGGTGTTTTATGTGGTGGACCATATCTTACATCTCGTCTCAATAAGAAATACAAATCCAGGAAGCAAGAATATCTCTTATAAAATATCTGATTTTTATTCTCTGAAACATTTGTGATTTATACACATTCCCTGTGTAATTCTTGTCCTTCTGCTCCCAGGTGACAGAGGAGACAGCCCAGATGATCGAGAGCGTTGGATACAGCGTCACTGTCAGAGGAACAGTCAACGTCAAGGGCAAAGGGGAACTCACCACCTACTTTGTTAACACGGAACAGTCGCTTCCTCACTTCTGACCTCAAAACTTAAACAGACTCATTGCTCAGACCTGGATCCAAACATGAGCTACAAATGTTTGGGCTTGTTTTAATGAACCCGGTGTACCAGATGGGTCACTCTTGTGAACCGCTGCAGCTAACCAGTCACTACGTGAGTCATTCTGGTTGCCCACAGAGGAAAAGACTTGAAAATACTACTGTGTGTTTACCCAGGCCTGGAATCATCATGAGCATCTGCACTGACTTCATGCTGAAATGGATGTAGCAATACAGGGCATCACCTGTTAATCATTTACATCTGCAGAGGAGCTGCCTTTGTCTTTGGGATGAGACACTAAATAAAATCCCAACCGGTCAAATGAAGAAAAGTACTGGCAACTGGAAGCAGAGAGCTTTCTACTTATGGCCCATTTAATGGAAAACCATGTTGCTTACTGTATCTGTACTGTATCTGGGTAATCCTGTGAAACTACTTTATGTGGGTCAAGTTCCCATAAAACACTTTTTACTGTATTATTCTGAAAACCTAATCAGAATCCGATTTTTTTTTTGGTAGACTTAATATTGTTGAATCACATGCACTGTCCAACAGTGTTCGTGTACCATTAATTTATTGAAAAAATAAGTTATGAGACGTACCAAAGATTGCTGTTGTTTTATGAAGGACTTGGTAAAAGAAGACTATGACTCAAATAAGCACAATAACTTTTTTTTGCTGTTCATTTTAGGTTATTTACAGTTTCTTTTCACTCCATTGTGTTTTTTAAGCTTTGAATGCTTCTCATGAGAGTATGTTGGTACAGAACATCCTGTTTCTTTAAATGTAGGACAGTAGACAATTTGTGAACTCAAACCAGTTCTGTGACACTGATGGGTCTTTTTACACTGGTTCCCAGCCTCCCAGGGAGACGGAGATAAGACAAGATCACAAGAAGTTTCACAGCATAGAAAGGAGATAAAAACACAAGATTTGTACTGTTCAAAGTTGGTTTGTTTGTTTCTTTAATTGATGCTTTTATTGTGAAATCCTAAGTAGACGCTGGTTTATTTCAGGTGTCACAAAACAAAAAGGTAAAGAACGTGTGGTTAATGTTGCTCATGTAGTTAAATAATGTTTTCACTTGATGCTGTAACACATCTGCACCCAGGCACGGTGACTGCACTTTGTCATGAGTTGAGTTTTTAAAGGGAGCTCAACGTTGTTTGTGCACAAAAGATTACGGTTTCTTTTTTAAGTGTGAGGGATGATGTGAAGCGTGAATGAAAAAAAAAAAAGTTTGTTCTGTATAGGGACATATTTTTCTATTCTATTTATAAACTAATAAAAAATACAACCACAGCTGCGTGTGTGTGTTTGTGTATGTATCAGCTTCCTACGTGCATTTCTTGACTGTCGAGAAGTGTGGAATTTCCCCCAGTAACGCCCACATGCGCTCTGATTGGCTGAAACGACTCATGCGGAACTTTTCTGACTTCCTATTGGCTCCCGCCGGTGTCAGTCACTCCACTTCCTGCTTCACGGTTTGTTATTAAAGCGTATCTCCTTTAAATGGGACGGTCGGAGTTAATAAAGTCGGTGAGTGTTTGTCTTTCTTTCTTCTTTTTAAAGTTAACTACTTGTTTTTAGTGGCAGAAAAGCAGCTTGTTTTATTTTAGCGGCGTTTACAAAACGTAATTCTGGTTGAACCTGAATGAAGAAAGTTTAAATGTGAACTTTACCTGCCGACACTTAAACTTTAGTCCTCCTGTCGTTTCTTTGTCAATAAATCACTTTGTCAATTTCACAGGAAAATGAAGGGTTTAATTAATTGAAGCAGCTACATATAAAGCCAGAAGATGTCAGGGGCCCATGAGGCAAACAGGAAGCGCCGCCCCCCCAAAATGTTCTTGATCTCGACCGACCTGAAGGTCCAGGACCAGCTGGACGGTACCATTCAGCTGCAGCGGGGGTTCCTGTGCCAGGAGCAAGACAAGAACAGAGGGAACTTCATCTGGGTTAAAGTATGAACACAGTAACTGCAAGTAGATTCACACTGACATTTTGATATCTGGTTAGAGACACGAGAATTAAACTGCCACACTGTAAAAGGCTGTATCATTTATTTTAGGGATGAATTGATCAGCAGTGGTTTTGATAATCAACAAGTAGTTGCAGTCATGCTTCAAGCAGAAATGCTCTTTAATGCCAGCTTATTAAATTTAAGGATTTACTGCTTTTGTGCATTGAATATCTTTGGGTTTTTGACTGTTGACAAAAGATGCAATATAGTATTATTATTATTGTACTTTTCACTATGTTCTGACACTTTATAGAACAAAACAATTAAATGGTTTATAGAGAAAATAGTTTGCAGGTTAATTGATGCTGAAGATAATCAACTTGTTTCAACTAAACTTAACTATTTCAAAAGGTAAATTTGTCTTCCAGAAAGGTGAAACATCAAACACACGCATTCACATCATATTGTAAAACACATAATAAGAGGATGTAAACACAAATGCTTAAACCCCATGTAAATGTATCATTATTTTATAATTCACGTATGTTCTTGTGCATGTGTTTGAATTAATTTTGTTAAGCACATGTTTATACATATCATGGCGCTGTGTTTAGGTGTCTCAGTTTAGCTGTGAGTATCTACCACATGCTGTTGAGTCATCCTTTTCAAATGCTGGATATATTTAGTAGTATCTTTACACCCTCCGACTTTCATACTTGCCTGTAAGTACTTTCCTTTTTTCTCCCACTCGTTTGTTTTTCTCTGTCTACCCCTTGTTCTCACGCAGGTGTTGGATAATGACATCATGTTAAAACTAGAGAGGAAGTTCCTGCACGAAGTCCCGGCTGAACTGAGCGGCCTGTTGGAGCCTGTGTCGGATCCGGAGGCCCGCCTAAGACTTCTAAGTAATACACTAATAGTTAGTTAGTACAGTTAGTTAGTTGGTAACATGTCTGTGTTATTAGAAGGAATAATGGTGATTATTGCAGTGGTGGTTGTAGAAATATTCATATTGAATATTAGTGATGCTAGTAGCAATGATAACAATAAACAACCTCAGACTATTGGTAATGGAAGTAGTGTTAATAATGATGAATATAATAGTAGTAGCCAAATGACGACAGTTGTAGAAGTATTAGTAGTATCAATTAACATAGGAGCAGGAGCAATGATGATAAAATACTCGTGTTACATGTACTCTTAATATTAGTACTGCTATATGTGTACTCTGCAGAATTAAAGTGTGGCCCAAAGTAAAAGTTCTTTGAATGAGGAACATGTCATCTTCATGGCTTTCAAAGGCTCTGAGGACAGAGTTCAAATGTGTCTTTCAAATGGAAAATGGGAAGTAAAACCAAATATTATAACATTTTTTGTCTTCGTTGACTGACCAAGGCCAATTTTTTTCTTCAAATGTAATTAGCTCTTTGTTTCCTCTGTAGTATGGTGCTCATAGTTTAATTGTTCTGTATTTTCCAGACAATCCCGGGAAGCTGCAGCAGTTGGCTTCTTTGCCTGTCAGTGCTCCACTGTGGGTCCAAATAGGCCAACAGGACGAGCTGGCAGAGGCAGAGCTGAAATACGTCGGACCGCGGACCAGAGGGAGCAGTGCTGTGTTTTTTGGGGTACAGCTCAAGGTAATATTAGATTTGGTTATTGATGAAAATGGTGACCAAAAATAGCATCAAACATGAGGTTTGATTTAATGCATCATATAACTTTAAGAGTCAAAAAGCAGAGGGAAAAGAGTGATTGAGTGATAAATGAATATGAAACGAGATAAAAACAAGACAAAATGAAGATAAAAACTATATGAACTATATTCACCTTTCGCTTATACAAATGTGACCATGATGGATAACCCATAAATACAATACACTGGTTGCACTACATCATATTAAAAGTACAAAGTACAAAAAATTAACTGTATATAAATATATTTATATTTTTCACATGGTACAAGTAGGAATTGCACAGGATAAATAGTTATTTAGGATATATAGATGTGCAGTTTCTTTACATGTGCAGGGTGCCTGTGAAGGGAAGGAGCACTCAGAGAGCTGCGATCTGTGCTCAGACAGTTTGCCTCTTAACACCTTATTCTGCCTCTTCTCTCCCCGTCTCCTCTGCAGGGTGCAGCAGCAGGTAAAGGACTGAGCAACGGTTCCTATAAAGGCCAACGACTCTTCAGCTGCCCCGACGCCTGTGGCCTCTTCCTCCCGGTCAGCCACATCAGGCTCCGCCACTGGTCTCGCAGCAATGGCTCCGACGCGCACGAGCGAAACCGCGAGCGAGACCACCACCGCAGCAGCAATAATCACCCCCTGAACGGGCACCACAGCAACAACGACCACCCGAATCATCATCGTCAGCCCAGTCGTCATATTAGTTTCCACCAGCATCGTCCCAGCAGCCCTCCTCAGCCCCACACTTTGGGCATCCTCCCTCGAACAGCAGAGTCGGTGCCTGTCACAGTTCAGAACCAGGTCCAGGTCCGAGGCCCCGCGTCACCCCCGCCGTTCCATGTTGGCCAGCGGGTGTGTTTCCCCCTGGAGGACAGTGTCTATGACGGGGAGGTGCGCTTCTGTGGCCTCCTGCCTGGCCGCTCCTCGTCAGGGATGTACGTCGGAGTCCTGCTGGTCAGTACAACACCTGAGATAAAACTGTGGTCCCTTCACCTTAAACACTGACAGATACTTTTATCTCAATGTCAATTAAACTGAACCTTTGTCGTATCATTCTCCATCTTTTTCCTCATTTACTGTCACATCTCTTCTGTCGACTCAAAAGGCATAAAAAAATAGTTGTCAGAAAAGAAATTCCAGGCTTACAACTACATTTGGATGTTGTTGATAGTCCTCGAACTAACAAAAAAATGTAAAAATTTTCCTTCTGCTTAATTTTATAAGTGATAAAATACATTGTCTGATGTGTTAAAGCTTTGTTTGTATGTAATATCTTCCATTTAAACTGTTCAGCTAAATTCATTTTACTCATATCTATTTTGCTTTCTCTAAATTTGAACATCTCTGTGTTTGACTTTGTGTTACTCCTTACAGGACGCTCCTGTGGGTAACTGGGACGGGCTTTATAAGGGAGAGAAGCTCTGCCACATTCCTTCCCCTCTGTATGGACAACTTCTGCCAATCACCAAGGTTTCCTCAGGTATGACAACCATTTACACCACAAGGCCTCAGACACTCACAGTATGTGTTAAGCATTAGTTGACAGTGTTACACAGAGTCTATTAGAACCTTATTATCAGGAAGCAGGCAAGAATTAAGTTAACAAGAAAGAACTCTTGTTCCATTTCCTCTTAGAGCCTAAATCCCACCGTCACAACCCTCTTTCCCAAATTCCAAAATCCATCCTGAAGGCCGTGCCGCCCCCCGTCACTAAACCCAGCCCTACGTCACCACCTGCCTCTTCTCCCAAGATCGCCCTGATGCCCCCAACCAAGCAAGCTCTCCCGCTGCCCCTGCCAAAACCCGCCCCTCCGCTGCTGCCGCCAAAACCCTCCCACAAACCCCTGCCTCCTCCCCCTCTCCCACCTCCCAAACCCCGCAGCCCAACATCCCCGACCGCCACTGACCTGCTGCAGCACACCAACGGCATACACGGCCCTCCTTCGCCGCTGAGGTCTCCAGACAATGTTGACGCTGCAGGGGAGGATGGAGAGGCGGGACTGGAGGGCGAGCTGGAGGTGGGCTCGATGGTGGAAGTGAACGACCCGCCGCTGTTCGGGGTTATACGCTGGATTGGACGGATCAATGGGATTTTAGAGCAAGTGGCAGGAATTGAGCTGGTAAGGTGACAGTTTGTTGTTTACCAAAACTGCTGAGTGACGCATTTTGATACTAGTTTTATTTTGGATGTTTGGTTGATTGATTTGGATTTGGTTTCTTAGAGATCTGCTTTGTTTTTATATGAAAGAGAATCTGTCACATAAACATATGCGACTAAAGTCACTGTACTGACTCATATAAGATTGTACGTATATAACATTGATAAAGACAAACCCGCTGTGTGTGTCAGGACCAGGAGCTGTCTGCAGGAACAGACGGCAGTTACCTCGGTGAACGTCACTTCCGCTGCCCAGCCAACAAAGGGCTGTTTGTCAAGCTTCGCAACTGTAGACGGGACTCCAGGTTTCCCGCCCCTGAGACACCTGTCAATCAAGTGGAGCGATGCAACTCCATAGGTAGGAAAATGTGGTTGTCGTGTCTGACATCAGGTTTGTGAAGTCATGCTGTGAAGGTTTGGCAGCTACTGCGACCAGACAATCCAAAATACAAAGCTAATTATGGAGCCTGATTGAGAAGAGAAAGCAGCATCCAGAACAGCAACAGAAAAACATACATCATAGACACAAGACACAAATTCTCTAAATTATTGTGAGAAAATATTGACTTTGAGAGCTACTTTAGGGCCAAGCAACTATTTGAGGAACTGAATCCAAATGCATCCTCCTCTTTTGTGTGATTTTCTGTATGAGCATCACACCTGTGCAGTTTTCTTATGTAAGACTGCCTCCTGTGTCCCTGTGGCTCGCAGCCTTTGCAGAGTGGGGCAGCGAGCGTGTGGAGGACCACACTCCACCTGTGGACGGGGACGAGGCCAGTGAACTCTACCAGGGCTGGAAGAGAGGCATCCAGGGTCACCTCAACTCCTGCTACCTGGACGCTACGCTGTTCAGGTAAAATCCGAGGCTGTCTACATGCTTTATGGGAACAGACAGCATTGAAGGATGTGGTTTTATTATGTTTAGGATGAGCTCCCATGACCTTACGATGCAGTCGCTTGGGTGTGAATTATGCTGAACTCATCCATAACAAATACAAGCGTGGCTTTGATTCCCTCTGTCTCTCTGCAGTCTGTTCTCCTGCTGCAGTTCAGCAGACTGGGTGTTGTTCTGGCCCTCTGACCCTGAAACAGACCAAAACTCCAGTCAGGCTCAGGACCTGCTGCGCTGTGAGATAGTCAACCCCCTGCGGAGGTTTGTAAATATATGACCTCACCACTTACTTTGTTATATACAAGGCGTTCCTGAAGTATTTGTGTACTGGTGTGTTTCCAAGGTACGGCTACGTGTGTGCCAGTAAGACCATGGCCCTGAGACGACTGCTGGAGGCTGCGAACAGCGACACAGGCTTCACCAACCAGGAGAAAGGTGTGTGTGAAAGTCATTACCCCATTAGCCCTCTGCAGGTTGATCTGCCATGAACAGTGTTTGTGTGTGCGAGCAGACTGAGGAATGTTGTCATGCTGTCATCTGTCCATCAGATCCTGAAGAGTTCCTCAACAAGCTTTTCCAGCTCCTCCGAGTCGAGCCGCTCCTCAAGATCAGGTAACCTCACTGCTGTCTTTGTTTACGTGCTCAAAGGAGGCCAATCAGGAGCTTATCATACTGCGTCCAGTCACACACACACACACACACACACACACACACACACACACACACACACACACACTCTGATTCACTATCACACCGGCCTGCTGTTCTCCTTTAATGTAAAGGATGTTGAAAAGGCTCTTGGATTGAATTCAGTTCACCTCCACTCAGCTTAATATAACAGACTGGATCAGTAGTTTGAAACTTCACGAGGCTTTAAGCTGATTAACAGAACAGGAAAGCAGAACATTTCAGCCTCACAAAATTGTGGGGTTTTATAGATTTTCATCTAATCTTTAATGTTATTTCTTGTCAGTTACTGGATCATTTTTGCCTCTAAAAACCGTGAGTGGTTTTGTTTGGTTGAGAACCACAAGATTCTCAACCAAACCACAAGAGAAAAAATACTCTTATTGGAATAATCATCTCTTTTTTCCCCCTGTCTTTCAGATCAATGACTCAACAGCCTCAGGAGTGTCACCTCTACCAGCTCTTCCCGCCCACCCTTCCTCCCTCTCCCTCTTCGCCCTTACCCCTCTCCCCAGTTGACTCCCCCATCCCTCTCGTCTCGCCGTCGTCCAGTCGGATGAGGGTGGCCAGCGTCCAGGCGCTGCTGGAGTCCTCCTTCCTCCACGCCGGCCTCAAATTTGTCGAGGTAACAGTCCGAAATTTCTTGTGGCTTTATTGAAGCAGAAGTCAGCATGTTGTAAAAAATAAATGAGTGTATAACTATTAAATCATGCACTGGTCACCCACCAGGCTCCCTCCTGCCTCTTACTGCTCATGCCTCGGTTTGGAAAGGACTTCAAAATGTTTGACGCCATCTTGCCCACCCTCAGCCTGGACATCACAGACCTGCTCGACGACTGTAAGGACTTTTTTTCATAACAATCTACATTTTAGCAGCATTTAGCTTGTTTCTGGTTTGGTTTTATGTACATTAAGGTTTCATTGTCAGTGAAGTGTAGTTTTTGTCTCTCTTTGTCTTACCAGCTCTGAGACAGTGCAGCATCTGTCAGGCTGTAGCTGAGTGGGAGTGTCTCCAGTGTTATGAAGACTTAGACATCACTCCAGGTCATCTCAAACAATACTGCCAGACCTGCAACACACAGGTATCCACTTCTGACTTTGGACCTGAGACTAATTTGTAGTCTTGATAGACTTCACCTAACATTGTCAATGTTGTTTACAGTTGTGTTGCTGCCCCCAAGTGGCTAGAATCAATGATTACAGAATTACATTAGTATGATATAATAAAATGCAGTTATAGGCCTAATGTTATGTCTTTTCTGTATCTACATCTGCCCTTCACATTGACTCTGTTTGTCTTTCCGTCGATCATCAGGTCCACAGTCACAGGAAGCGGGCGTCCCACAGCCCGGTGAAGGTTACTGTCCCAGGAGGACCGTGGACCGGCCCTCTGCACTGCACCCGCCAGCGGATGTCTCTCTTTGCCGTGACGTGCATCGAGACCAGCCATTACGTGAGCTTTGTCAAGCACGGGCCCCTCTCCGCTGATTGGCTGTTCTTTGACAGCATGGCTGACCGGGAAGGTGAGAGATCCTCTCTTAGATCAATTTAAGCACTCTCATCAAATCGCTCCCCTATATCTCTTTCTGTGCTCCCACCCAGGCGGCGAGAACGGCTTCAACATCCCGCGGGTGAAGGCGTGTCCAGAGGTGGGCCGCTACCTCAGCCTGTCAGAGGAGGAGCTGAGCAGAGTCGACCCCACCTCCTTACGGGAGCCCGCCCGCCGCCTCCTCTGTGACTCCTACATGTGTCTGTACCACAGCCCAGAGCTCAGCCTGTACAAGTGATGTGGACACACAACACACACAGATCTGGGCGTAGAGCAACATCCCGTCTAACTGATACGCACATGTTGTCCTCAGGTTCTTGGTCTTGTCAGATTAAAACCATACATGTCCAGAATAAAGAAGTGTTATTTTCCCCACAGACACAAACAAATGTGAGCAAGATACAACATGTGATCACACCTGAGATGTATTTCAGAGCTTTTCTGAACCCAGGTGTGCTGTGACAGTTTGACCTGGATCAAGGCCATATCTGGTTATACGGTCTGCTGCCAGTCTGTTTGAAAAGACTGAACAGTGCCTCAGAACTAAATGTAATCTCCTCAGACAAAATAAAAATGTGACAATCAGCTAATTGTACACAATAATTAAGAGCTTTGTACACTCATGAACTTGGTGGTAAAGTAGTCTGATGGGTGTCAGTACTTGTCTTTACATCCTATCTTACCTAATGATAATAAAGCTCACACACTATACAGAACCACTGTGCCTGTAACGTATGACACATGTACACTTTACAATTCAATTTGCACTGCTTCATTTACACGTCAGTATGTGTATATATTATATTCTTGCCTTAAACTGACTGTAATGACTGCACACAGTTGATTAAACTATGTTCCTGCTTACGGGTTGTTTCATATAATGCTGCACACAATGGGAACAGTGTCCTGGTTAATAAACGCTTTGATACTCTTCCAATTAGTTTACATTTGTGTGTTTCTTTTTTTTTTTATTGAAACGTACTCAAAAACATGCAGATGTCAATCAGCAGACAGACACAAGGCACGGCAAACATCACAACAATAACTTAAATATAAAATAATGTTATAACATTTACCAAATAACAGTAAGTAAAAGTAAAACCAGAGGGTTTTTCACTCGTCTTAAAGAATCTGTAAATAAACATATTTTTATTACAGCTGCATTAGAAAAAAATGTAATTATGTGATTGAATCGTTTCTCTATTTTTTCCAATAAACTTTATTAAAACAGACACAGCAGGTGACAAACCTTCTGTGTACAACTTATGGATACAACAGAGGGACCAATATGCTAAAAGAAAATAATTAGATAAAACTGTAAAGTGTTTTTTGTTATAACTCGCATCTCTTTTTTTATTTCATTCAGCAAACACATGAAATATTTTGCCTGATAAAGAAATTCAACTCTGAAAAGTTTGTTTATAAATAATAACAAATAAGTTGAGAGCAAGAAACCTCCTCGTGTTCATAAATCCCCCAAAAAACTCCTGTTTATATAAATGAATGATATATTTTTTTGAGTGGAAGTGACGTATTTCTCCGACGCACGGGACGCGTATTTGCGTCGGAAGCGTGATTGCGTCATCATTGCGGGCCCCGGAACCTGCGAAGCGACGAGAGGGTCGATTCGTGCCTCGACACAACAAGCTGGTTTCATCTCATCTCGTCCAAAACTAAGAACAAAGAAAGCAGATAGCGGCAGTTTGGATGTTTCTATAAGGTGAGATGAACGTTTAAAGACGCTCTGTCGGGTTTTTTAGATGTAACTTTATGTTTTAGATGCTTAAAAACCAACGACGTCAAGTGACAGAAACATCGTGTGGATTCGCTTCAATTTTCAGCTTTTCTGTTTCAGTTGTCGTGTTTGCGATGATTTGACTTGTGAAGGAGAAACTGTGCGATGTTGCTGGATGCAGCCATCAAATCGGCTTTGTTAACAATCAGTAACATTTGCTTCTAACAGGCTTTTTATGTCGAGATTCATTTTAACCTTTAACATCACAGACGCTTAAATAAGGGGAAAGTGATGCTCCTGTTTTTTTAAGACATCCACTAATATGATCTTGTGTCGTCAATACAAATGACTTTATAGTAGATTAAATCAGTATTTGTTATTTAGCATTTCAAAATACTTGTCCCAACGATATTAAATAAGTTGACATGGTATTTGTCATTTCAACCATAATAAATACTACTGGACTTGTTTCTCTCATTCTCTCTCAGACTTTACATAAAACATCAAAACATCAAAGACATTACATTTTGATGGGGTTTTTTTCTTTTGGCTGTTTACACCCAGGAAGCCCAGAGATGCTTCATGGAGAGCTGAACATAGAAGAAAACATCTGCCCATCTGATTTCTGTTGATGTGTCTCTGCAGGTGCTTTTTGTCTCTGAGGTCCAGCAGTGCAGCCGGTTGCCATGGCGTCTCCAGGGAGACAAGGAGGAGGAGGTGGCGGAGGAGGAGGTGGAGCAGGAGCTCTGTCGACAAGAGGAGGCAGCGGGGCCAGGAGGATGAAGTGGGCTCTGGAGCTGAGCTTAGGCAACACCAGGTAAACAGAAACAGAGAACATGGGAACACTTGCAACAGTCTGTCAAATAAATGCAACCCAAAAATGTTGGAAGGATTTATAAAACCTCAATAAAAACAGAATGCAGTCATTTACAAACAAACTGTTTCCTGACAACAGTTTTCTGACGTGTTCCTGACTCCATGTATTAATCTCCTTTATCCAACCATGTGTTGACAAAGTGTTGAACCTCTCTCCATCCTGAGTCTTTCCAGGATGAACCTTTCAGACCCAATCATGATCCTATCACCTGTTACCAATGAACCTGTTTACCTGTGGAAGGATCCAAACAGGTGTTTTTGGATCAGTCCACAACTTTCACAGTCTCTTGTTGCTCCTGTCCAACTTGTCACCAAATTCATAAACAAAGCCTTTGAAAGAGTCGTAGTCGGTGATTAGAGATAGAAACGCTAAACTTTGTGTTGCTGCAGGAGTCGTGGTGACCGACAGGGCGGTCAAGGAGACGTTGTTTACCCCATCGGCTACTCTGAGAAACCCGTCCCTGACACCAGCATCCAGGAGACAGACAAGAACCTGGTGGAGAAGGTAATCAGGGAGGAGAACCTTTACTTTCTTATTTCTCTTCTTCAGAGATTGTTGTTGATGTTTTATCCTACTGCTAATGAGGGTTGTGGCTACTCGTCAGGGTTTCTTATGTTTCTCAAACACCTCCTACTTATTTATTGTAAGGCTACATTTGGTGTTCCGTTTTTGCAAATAATGAAATAATAATCCCAAAAACGATGCCAAAAGTATTACACAGAAGTAGCAAAACTCAAAAATATATCTAAGTTAATTTGATAAGGAATGTCAACCATAAATGGAAGCAAAGAAAGGGAAATAAAATATCACAAAATTTGGCACAATAAAAGCTATTACTTAATAGCTAAATAAAGGAAGCAGTTTAGAATATACATCTATTTAAGATTTAGATATAAAGATAAAATGTTCCAGAACCAGAAATAAATACATTACCTCTGTCTGTCTCTTTGTTCATGCAGCGCTGCTGGGACGTGGCCCTCGGGCCCCTGAAACAGATCCCCATGAACCTGTTCATCATGTACATGTCGGGCAACACCATCTCCATCTTCCCCATCATGATGGTCTGCATGATGGCCTGGAGGCCCATACAGGCGCTCATGTCCATGTCTGCCAGTGAGTATCTGCCATTCACACTGGCTGCATCGGATTTTGCTTCCTTTGTTTGGATCAGACTCTGTTGTAGGATCAGTTTAATCATCATCATCAGGTTCATTTCTTGCATTTCACTCATTCCTTTGTTGTGTCTCAGCCTTCAAGCTGTTGGAGAGCTCCAGTCAGCAGTGGCTTCAGGGTCTCGTCTACCTGATCGGTAACCTCCTGGGCTCGGCGTTGGCTATCTACAAGTGTCAGTCAATGGGACTGCTCCCGACACACTCGTCTGATTGGCTGGCTTTCATAGAACCGCCTCAGGTAAACATAGTTTTTTACTAAAGAGTAATAAAAATGTTGTGAGTGATTCTTTAAATGTGATCCAATACCTTTCATTGAATCAAACTTGTATTGGTGGTCACTGAACCTCATAAATCCTGGCAATATCTCATGTGCTCGTCACTCACATTTAGGCCAGTAGGGGGCAGAACGTGCACATTTTGTCATTACATTTATAAATGGCAATTTTCTGGTTTAGTTGTAACAGTCTTAAATCTAAAGAAGCACTATAATGATGCATTTGAAAATAAGTATAAATATGAAGGAATTAAAAGATAAGAGAAAAAGAATGATGAAAAACTTTGTCATGAACGTGATTCAAATTGAGCAAGCCCATATTTTCACAGACTTGTCCTGTTGCAGTCTTATGAAGGAATGTGTTGTTTCCATCATAAAAATATTAGAAATCTCTCTAGTAATGAACCAACACAGACTTAATTTAAGCCTTTTCCTTCCCCTCCACAGAGGATGGAGATCCTGGGTGGAGGGATGTTGTTGTGAAGAGGATGGAGCATGCACATACCAGATTCAAATATTTACAGAGGTTATATACTGTACATTCTCCTCCTGCGCCGTGCAGCCTGGCTACCTGTTAAAAGCCGTCTGGATCTTGTCCACAACACATTCAACCTCTGCGGTGGAAGTTAGAACAGGCAAGATGTTGGTTAAATCAGCAGCAGGATGTGCGGCACAGCTTTTTACACACACATTTTGTTTGTTAACGTTACTTCAGCCTGCTGAGCTGCTTCATGTCTTTTCCATCACCTCTGTTGTTCCCCAGTCATCTTCTTTTTCATGCTTTTAATAATCATCTTAACAACTTTACAATAGACAATAGAGTTTTCCTCTTTTTTTCCACTCTTCCTTTTCTTTTCGTTTCTCAGTTTGTAGTGAGACACCTCATTATGTCACCGTGATTTCAGCAACATTTACTAACCTGTTTAATTTATAGGTCTGTTTAATTTATACTGATTTGCTCTGTGAAAATGTTCTATAAAATAAATCCGTATTGGCTGAATTCAAATGTTGTCAACTGTGTCAATAAATGTGTTGGATGAAAAAGATTTTAAAAGTTGTGGTTCATGAAAAAAGTGGTAATAAATCTGAGATGTCAGGTGGCAACGAGGGCAAAGGAAGAAAACATGTGTTAAATCATCTAAATCATGATTCTAGAAAATCACTGCTCTGTTTATGCAAGGTGTGATCTAATAAAGAACCTCAGCTGCCTTTGGGTTATATTTGTTATGCTAATAGTCAAAGGCTGCTTGTTTCCTTCAAACTGGGTGTGAAGAAGAGGAAACCAAACAACTTTGGGTGAATCTGAACAATCTTGGACAAACAGACTGTCGCAGCTGGTCTAAAACAGATACTCACCTCTGACTGGTGGCAGGAAACAAACGTGTTACTAGAAACTGAATTTGAATGATTTTATTTGAATTCGAATTGTTCCACTTGAACATAAGCTGAATTTCTATTGTCTAACTTGAGCATTTGCATTGCCAATAATCACTTCCCATTCTGTGACTGTGAGCTTTCACCCAGTGTGGGAGCTGTGGGGAGGGACAGGATCACTCAGGACAAACGGGCTCAGCCAGAATGGGACGTCTAATTCAAGGATTGGTTTTGATATGTGCGACCGGGCAGGAGCACAACACACGGAGGAGTGAAGCCGTGGTTGAGGCTGTCCCTTCATTCCACCCTGTGTCACCCTGAGATGGAGCATCTCTCTTTTAAACTGCACTAATCTAAGCTCCTGTGATGTTTTCTCACAGTTCCCTAAAGATGCTGTTTCATTCTGAATCTGCGGATTAAAGGTCGGGGTCAGTCTCCCACTTCAGATTAGAGCCTTGACTGCTGACATGTTGAAGCGACAGGGAGCAGTCGTGTTGGAAAGAGCGTGAATGTGTTTGCTCGAGATAATATTTCAGTCATGACCACAAGAAAACCAGGTCTGATAGGCCAAGATAAGAATGTGATTAAAGAGCTCGTGTACGTTTGTGCAATATGACAAAGTATAGCAGGAGTCATGGTTCATTAAAACCTGCTGGAAACGTTGCTCATCAGTGAGTAGATCAGATTCATGTACAATATATATGTTTCTTAAATTCAGGTATTTCATTTACCTGATTAGCCAAAATTAGACATTTCAACCTGCATATTTTATCTATAAACTGTTGCCAATGAAAAGACTATATGATTTAATATATTGATACAATAAATAAGTGATTCAGTTAATAAAAATATGGACGTTATCCATATTTTATCTTCTAATTTCAGGAGAAATGCAGCTGCTCTGGGTTTCAGTCCATCCAGTTTGATTTGAACCTTCCTCTCCTTCCTCCTTGTGGGTGTGTTTGCTGGTATCAGCTGCCTGAGGGAGAACAGAAGGCTTCAGGTGGGGCACACACAAAACTTGAAAGGTGAGAAGTTTTGTTTTAGTCACGGACGAACTGACGTGACAGATGGACATTTACACAGAGTTCGACTGAATTTCAACTGGACAGATTTTTACACGTCAAACACATGATTTATGAAACTGTTTGCTTTTTGAATCCACATATATTTATGACAAACCCAAACCTCTCTCCAGTACTGTTGTCAGTGTGTGTGAGGTATGTGAAGTATGCAGTACAAACTTTTACTTTTGTTTTCCTATAACAGATACTACTATTCCTATTGTGAAATGTGTACATGTTTTAAAGGACTTAAACAAAGAAAAGACACAAATAGAAACATTCAAGATCAAAAGTTTGGAGCCAGAATATGAGACAGAGTCATAATTATTAGTATATCACAGTGATGGAATGTAAGTACATTTACTCAAGCAAGGTAGTTTTGAGGTACTTCTACTTTATTTGGTTATTTCCAATTTATGCTACTTTACAATTCAACTCCACAACACCTCAAAGGAAGTTATTGTACTTATACTCTACTACATGTTTCTTATTCTTTACTTTAGATATACTTTTACTCCTGGCACTTGTACTGTACATGTACTTGTACTAAAGTAGTTAGTTAACAGTTAGTTACTTTCTAACACTTTATAATTTTACTCTATTACATGCTTTATACTCCACTACATATATTTGATAACTTTAGTTACTTTACACATTCAGATATTGTGATACATTTTACATATAATTATATATATTTTTGCACAATGAGAACTTTTACTTTTGGTACTTTAAAGTATGACTTGATACATGTACTTTTACTAAAGTGAGATTTAAATACAGGACTTTTACATGTAAGAATATAACTTTGATGTTTACTTTTTCTACCACAAATTATATCACACATTTAGACACAGCAGCTCTTATATTTCAGATTTATCTCATCTTCAGTAGCTCAGATTTTTTTTTTTTAGATTTTTTGCTGTTTGTTTCCTCCATGAGCGGTGCTGCGTTCAGGGACCGGTCGGACCCGCCGGACCCGCCTCTGAGCGTCGGTGGGCCGGGCAGACAGGCCGTGAAGGGGCGGGACAGGTGGGGACTGTCTACAAAAAAGAGAGAAAGGATGGAAGCTTTCCTAGAGACATGTGGACGTGAAAGGAGAAGGTTGTTTTAAGCTATTTATCGCCTTGTGTTGCTTTTTTTAATCGCGTTTTGGCTCCGGCGTTTTGTTGCTAGCTGTTAGCTTGTTTATGCTAACTTTCTGTTTTTAAAAGAAAAACGTGGCGACCTGTCAACGACCAAGGAACTGTTTTTAACACTTTTATTTCCTTACAAAGTATTTTTCTTTAGTCAAACCTGTGTGCCAGGTTCATCCATGAAGGTTCAGGACTGTCATGCAGATTATCCTCATCCCTTCATCCACCATGTGAAGCTGAGCAGGACGCAGAGGATCCGGGTAAAAAAACAATTAAAGCCTCCATGTTTGATTTTCATGCATCTCAGAAGCTTTAATTCAAAAGTTCTGTTAGAGGTGATTTGTTGCTCTGCTTCAAATCTGCCACCTGAAACTTATCAAGAGTTGTGGAAAGAGTTCAACTCAGAAACAACTTATAATGTGTTTTAACTCAAAAATCATATTGAGGTTCTTTCTCAAAGTTTCATTTCTTCTTGTTTCCATGTTCCTCATATGAGCTTTAACAGGACAAAGAGCCTTTCTCACTTAAGTAAAACAGCTCAGTCATAAAGGCTTGACAGTCTCCACCAGTTGCATAACTTTATAACAGAGTCCTCATGGGGCCTGACAACATGCCAGAAGTCAGGATTATGATGTGTGATGTAAACGGGAAATACATCTAAAAGCACTCGAGCTGAAGTCTTGATACGCGTCAAACAAGAATCATTTGTTTTATACAGTCAAATTTCAATAGAAGTCACCACATGAAAGTTTCATGTCAGCTGTTTGTGATCATTTCCTCCTGCAGCCTTAAGTGACCATTCAAATCTCTTCTGATCTCAGGGCATCATCCTGGGCAGCATCCTCTTCCCCCTCCGTGTCACCCTGGCCGCTCTCCTCTTCCTCATCGTGTGGCCCATAGCCCGGCTACGGTTGGCCGGCCTGTCCGAGGAGGAACGCTCCAGACCGGTCCAGGGTTGGCGGCGCTGGCTCATCCACCCCATCGTCTTGTTTCTGAGCCGAGCTGTCTTCTTCTCCCTGGGCTTCCTGTGGGTGAAGGTCAAAGGTCGCCAGGCGGACCTGAAGGAGGCGCCGGTGCTGGTGGTGGCTCCTCACAGCGGCTTCCTGGATATGCTGGTTCTGTGTTCAACCCAGCTGCCGACCGTGGTGTCCCGGTTGGAGAACACCAGCCTGCCAGTGATAGGAGGTGAGGACCTGCGATTCAGTCAGTCAGACACACAGGATTCTTCTTCGTTGGTCGTTGCAGCATCTAAACCTGCAGATGGATCATCTCACCAGCGCTGACATGATTAGTCGAGTGACAGAAAATTAATCAACAACAAGTCTGGTGATCAGATAATCGTCAGTTATCAAGCAGAAATACAAAACTTTACCTGAGTGTTTGCTGCTCTTCTGTTTTCTGTCACTGTAAATTGAATATTTGGGGGTTTTTCGGTGTTGGTTGGACAAAACAGGCAATTTCAAGACATCACCTCGGCCTCTGGGAAGTTCTGACAAACATTATTTATCTTTAATAAACTCAGTCAAATCAAAATAGAGCAGAAACACTGAGTCCAGCTAAAAGGCAACTATTAGTTATTTTATAGGCCAAAATGCCAAAAAGTCAGTGGCTGCAGCTTCTGTACTGGGTTCAAATTTGAATATTTGCTGGTCTTCTTTTTTCAGAAGTTCATGTCAAATTAAAAGCAGCAAAACTGTACTGAGATTGGTGAAAAAGAGAAATCACTTTGTGGAGGCATGATAGAAGTCAGGCAGAGGAAAGTGTCAAACGTTTCTTTGGTGAGTGAGAAATGAGTTGTACCAGCTCCAACCAGTAATGCGTTTCGTAATGTTTTGCAAAAATCGTCTTTAATCTCAACTGGAAAAATGAATTTTCGCTCTTTCGCTGGCAGGCACAGCGCAGTGTGCTGTCCACCTATAATGCAAACAACCAAGAGTAATATTTTAAATAGAGAGGTCCAGGAATATAAAAGTATGCAAGGAAGTTGAAAGATAAACAAATGACTCACTCCTTCTAATCTGCTGCGCCTGCTTTGGCACTTCCTGTCTTGCTTTCTCGGCCGTCTCGCTCTGGACTCCTCCCTCGGTTCTGGTTCTGATTATTGTTTGTGTGTTTCAGCTCTGCTGGAGTTTAACCAGGCTGTGATTGTGAGCAGAAAAGATCCCGAGTCGAGGAAAAAGGCTGCTGCCCAGCTCACAGAGAGGCTGACCTCCAACGGCTACTGGCCTCAGGTGAGATGTTTTACGATCGGTCCAGCTTCTAAAGACTTCTGTCGACAAAACATAGATAATCTGCTTCACCTTGTGTTTGTTTAAGTGAAAACACAGATACATTATCTGCTACCATCTTGGCTGCAGTCTTGTTTACAGGACAGGCAGTTTCCACCAAATTATCCAATCACACTTAGCAACAATTAGGATAATGTCTGCAGCCACAGACACAACACAGCAAACTTTTTAGAAACAGTTATGTCTCTGCTTGTGATGCCATCATAGATCTTGGCTTTAGCAAAAGCAAACAGCTGATGCAGATTAGATAAATCTTGGAGAGGACGGGAACAACACACTTATCTGCCTCCAGGGAATACATTTCTTTTTGCATCGTTCATTACGGTTCAGAAATTGCAAAAGTCACCTCAGGTCAGAAGGTGCAGATCGTTCTGGTCGTATTAGAACAAATGTATCTGTACATGACAACAGAAGCCAGATAGAAAGCCTGAAGAGACGTTGTCGGTAGAAGGTTGTTTATTTGATTCATGATGTAAATTCACCTGAAGTGCAAAGAGCTGAAGATGCTGCCGCTTGTCTTAACTCACAAATCACATTTCTGATTTCTTGGCTAGATGCTGATGTTTTCTGAGGGAACCACAACTAACGGCAGCGCTCTCATCAAATTCAAACCTGGTGAGTATTGGGCAGTGACTCCCATCTGGTTTTTCTTGATGGCCAACTTGACAAATAGTACTTTTGTACGTGGGGTGTGAAAATGTATGGTATGAGAGGGCGTAGCAGCTCATTGTTTTGCTACTGGATGATTAATGTCTCTCTTCTATAGCATTGCTCTTTCTCATTCCTGTCTCTGTCTAATCTCCTTGTCATCAGGTGCCTTTCTTGTCGGAGTCCCGGTCCAACCTGTTCTGTTGCGTTACCCCAACAAGCTGGTGAGTGAAGTCATGTTAGGTTATTTGTTCTGTTAAAGAGAGTAAGATTGGGTTACCTCATAGCTTCGCTCGAGTGAAACAGCACTTGGCTGAACTTTAGCAAAGTCTCAAGTTGATTGCAGTTGTAAACAGACAAAAGGCAAATGACTTAACATTAGAGAAAATCTTTTCTGGCACTTATTTCTTCACTGCCTAACAAAAAGTGTGCCCTCACAAGATCCGTATACGAGCATTTGTATGATGAATATGAGTTTGAAGGTGTGCAGCTGTTGACTAGTTGGGTATTAGATATCACCCTCACGTCATCGTTCATTGGGAAATGCATATACTGTGCATACTGTACATGTCCAGACTTGTTTTAAAGATGGCTCACTTGGCTTCTTGCATCTCAAACCTACACATTTTGAGTTGTGACACACTGTTTTGTTATAAGGTACAGAAATTTTAAAAGCCTTTTATTATAGTGACTAGATGATACAAGTTTAACTTGAACTTTATGTGCGTCAAAGCAAAGGTTCTAAAGTCATTACTTTTTACTGCATGCAAATGTGTCAAAGGTTAAGTCCAAACAAATACGAATTTGATGTTAAAGATAAGACAATAAGATGGAACCTGCTTGCTCGCAGAGCAGGTTGTTCGGTGATGCACACACACACAGGACGCTTTGTTCTGTCGCAGCAGTGTGTTTTGACACACAGCTCTTACACATATGTATCTGTCACTTCGCTGTCCACACATCAGTGTGTTTCACCAGGCTGGAGTTATGTTTATGAGCATGCTATGATATTTGTCTTGGCCAGTATGTTTGCATACTGCCATAAAAACTCTCCACCCAGGCTGTTAGTAAAAAAAATCTTTCTTCCACCTGGTCGTATTGTGTCCACTGTTTGATTACAGTTTTTTATGACTCTTCCTCAGGATACTGTTCGCTGGACTTACAAAGGAACAACCTGGTGAGTTCCTCCTCCCTCTGTCATCTCCAGTGTATCTGTCTGTTTCATGCGGCAGTGTTGGGTTCATTTCATTATATGGAAGCTATATATATATAATATTGATTTATTTATGTGAAACAAAATTTTGGCCTCTTTGTCCATTAGGCTTGAGTCACTGTGGCACACCACTTCACAGCTCTTCACCAACATTACTGTCGAGGTACGTTCACCAGATCATTCACCTCACAAAGTACTCAGGGTGTGTTTAAGTACACTCTGACATCACTGCTGGGTGTAGTAATGGGTGCAACAAAGCAACACACCAGCGGCAGGTGTGGTTAGAGGTGTAACATACAAACAGCAGAGATTAGTACTTTACAGCTTGGTGTTGAGTTCCTTTTTTATTTTTTGTTTTTATTGTGTAAATACTAAAATCCAATGTGTGTGTTTTCACTCTTCAAATCTTGACCCCGTTTCAACTTTGCTGGCTACTGTGACTAAAAATGTCTGTTATTGTGCTGCAGTTCCTGCCAGTTTACAACCCTTCCCAGCAGGAGAAGAACGACCCCAACCTGTACGCAGACAATGTTCAGAAACTCATGGCCAAGTAAGTAGCAGAACATTTGCAAATTTTCCCACTGAGGGACGAATAAAGGTTTATCTTATCTTATTGCAACTGTTTTATGATTTATGCCAACGTGTCGGGTCCAATCAGTAATATTTTATTGGCTGTTTGATCAACAGGGTTTCATCTGTTATGTCAGTGGCTGGGGCGATGCTCTTATGTGACAGGTTGTAATCTCTAAATCTGGAAGACAAAAAAAAAATACTGGAGGGTTCATTAGGACGGTTTGCGGATGTTGTTGTAGTTTCCCAAAGCTGCCACTAGATGTTAATAAAGCGCCATGTTTAAGGATGACTTTTTTATTTATTTATTTATTTTGGCAACAAGGAGAAATGAAAATCCTGCCTTGCTGTATCTGTCTCTTTGTGTTTTAATGTGCACTGATGCATAGTTGTGCTGTTTTGGTATTCATCACAGAGACTGCAGTTTATTTTGTACATGTTACTGACATGCACGGCTTATTTTCTTTTGTCCAAATCATAATAGATGAGATAAACCTTTATTTGTCCCACAGTGGGGAAATTTTACAAAAGCTGACGTCCCTGAGTGGACTCGACCCACCAACCTTTCAGTTAACAGCCGGACGCGCTGACCGACTGCGCCCCAGAGACCGCAGAGTAAACTAAACATCACATCTCTCACAAAGTTTTAGAGTCGTGTCATCCCTCGCTCTCCTGTCACACTGAATCTAATTACTGCATTTTTAGCTAAACATAATGACTTTGAATCACACGAAGTAGTAGTTCAAGCACAGAAGCTCTCTAATGTTCTATGGTGCCTGATGTCTGACGTCTGCTGTGCTTCAGGGCTCTTGAAGTCCCAGCTACAGATTATGTGATGGAAGGCCGAGTTCCTGTCAGTAAACTCGGAGGTCTCTCTCTCCCCCTGGAGCCACCTGCCAGAGAAACACTCTCACTGCTGCACAGAAACGGGTAAGAGAAGATCTGTGTCATGTTCTTTCCTTTTTCCTACACTTCTTTGTCCTCGCCATCTTCACCTCTCTCTCTCTCTCTCTCTCTCTCTCTCTCTCTCTCTATTTACATCTCTTTCAGTCTTGGAGCACATGAAGTGGAAGCAGCACTGGACAGAATGATTGACAGGTGTCAGTCAGGAGCTCAGGGGTCAGCCCTGGCCGGTGTGGACGAGCTCGCCTCTATCCTCGGGCTGACGGACAGACAGACAGCCGTCACCATCTGTGGCCTCTACTCCAAGGTAGAAGCAGGTTTCTTTGCTTTTGTCTACTAACATTATTAACATTGTTCTACTGTATCACCCAGTAAATCAGATGTTATAGAAAATAGTAAAGACCTTCAAAAGATTTTAGTTGAAAACAGAAAAACGATGCTCACTCTTGTTGCATTTTTTGTAAATTAGCAAATCAGTTTGATACCAATTTCAGTTTCTGCTCACACGGTTCTCAAGAAATGGACGAGGGAAGAAAACACAAAAACACTGTTTTGTGTTTTTTTTTTTTCTAGGATGAAACTGTGGACCTGAGACAGATCTATTTGAGTGTTGCCGCTCTGTCAGGATTTGTCAGCTTCAAGTCACTGCTTCACACTGCTTTTACTGTAAGTCCTGTTGGACCGTCTTCAAACTACCCACAGGATCCAGTGTGTGCATCATTTTGTCAAAGAGCTCTCTTATTTATTATGTAAAAAAAATGTCTTTTCTAAGTGCACTGTCTTTGTCTTCCAGCTGTTTGACAGAGAGGGCAGTCTGAGTCCAAAGGAGCTGTCTGATCTCATGGGGGCGCTGCTGGGTGTTCCTCAGCTCCACACGGCTGAGCTTTACACTCAGGCCTCAGATCAAGGCCAACTAACTGAAGGTCAGTGTCTCTGTGTGACGAGTTTGGCAGCGTAGCTAACTCGTCTGTAATGACAAGTAAATATATTTATACAATTGTCATGTCTTTATTTTTAGGTTTACAGTTACTTTAGTTAGTAAGTTTAGTTTTAGTTACATTAAGAAAACTGATACTCCACTAAACATTTGTGTCATCAGGTGATCATTTAGAGCAGAAACACATTCAGACCCTAATTACATCTGTCTCTTTTCCCACAGAGTCTCTGCTGCGAGTGCTGACGACCCACCCGACCTATCAGAGAGTGGTGAACGAGTACTTGCAGCCCGAGGAGGCGGGCTCTGGGCTGGCCCCTGGGAAGCCTGTGAACAACAACGGAAACATGCACAACGGCAACAGATCCCCCCACTCCAATAAAAAGACTGAATGAGGATTTTTTCTCATTGTTATGTACTTTACATCCCAACAGGACAAACAGTCACAATAACCGACGACCAAGAATTGTATTTTTTAAGTGTGTGTTTGGATTAGTTTGTATGAATGAATTTCTACTCTATGACTGTAATGTTTTACCACAGGCAGCCATGCCAATGCAAGAAAACCAAAGAATGATTTAAACAGTTATTATAGTGTATTTGTGTGTCCGATTTGAGGACTGAAGGCCTGCTCATGTTTACCAGTAGACCTTTTTAATTACCCTTAAAAAAATCTTGTTCACATGTTGTTCCAGATGCTGTTAAAGGACTTTTGTCGTTTGAAGCCATAAAGTGTCTTATTTATAGAATTATAAATTATATTATTTCCCTATTATTATGAATGTTTTTCTTTTAAGGGACCGGTCAAAAAGAGACTAAACATGCTGTAAAACAAAATGTTTATTTTTTTGTAAATGAATTCTTATTTTTTGTGCAAATGTTTTTTTATATTTAACAATTAATTAAACTGTGAATTCCTTTAAGGCAGTTTTGCATTTCTGGACTTGAATGGATCTATATCTGCTGCATCTTTTTTTTGCAATTTTCTTTTTATTTTCAGAGGTATTGCAAACAATAGCTTGGCCTTCTACCCTCAGCTTCTTCTAGTCCTGCTGCATCTTTTCATGGCAGAGCTCTTCTTTCCTTTCTTCCTCAGCTGGTCCTTATGTTGGCTTGTTTTGCACAAGATGAAGTCTTCATACTTTGTGGGTAACTTTTTGGAACGAATTGTTCTCTTTCGACTCGCTCTGGTTTCTATCACACTTCTCTTGCCTCCTCCATAAGTTTCTCGTCCAGCTGATAAATTGAAGATCTTTTTATCCTCAGCCCTTCTTCTTTTTAAGGGTGGGCTCACTTTACAGCCAGATGTTTCCACCTTGTCCTGTGCTTCATCTCTATCATCGCATGTCAACTTCTCCTCCTCATCTCCCTCTGAGTTTACCTCCGCTCTCTTCTTCCACCTTACTCTCTTCAGCAGACTTGAGCTGATTTCTGTTCCAGTTACTTTTGTCTCCCTCTCTTCAGAAGACTCCTGTTCATGTCTATTCACTGGACTCAACGTAAAGCTTTGGTGTTCTTCTTCATTTATTCTTTCATCTTCACCTCTCACACTTGCTGTCTGCTCTGGACTTGGTTCGGGGTTTGATGGGTGACATGTTGACTTGGCTGCCTCGTTCTCTTGAACCTCTGTTCCTTTTGACACACGAGTCTGTGACCTCAAGCTGTAAAAGTCCCAAGTTTCGGTTCTCATGACTTCACTTCCCCTTAATGCAACCGTTTTGTATTGTTGCTGGGTTTCGGTGGTTAAATGTGGATTTTTCACACAACTTTTTAAAGGTGACTCATTTATCTTGTTCAGCAGTTGTTCAGGGGCTTCTCGTCTGCTCCTTGTGTCTTTTGTTGAATGAGTATCTGTCTGAACTCTTGGGCTCTGCAGAGAAGATTCAGGTAGAGAGACAGGATCACAGCCCAGGAGCGTCTGCGGTTCAGTTGCATTCTCCTTCGGGTTTACTTCTGGTTTGTTCTCATCCTGCACTTCTCTGTCGGGTGAGGATTTTCTCTCGTTTGTCTCCATCTCTGAGTGTTTGATTGTCCCTCTTGTTCCGGCGGCAGAAAGAGGAGTTGGCTCAGTCAGAATTCCCTCTTCTTTCATTTCTGCTGTCTCTTCACCCAACTCTTCCTGCTCTGGTGTCATTTTGCTTAAAAGAGCATTTTCTGTCCCAGTTTCAGTGCTCACTTTGTAGTTACTGGCCTCAAACTGTTCCCCTTCTGCTCCCCCTGACTGCGGCGGGCTGACAGTCAACAAATCAGGTGTGAAACTGGCCACAGGATCGTTCAGGGCAGGGGCATGAGGGTCCTCGGTTGACCCTGAAACACTGGAGGCTGAGGGCGAATCGGGGGCAGGAGGATCCTCAGGTAGACGTCCTTCCTGAAGCCATTGAGACAACTGATCTGAAAGTGTGTCTGCGAGGTTTGAGAGGGACATCAAGGCTCGTTCTGACACATCCTCAGCTGGAAATTTGGCTGCGAGTTCCTCTTCCAGTGTATCAGCGTCTCTGGCCTCCAATTCAGAAGTAAGAAAGTTGTCTGGGAAGGTTTTGCCACACAGCTGCAGACATGAATTCAAACTATGGTCCATGAAAAGGGAGCCATCGTAATAAAGAGGAGACGTGGCATCAGCTGGCAGTGGTTCTTCTGGATGGAGTGAAGAAAGGAAGGGAGAACCTTCCTTTGACTCAATATTCCTCGTATCTAAAGATGCATTTTGTCTCAGCTCCACCTGAGAGGAAGACATGAGCACAAATTAATCCACATTTAGCTGGCGCTACTACACCTGGTGGGTTTAACAGCTGTCTCCTCAAATTTGTCAGTAATTGTCATATAGAAGATATCGTGTCATATCGACCATTGCTGGAAACAAGATGATCACATTGTCATGATTAAAAATCAACTGTGACATGTTTTGCCACATTTGCCCTGAAAACCACTCAGCAAAAATAATGATGGATAATACTTTCACTTAAAAGTTCTCAGCTCCAAAATCTTGCCAGTGTGGTGGTTTACATATAATATTAAAACCTCTGATGACTCACATTTCTGACAAAGTCCATGTCACTGCACAGTTCGTCCAGATACTCCAGGAATGAGGCGTTTTCTAACTCTTCATCCTCGTGTTCCTCATTTTCAGTCTCTTTGGCTTTCACGGCCTCTTGGGTCTTAAAGGGGGCAGAAAGATTGAGGCGTTGATGGTGCTTTAGTTTCACAGAACAAACATGACTTTGCTCATTGTAGAGTTTTGTTCCATGATGAAATATTTGCTGTTTGAACAAAGTGACAAAACATTCAAACTAGTATTGTACATATGACAACTTTCAATAAAATGTATATTTGCAAATATGATAAAAATTTGAATTATTATATTTTATCATATTATTATTTATTATAATATGCAGGAGGGGACCTCGGGACTGAGAGAGTCCATGATGCTCATGAATTCCTCAAAGGCTCGTTCTGCCGGCGATTCTTCGTCCAAAGTGGGCAGAGATCCAGGAGGAACCTGAGACGGTGTTTTATTCTTCTGCTGCTCTTCTGTGAAGGAAGACACGGAGACAGGAAGAACACGAATGTCTGTAGCAAAGGAGCTGGTGCCAGAAGAAAAGTCAGGGGATCACTCGACTCAGTAGGATTCATCCTCTGAGCACCATGAATGTCTGTATAAAACTGCATGTTAATCAATCTAAAAGCTGAGATATTTCAGTCTGGACCGAGCTAGCATGGCTGAAAATAGAAGTGCACTTTCATGTCGCCTCCTTTCTCTTTTATATAAACTCTTGACCTCTGACCTTCTGACTTGGCCTGCTCTTCATTCTGTTCTTTCCCTGACAATGTCGACTCCGGCGTTACATTAAACTGCTCGCTGACCTGCTGAGCTGCTCCTCTCGAGACCCTGAAGCCAGACACGGTATCACCATCGGAATCAAATTATATGTATGAGTCCAATATTACGTTATCTGCTGTGTGTCCCTTACTGGTCTGGACTGCAGGTCTGATGGACGTGCACTGACCGTGGACACAAGTTGGAGCTGGGAAAAGCCACAGGCAGGATGACAGGATGAGGTGAATGTGGGCTGCTGCTGAAGCTTGCTGGGCTGCTGCCAGGAACCAGCACATGGGGATGAAAACTGAACCTGGAGTCCAGCATGAAGGTGACGGGGCTCAGCCAGCAGAGGCCAGGAGGAGACCAGGGGGTGCATATGAGCTGGGGGCTTGCTAATGGTGATAAAACCTGGACACTGAGTGGACCGGTCAAGGTTGGGATGTGATGCACGGGTTGTTGGTTTGAGTCCCTTTGTGTCCTAGACAGCATTTCTGTTCTTTGATCAGAATTAGCTACAGTGGAAACTCCCTGTGTCGCTGATCTATCCATCACAGGACGAGGCTCTGACGGACCGAACTGTCCAACTGTGACTTGACTTGGCTCGTCTGAAGGGACGATTGTGACAGATGGCGGATGTCTCGTTGTTGTGAAGCAGATCCATCAGCACAAAACTGTGGGGAGAGACTGACTGACTGAGGGCCGTCAGGTGCTTCTCCGTCATTTAGGATGATCTCAGGCAGCACTGGATCCATTGTTTATCTCTAACTGTCAAAGGAAGGCGAGAATATAATGAGCATCAGTCACACAAAATGATTTGATTGAGATTGATGTCTACAAAGCAAAGGAACCGTCTGCTAAAGTAACGAATGAAACACTGATCTGTAGTCTTGCACCGAAATGTACTCGTGTTTTCTTCTTTATAGTGAAACCAAACACGTCAAATATAAAACTGTTGAACACCAAAATAGATAAAATAAAACTTCGGGGCAGGAGCCTATCACAGCATTTCAGACAGGACACATTCAAAACATCACACACACCGCAAAATTCATAGGCTACATCAAACTGATATCTCATATATTCAACATAATCATTTACATGATAACACAATATTTCCAGATCCGTTTGACAGGAATGGGTTATCTGCCCTGAAATGGAAACACCAAACTCGCTCTCAGTATCATGATGTAGCATCTGATCCACAAAATGATTCTGTCCCAAAACAGGCACTGTTACCGTTAATGCAAACAATGGAAGTGGCAAATCATACACATCCTATAGGTCGATCAAATAGTTCTCATAGGACCTACCTTTCTCGTGGAAGATGGTGATAGTCTGTAAGACTTGCAATTTGCATTTGCATCTGTTGTATTTTGTTTTAAACGTCAGCTTGATTCAGGTTGATTTGTTTTCTTCCAACTGAAAGTTCTGTGCACAAAAACATTCCATGTCGCATTTATTAAGATGCTACTACTACTGTTACTATACATTTATTTTGATTCAATTAACTTATTTTCTTCGTGTATATGTTTTCAGTAATTTTTTTAATATATTGATTGACATGGACACAAATTAGGCCAGAAATTTTAAACAATACATGTTTTTATGAAGCAGTACAGAAAGTAGAAATTATTAAAGTTGTCAAAATGCCATTTATCATTCATCATTTTATTCAGAACATTTCGTATTGTTTTCTTAAGTAGGTGAAATAAAAATAATACATTTTTATGTTGATATTATATATTAAAACATCCATGCTTACTTCAGAAATATTCTAATTCTTATTTTATATTTTATTACTTGGAAATTCCAATTTGGGGACTTTGGGACGTTGATTCTTTTAGGAAACCACATTTCCCAGGATGCTGTGCGTCGTGAAAGCTAAACCGGATATCCGCTCTGAGATTTGAGCAGCGAGAAACCGCACGTGGAGTTTGAGAGAGAAAAAGCGTGTTAACTGCATAATTTGGGTTTTTCCCGATATAAAGCAGCTTCTTCGATATTTTTTGTAGTTTTTAAGACTATTGAAGAAGTTTTCATCGAGATGTTTCTGCAGTTTTACCTGAATGAGAACGGGGACAGAGTTTATACTCTGAAGGTAACGATGTTTACATTCTTCACATCTAACTCAACATTATTCTGTTTACATGTGTTTTACTTCTTTATTAAAGTCTTTTCACTTTAGCACCAAACATGCTGTGGCTCATCTGAAGAAATAAAACGTACTCAAACTTTAAATCAACCTTGATACACCTTATGTTGAAATTAGCTAGTAGCTAATACTGTAACATTAAACTATGTCTGGTGGTTTTCATATTAAACTTGTAAGAAACAAACCTTGATGGAGGCAAACACTGATATCAATAAAAAGGTTGTCAACTATATAAAGCTCATCATCTGTGGCATTTAATCTCTTTCAGATGGTAAGAAATGTTAGCTGAAATAACCCAAACACACTGACACGTTCACTCACTATTTTTAGAATTCTGAATTGTTATACAGCCTTTTGTTTCTTCAGTTAATGCCACAAAGCATTTATCCAGTTACATTGTTGCCTAATCACACTAGAGAATGTTTACATGGGTCTTGAAACTCTGCAGATGTTGAGATCTGTTATCCAAGAATGCCTTTATTTTATTAATGTCTCCCAGCACTGAAACCAACTGAGCTGTTTGGCTTTTTTCCCCCTTCTTTGTCACCACAGAAGGTTTGTCCTGAAGGGCAGCCAACCAGCTCGGCCCACCCGGCCCGCTTCTCCCCTGATGACAAGTTCTCCCGACACCGGGTGACAGTGAAGAAACGCTTCGGCCTTCTGCTCACTCAGCAGCCCAGACCTGTTCTGTGAGGGAACAGTGGAGAAAGAGGCGAGAGATGGATGGAGATTGGGCCAAGGAACAGAGGGATGAAGGCAAGGATGGAACTGTAAAGCAAAAAGCAAAATACACATTCAGGATCCCAACTCATGAAAATGCAGCCAGGACTTGTCCTCAGTTTCACCCAAAGCTCCTGGCTCAAATTTCAGGGACTGTTCATGTGTTGGATATCAGCTGTCGATCTTTTTATGTACCGTAACTTCTTTACATTCATTTAAGATTTGTTATGATTTTGTTTTCGTGCTGAATAAATGTTTGGTTGATGATTTGAAGTCGGTTGTGTTTGTGTGTATAAAATCCAAATGGGTGACACATTTAAGATTAAAACCTGAATAAATGAGCGATGCAACATAACAAATGCAGATGCTTCTGCACAGAGCACAAGAGCTCAATGATTGGTCTCGTGAGTATGAAAACTGTGCGACCGATCACTCCATTCCACCAAGTCCATGTGAAAGTCAAACTGAATATTTCTTCATCATCTTGTAAGCCAGTCTTGCTAAAGAGCCTGCAAGTGGAAACATACACAATACTGTTTACACCCTGTACATACCCTTTATGCACACGCTTACTTTGCTCGGTTGTGTGGGTGTGACTCTCAGAAGTACTCAAATCCTTTACTGAAGTGAAAGTACAAATACAACGGAAGATACTCCATTATGAGTCAAAGTCTGGCATTTAGAAGTAAAACTACATAAATATTATAGGCAAAATATACATAAAGTATCAAATGTAAAAGTACTACTTCTGCTAAAAAATGGCCACAATTACTTAAATATTATTATATATCACATTATTGGATTCTTAATTTGATGCAACAATGTGTATTGTAAAAAATATGAAATGTAAATCACGACAGCTGTCAGATAAATGTAGTGGAGTAAAAAGCCCAATACTTCCCTCTGAAGTGTAGTGGAGTAGAACTATAATATTGCATTAAATGGAAATACTCAAGTAAAAGTACCTTAAATTTGTATGTAATAATTTGGTGACACTCTCTATTTTGTAGCATTAATTCGCTTTAACGTCACATTTCTCTTCAGAGCTGTATTTATCTCACTAATGTAAAAACATTTTTTAAAGCGTTTGAATATTTAAGTGATCAATTGCAAACAACACTTTATGAACTACACTTCCCGGTCAGCGTTGACAGCTCGTCCGTCACTACGCATGCGCAAGACGTTGGAACTACGGAAAGAGAAGTGGGACTAGAATCGCCCAGTTCTGCCCTCCGCATGTTTTTTGTTGAGTCGGTTGGACAAAAAAAAAAGTGCCGAGAAAACCTGGATGTGGAGCCCAATCTTCCCAGATGTAACTGAAAACAACCATCTGGTGGAAGCGTCTTGTGCAGGAAGCTCGAGCCAGGTATGTGATTTACGTGACTAATATCCAGGGTTTGAGATTTTCATGAGGTTTTTGCGGCTGTCAGTGAAATTAGCCGGAGCTCCGCGGAGTTAATCAGCGGCATGGCTAGCTTGTGGCTAACGTTAGCTTCGGCTAGCGACCACCTCACCCGATACAACCCCCTGGTATCTCCAGCTGCCCAAGTGATGGCTCGAGCTTGCTCTTCCTAACATTATATTTATCTCAAACAGAAGCTCATGAATAACAGACTAATTACTGCACCTGTTTATCTCAAATCAACTGCGCGCCTTTCTCATTTTAATTAGCCGGTTTCAACTGAACCCTGAAACCGCAGCTTCAGACCAGATTCCTTTATGTCACGAAAACGATTTTATAAGATCAGATCCAACAAACAACATCTGCTCATAATGTCATCACATCGCCAGCTCTGTCTGTGTATATCCGTGAGGCGTTCACTGACCGGTTCAAGCCAGAAATATTATGGCTAGCTTAATTGGCTTATAGTGGCATCTGAGTGGCTGTTAGCAGGCGAGCATCACCATCAGCTGAGCTTCTCTTATAGTTGCTGCTTGGGACTAATTAGAAGATGTTTGTCCTAATTGAAAAAGACGTGTTTGGATTTGTGCTCGGACCTGGATGGTGTTGATTTCAGCTGCATTAACGAGACAGAGCCTGACAGCTCGGGTACTGACACCATCTCCTCATTTTGACTTTCTAATTCATAAGTAATAATAATATTTTGAGTCCTGGTGCTTTGATTCAATATTTTAAATTAGCTGCTGGAAAAATGTGAACTGTATGTCAAATGACAGGCCATTCATTTATTGATCATTAAACTCAAATAAAAATGTAGAGAAATCAGAAAATTAAACCACCTACATCATTAATGCAAACTTTAAAACAAAGAGAGATTTTGAACAACATGTGTATTATATATTAAAAGTCCCAGGTGATATCAGTTTCATATCATGATATTGATTTTACATCAACTAGGGGTATTTATTCATGCTATTTATGGAATTGAGCACTTGATCATTCAGGGCTGAGAATCAGAGAAACACACCCTACTATGCTGATTCACTGCTCTATAATTAATCAAAAGACAGCTGTGAGTGATACAGCATGACATCTGTGTAACAGAGCAGAAAAACTATCCTCTACAATGCAAAAAGAAGCGTTTGAAAAAACCAAAATCAGAGCTGAATTGCCAGAAAGGAGAACAAAATGTTCTGCACCTTGTTATTCTCCAATGTTCCTGCTTCGACTGAAAGTGGAGACTTGAAGTTCTATACTAACCAAATATGCTGTGATAGCACACAAGTAACCAGAATAAGTAAGCAAATGTGTGCAGTAAAAAAGGAAACACCCTTGCCTCAGTATCATAAGAGAACATATTGCAACATCTGTACTAGTGTATTGATAACAACATGTGTAATTGTACCTAGATATATTGCTTCATTTGCATATGATGGGAACAGAGCGTGATGGGAAGTGAGATGATTGGGAAAATGCTGGGCTGAAGCATTTTCTCCTCATGTTACCAACTGGTCCTCTGTGGTTTCCTTCTTCAGTCTGAAGACATGCCATCAAGTTGTATTGGAGATTCCTGATTGAGTGTGTTTGTCTAGACTAATCACCTCTCCGGGGTGTTTCCCAGCCTTCTGCACAAGGCATGCTGGGATAAGCCTCAGCTCCCCCCTGCTGAGTCGGCCGAACGTGACCGAAACTTTGTGAAAATAAGGGAGACGCTTTTCTAGTTGAACGTGAAAGACCAGTAATCTGTCTCTCCTCTGTCCATCTCTCACCGTGGACAGACAGAGCATGCGAGGGAAACAGGGAAATGTGTCGTGCCTCTGCATGCAGAGTGAGAGAAAAACAGCCGGCAGCAAGCGGCACAACCGGTTGGAACCGCTCTCCTTTAATAATTAATTTAAGAACTGAGCTAAAACAACAATTCGGCCAAATCCACCTGTCATGTTTCTTTTTCCTCCCAAGATGATGGAGTAAATTGCATAGTTGACTTTGCACCTCCGGTGTGGTTCATACTGGTTACTGTTTGACACCTCCTTCATTAGAGAGATGTCGTGTTGTGGAAGGAAAGCCCCCCTGTCAAACTGTCTCAGGAGTTAGTTTAGCTAGATTAATTATGTTAATGTCCTATTAGGTGCTTGAAGGAAACATTGGGTCAGAAAAGTGAATGAAATATGAGTGTAATATTCAGAGTTAGTGACATTTTTATTACGTAGAAAATCATGTTAACGCCTGCATTTATTGATTTTAGAGCCCATGGGTGGACTTAAAGTGACAAACCTTTTGCCCATAAACTGGAATTAACCGTGCTCCTTTTTCAGCTTTCTGTGTGCATGAGTTTTTTATGGTACTACAGAGCGAGCATTGTAAAGCTCTGTTGAACTTGTTATCTTTACAGGACAAGACATTACACAAATGCTGTTTGTAATGACTACATGCTATCTCATAAAATCTGATGAAAATCTGAAATTCTGACTACCTGTGGCAGATACAGTTACATAAAGATTAGTGTTACATTTCCAAATTTTCTTCCTCTATAAATGTAGCCTGCTTTGTTTTTAAGAGACTGTGTTCCTTTTCACAAACATCTAGGCCAGTTTTTTGCTGTATAAACTCATTTCAGCTGTATTTTTTCTCTCCATTTCAATCACTTCTTTCCATCCTCTCTCTCACTGCACCAAAAACTTTCCTCCCACCACCTCTCCCCTCACCCTGGTTGTGACCATCGACAGGTTCTGTCTGTAGAAAGACATTTTTATCTCCGAGACACACATCAGTCAAAATTATAGTTGTGTTAACTTGAGAAACGGCAGAGAGGAAGACAAGTTTAACAGAATGCTGTCCTGAGCCAGAGTCTTCATCCATAGGAATTAAGACCTAGTGTAGATAGAAAAGATAATGTGCAAAGTGTAGAAACACTATTTGAGCACAGGTTGATGGGAAGAAAGGAAAGATTTATTTTGACATCCTCAACTCTTCATTTAAGTGTTCCTATCTTTTAGCTGCTTGAAACTGATCTACTACACATTCACACATTTATAGTAAAGGAATTTGTACCTGTGTGTCAGTATCACTTGTAAATCTGCTATATTTAAAGCAGAATCAGAAAGATTGTTGACACTCGTAGGCACAGACAGAGGCCTGTTGTAGATTTCCTTTCACATGCCTGGTGGCAGCCAAAAGCTTTGCTTCAATGGAGAAGTGCAGCAGCAAAAGAACAAATTGTAGAGGCCGCCGCCACCTCAGCATCACCTGGGAGATAGCCTAGCCGAGCTCAGCTCAGGTCAGCACAGCCCCGCTAGCTAGTCCTTGACCGCTCCCTGACCCCATCCTTCTCCACCTGCATCCCACACAACAACCCTCCCCTCCTCTTCTACTTTTCCCAAGCGAGCTGCCATGGCATCTGTGCGCTTCACGGTGACGCCCACCAAGGCGGAGGACCTCCCTGGGCTGTCCGACACGTCGCCCGACATCAGCTCCCGCTCCGGCGCCCGCGTGCGCTTTGGATCCAGGGAGAGCGTCAATCGAAGTGACCCGCTCAGCGAGACGTCGGGGGGCGTGACGGCAGGAGGAGGGGCCGACACGCCGGAGCACAGCAGTGTGGAGCAAGGTGACCACACACACATCCACCTGGACATAATGTGTTGGTACTGTAGGTTCAAGGTATATATTTTAAGGCGAGTTTAAAACATATCTCCTAAAGCGTGTTCACTTTTTTTATGGTGGACCAAAGTGTGGAGGAATGAAAAGCAGATCACACACCTAGTCTACATACCAACCTGTCACCCTGTGTCTATGTATCTAATCCCACTACTTACTACAGATGATGAAACCACTGTTCAATCCTCCACTCCTCCGTCCTGACAGCTTGGCTTAGAAAAGCATGTCATGTCACACCTTCCTGTACAGTTGAACCTGTACATTAAGCTTTATGTAGAAAAAGTAAGCTGTGGAAAAATGTCCCAAAAACAGCAACAAGAATATGTTGCTGGATCTGTTTTTAGATCTTTAGTTGACAGTCAGAGGTTCCCATTGCCATGGAATTTGTATGAGTAATTTTTGTTTTAATAATGAATGTGGGTTATGATGTTTCTAGTACAAAGGTGGAGATATCAATCTATTAACTATAGTATAATTAATGGAGTATTCCGGAGTTTCAAGATTGGCATGATGCAATTTATGATATCAGTCAATGTAGTAATTAAAGGTTATTTAAGGTTGTTCACCAACACAGACAGTGAGAGCAGCAGCCGTAGGTGGATCATTAACGCTGTTAAGGTACTTTAACACCCAGTTGCCACTATCTGCACCAAAATCACACTCCTTCTCACAGGACCTGCTAATAACTAATTCAGCATACTTTTAATAAAGCAAGTTAGTGTAAGCAAACATAGGTTAAAGAAACGGAGGGGCTGAAGTTGTAGTAGTATTAGTATCTCACTGAATGCATAGCAATAAGAAGAAATGAGAGAAGTTGTGGGTGTGAGGGTGGGTCCACAGACTTTGAATAAAACCCTGACCAATAGGGTTCATGGTGGAATAAAAGACGTCTAAAGTCCTTTTGGTGTAAGATACCACAGAGAACATGAGCATGCAGTCTCCTGACATTACATCACATGAGTTCTTCTCACAGTCTTCAGATATTTTGCCGTTTGTAAGCTTTCAGTGTTTGAGTTTGTCTCACTCACTTCCACATCATGTCCATTTAGTTCACATTTTGCACACACGTCCTCTCATTAGTTGCAGTTTCACAGTGTCTTAGTACGCTGGTTATGCTGGCTCACGGTTTTCTGATCATTTCTTTATGTTTTCCTGTTTGTGCTACAAGTTAATTCACTATGAATCAATGCTGGATTCCCAACAGTTTCCCAGGAGTGAGCCGGTCCGAGAGGTCCTCGTTGGCTCAGGCTCACACGATCAATGAACGTGCGTCCAAAATGTCGGTTTCATGGGAAGTAAAAAGAGAAGTGCTATTTTTAGACGTAACCTCTTGCGTGTCTCAAGTTTAACAATGTGTTTTTAAGTGTGTTTTATGGCTCTCTGGGTCATAAATCTCTACTAATTTGTTGTTTAAGTGAAAGCTTTGCTCCTTTGGGGGCTTCACAGCAAAATGAGCAACAGTCGGAGCGATTGCTCTCTGCAGACGGTGAGAACAATAAGAGGACTCTAATGTAAGCCCTTAGTGTAGGTTCCACTCCTCCCGCTGCGGTCATCAGCCCACCTACAGAGCAGATACACTAATTCAGCTCTTTACTTAACGCTAGCTGACAGCTGAGAAACATATACATCTAGTGCATAGTCCAGTTTGATGTGCGATCGCGTGGGAATCCAGATGAGTAATTGGAGGAAAATTATAAATAGTTAATAATCTTTGCTGTGACTGTGCAGTTGTCGTGTGGAGCGCAGTAACTCACTTTCCCAATGTTTAAGAATAGCTGCACTGATTCACTGGCTCAACAGGGGGGTTATAACTGTGGGGAGATGTAACTGTATTAGCTGCCCTGATCCACTTAAGAGGTTGCATAGTAGTGAGGATGCCCCACGTTGTTTAATAAGCTTCCATAAATAGAAATCGAGCCGGTTAATCCGATTGAGTTTCGATCAGGCTGCTTGATGCTGCGCTTGTTTATATGGAGAAAGAAACAAACAAACACAGCAGTTGTCTCGGCTCAAAGAGAAAACCGTGCACGCTGACAACAAAAACACTGCCGTTGAAGTGAATGAGTCAAGATCCCGAAAGACGATGAGAATGAAAAGGAGGCCGGAGGAGTGGACGGTTATTTTCAGAAAGGTCAAATGCTCTGTGATCCGGTATTTTTTTTTGACACCAATAAAGATAGCTATTGAATTTGATGTGTTTACAGCTTACACACACACACACACACACACACACACACACACACCTGGCTCCAGTAGCCTTCTGCTTCACTGCTTGCTCACACATACACATGAAAAGGCATCGTACTCAGATGTGGGAATCTCAGGTGGAGGATTTCACTCGGGGAACACACACACAAAATGACAGCTGCGTTCCTTGTGTTAAGCTGAGTGTGAGTGTAGGTATTTACAGAGGGCAGGATGCTGATTTTTTTCTGCAGTAGTAACTTAAGGTGAACCTATTTTAGAGCTGATTTCCTTGGATTCTGAATATTTTCAAGATTGTGGCTGCAACCAGATCTCTGCATCACATCGTCAAATTTAGCTCAGCTCTCTAGTAAATAACCAAAACGTACTGTTACTGTGTTGTGTGTTGGGGAAGTCGTCGTTTTCAGGGGAAGTCGTTGTTATCAGGTGCAGTCCAGTCAGACAGGCTGAGCTGTTACGAAGTGTTGACATCCTTAAGACGCTGTCATCGTCTTTCCGAGTCCTGACTGTCCTGATCGGCAGGTTCGGCCTTGAACATACCAGAGGAGATGTGGGTATGTGCTTGTTAACGTGCGCTGAAATGTACCTGCATTTACCCAAAGCACCTTTATTTTTATTGCATGCAAAGAATGCTGTAAATATTCTAATTATAAATAAGCATCCATAGAGCATGTGTTGGCAGAGAGTTTACAGTATATATGTTTTTTTGAAGAACAATTAGCAAAAATAGCTTGTTAATTCGTCGTTTCCTGCTGCGCCATCATGCTTTAGCCTCTGAATATTCACAGGCAAGTTGTTTTCACTGGTGTGGAGACAAGTTTCACACTCGCTATCTTTGGCCAAACGAAGGATCGCAAACAGCACCAACCAAATGCTGCTTCCATTTCGTGGCTATATACTTTTTCTCAGTGTGTAACCAGCCCTTGATTGTTACTAGCAAATGTTTGCTGATGCATTCTGGGATTAACCAGCTCGTGTGTCATGCAGCTTTCTGTCTGGACCATAAAGTGTTCATTCATGGTTATTGAACCTCATCACAGGTTATGGAGCTGTCAACCAATTTAAAGTGTTTTTACAGGCTTTTAGGGGTGAAAGTATCCAACACCTCACAAGGAAAAAAGCAAAATATTAAAAAATAGAAGTAATTTTGAGAAACAGGATGTTGCAGTAACAACTATCCTGTCACTAGTGTGAAATCCAGACAGGAAAGTGTTTCTTCACATTAAAGAAATCTGGTCCACTAAACCAACAGAATGCCTATTTTTATTTATATATTCACATAATTTTTGAACAACAATGACCCATCTTTGATTTGGGCCTCACGTTGTGTGTAAGTGTCCTTCCGTTAAACGTGACTCTGCATATGGCCGTTCGCTGCCGTTCGCGTGAGTGTGGCGGAGCAGGGAGGGAAGTGATGTTGCTGACTCAGGTGCTGCTGATGCAGTGGTCTGTGCTGACTGAGGCGGAACTGAAGTGGCGACATGGTGGCCGTTGCATCAAGCTGAGAGTGTGTGTGTGTGTGTGTGTGTGTGTGTGTGGGAGGGAGAGAAAGTTAGAATTAATCTGACTGCAACTCGATGCCACCAAACTACAGTGACGGTGCTGAAAATTGTGTTAAAGGATGATCAAGTCTGTCCTAAATAAAGAGGTTGAAACTGGTTTTGCTTTAAGACTGCAACTATCAATTATTTAAATTACTGATTAATCATATCTGTTGTTTAACTGTGCAGAATTTCAGTTGTGTGTAGCCGTTTGTATGATGCTTGTATACTGTATTCTGGGAACAATACTACAGCATTAACAGTATTTTCGCTCTCTAGTGATCTATTTTACTTTTGATGCAAACACAGGAATCATCAAACTAATAATTTCAGCTTTGCTTTGCTTATTATAATAAAGTTTTTCCTGTTCATACTGAACATTAAGAAATCACTTCAGTTTACATAAAATGTGCTTTCAGTGTAAGTGGTGAGGAACAAAATCCAGTCTTCATTCTGTGCCAAAATATAATCTGTTCAACTTTTGTTAGTGTCTGACCACTTCAGCTAAACAAGGAAGCCCTCACACAAACAAGGTCTTTAAAATCATTTACATACATACACATCGTTAAATGTCCAGTATGAGCATAAGAGTCAAAGAATTGTGAACTGGTTTCCTGCTTTCCTTTTATTCACAGTCTCTTTCTTTGTGTCCAGGTGATGGAAATTCCAAAATCTCCAGCGTGTACATCAACAACACTCATGGGATGGACGACGACGACTTCTACGACAGAAACTTGGCTTTATTTGAGGTTCGAAACACAAAATGACATAACCATATCTTTATATAATCATGTCCTGAAAACAGTTGTTCTTGTGGCAATGTTTGCTCACTAAAAATGTTCACTTTTCCTGTTTTGTCACACAGCACAGGGATAAAAACAGAACCTCCAAATGGTGGTTGTTTGTTTGCCAAAGTGTCTGCTAAACTAGAGCCAAAAATAAACCAGCATTTGGCTGGTGGGTGCAGATCATTTCAGTTTTTTATAGATTTTGAAGTTCCCAGGAAACGGCTCTGTCTTCTATCTCCCGCTTCTTTAACGAGTCATTCAATATGTCTCTTTCTCTGCCCAATTTCCTCTTCATCCCTCCTTTCTTCTTCCACTTAATCTCCTGTCTTGTCATTTCTATACCCTGTCCCTTTTCTTTCCTCTCTTCCTTCCACATCCCCGGGCTATCTCATTCCTCCCCTCTTCTCTCCTCTTCTTTACCAACTGCCCACCTCTTATTCTTTATCTCGTTCCACCCTATTTCTCCCTTCGCCATCTCCCTCCACCACCCCTCATTCCCCTCTACTCCATCTGTTACCTCATCCCCTTTTCTCCTCCTTGCTTTTAAACCGCAGGAGGAGATGGACACTCGGCCGAAGGTGTCCTCTCTGCTCAATCGCCTGGCCAACTACACCAACCTGACGCAAGGCGCCAAGGAGCACGAGGAGGCTGAGAGCATCGGCGAGAAGAAGAAAGCCAGCAAGGTACACCAGACTCCACGTAACTCCCTTTGTAAAACTGATAATCGTCTTTTTTGATGAGCAGTAAAAACACCTTTTTAAAAAATAATAGCCCGAGGCAAGAGGTTCACCCCCAATGTCAATTATAAGAACCTTTGCTCATTCAACCCCCAATAATTCAATATTTATGAGATCTCTTTTGGTTAAATTAATACTTTTCTTCAAGATTAATCAAATCTTCTCACAGCCGCCTGCACCAAGCTAAAATATGCAGTGTTTTTTGTTTAAATCGAAGACTTCGATGCCAATGACAACACCCATACTTAGAACAGTGTATGATCCCAGATGTACTTTGTCCTCTTGTACAATGTTCTTATACTACAATGGTGGCAAAAAGATGTGCAGTTGATGTGATCACGATCGCAGTAAGAAATGTCTTTGGTTACCAGTGCACATGTTCAAACTGAAATGAAATACAGGGGTAAAGATGAAATGAACAAGAAAGAAATGACTCTTCTGAAATGACTCCTCTTGACTCAGCATCTGAAAGTGAAAGTACAGTAAAATGTGACCCTGCTCTGCCATGCAAGCCTTGCTGATAAGGAGCCAGCTGGCCTGCATTAGACAGTCTGCTGTGGTGGTTCAGAGTAATTTACTATTTCCACCCTGTTCTGATCGCACGTTTGCAGGATTGGACACATTTGCCAACAGACGGCTGGGAAACCAAAACATTTTAATCTTCCCTTCTGGCCACGCAGTGTGTTCACTATAAGCATCAACATAAGTCAGGGTGGTGAAGGGCAGTGATTCCCAACCAGGGGGTCATGTATGTGCAGGCGCCAGTGGGTGTGTGGAAAGATTGTAGAGTAGCTCGTCTAGAAAAAAATATTTTAGAAGACGTTGTAATGTTTTTCTCTCTGTTTATCTGGAAGACGAAAATGTCTAAATGGAGTCTTGAAAACAACTGTTTGTTCCATCTCTGCTGCCTCTGCCTTCCAGTCGCCACAGATGGGGACGTTTATGGGCGTTTACCTGCCTTGCCTCCAGAACATCTTCGGTGTCATCCTGTTCCTGCGGTTGACGTGGGTGGTGGGAACTGCTGGAGTGCTGCAGGGCCTCTGCATTGTCTTCATATGCTGCTGCTGTGTGAGTATTTCAGCGTCCAGCCATGTTTGCAGATGGACACGACAAGACAAAATTTAAAGCTCTCTGAATTTACTAAAACCTGTCTGTCTTTCCGTCTCTCTGCAGACGATGTTGACTGCAATATCGATGAGTGCAATCGCCACTAACGGGGTTGTACCAGGTATTCCTCCACCTTTCACTCTTTCCCTTTCATCCTCTTCATACACGTGAATTAAATGGCACTGTTCAGCCAACCTGATGTGATATTGCAGTAAAACTAGAGAACACAGAGGTGAGGACGTGCAGATGTAACTTGATGTCACTAGTTGAGGCTTATTTCGATGAAAATCAAACTTTTCATGGAGGCCATTTTGAGCTTACTCAGCCGAGTGACCTCTGTAGACGTTCATGAATTTCCCTGGTTGTGTTTGCTGCTCGTCTTCCAGCTCTGGCGCCACTGATAAAATACATATGTTTTTCTAATGAGTGTCATTTCTGTTTGTCCTGTCTCTCCCTCTGTCTACCTCTCCCTGTCTGTCTGTACACGCATTAAAAAACCCAGGATATTTATCCGCCATTGACTTTACCTTTCACTGGAACGCCTTTAGACGAATATCCCAAATGTCAAAGTAGTGTGATATTTCCACTGGCATGTGACATTTCGATAATTGAATGTAGAATGAAAACCTTCGGTAACATAGAGAATAATTCTAACATGTCTTGTTTGGCATCGGACATTTCATTCCATGCTGTCTTTTTCTCACCTGAACAACTTCAGGTTCTCACGCTTTCTCACCATCTACTCTCAGATGGTAGTTAATACTGTGTGTGTGTAGTTTACTGTGAGTAAAGTAAACGAGTAATCCAAAGTGTTTGGCTTCCTAAATACAGCTCAGCACTACATCACATGCAACGTCACATTCATGTGCCCATTTTTTAAATTCCTATTAATTTTGTTCTGTTTGTCTAATGGACAGGGACTGTATGTGTGCTTTTTGTTAACGGGTCGCATTTTGGAAACCAAACACTGAATTCTGAGCTCACAGTCAGTCGTGAATTTGTAGTTTCTCTTAATGTATTTGCTCTGTTTTATAACTGGTTCAAACTGTATCAGCAAATTATGCTTACTGTTTGTTTGAGCTCACTTGGAGGATCACTTGCGTAGGTTAATGCACCAGGAAGTTCAGAACATTTCGTGCTGGGTTTTATTTTAATTCTTTCTGTACCTAGTGTCAGTACAATGCCTGAGATTTGGTACCAACACTAAAGTAGGAAAACTAAACTAAGTCTGGTATTTTGCCCATTGATTCCTTTGTTCTGCAGTCAGAGAAACAGTTGATCAATCAGATCTTAGTTAGATGGATCAACAAAGTTTTCGAACATTAAATGTGTCAGATGTTTGATACAGGAAGTAAACAAAAGTCTGTCGTGTGACCAGGCTCAAATGCCTGATCAGTCAGTTTTCAATACTTAAAAAACAAAAAGGTATGGAGTCCTGACACCAGCCCTAAAGACAATCAAGAAACAGTAAAGAGTGATTTGCAGATACTATTTGACCAAAGATCTGCTCTGTCTTCTTACTCCAATGTGTCATGTAGAACATTATGCTTATTTCTTCAAGCATAGGATGACGTCTCATCATCTGTCCTCTTTTCTCTCTCTCTTTTACCTCCTAACATCATAATGTTACTAACATCCATCCCTCTCTCTCTCTCTCTTTATGTCCCATCTCCTCTTCCTGTCCATCATCTTTCTCTCTTTCTCCATCTTTTACAATCTGTCTTTAATTTTCCCCATTTCTTATTCTTTTACCACCATATTTTACCCTCTCTCCCTCTCCATTTCCACTTTTTCCAACCCTGATGTACAACCTGCCCCGCTCTCTCTCTCTCTCTCTCTCTCTCTCTCTCTCTCTCTCTCTCTCTCTCTCTCTCTCTCTCTCTCTCTTCCTCCTCCTTCTCCTCCCCCTCCAGCGGGAGGCGCCTACTTCATGATCAGTCGCTCTCTGGGTCCAGAGTTTGGGGGGGCGGTAGGCCTGTGTTTCTACTTGGGCACCACCTTCGCTGGAGCCATGTACATCCTGGGAGCCATCGAGATCCTTCTGGTGGGTTTCTCTTCACGCCTTTCTCCAGGGTTTCATCTGTACTTTTAATTTTATGTAGCTGTGTTTTAGCCACCGAAATGTTTGACCACAGTAAAATAGAATAGATTTATATAACGTAAATTTTGGCTAACCAGGCATTTTAAATTCCTGGCAGATCTTGATACTTAATCACAATGATGCCACAATCAAATGAGAATCTTTCATTGTCTCTGCCTCACTCCCCTCCTCCAGATGTATATCGCCCCTAAGGCAGCCATTTTCGAGTCAAAGCAGCCTGAAGGCGAAGGGGCGGCCATGTTGAACAACATGCGGGTCTACGGCTCCATCTGTCTCCTCCTGATGTCCTTACTGGTGTTCGTGGGCGTGAAGTACGTCAACAAACTGGCCTCCATCTTCTTGGCCTGCGTCATCGTCTCCATCGTCTCCATCTATGTCGGAGCGCTGGTCTCCGCCTTCAAACCGCCACAGTTTCCGTAAGTGTTAATTGCAAAAATCAATCCAGATCACCGACTAGTCGTTGACTAGCTGACCTAGCTTGGCTTTTCCATCCTCAGCGTGTGCATGCTGGGAAACAGAACTATCAACGGCCATGAAATTGATGACAGCCAGTGTGCGAAAACCATCCTGCTGCAGTCGGGGGAGAGAGCTGACGCCAACTTCACACTTACTAATGGTAGGACGTATCCTGCTCCTACTAGCCTTTAGTTACACACATTCATGTTTAATGACCTCCTGTATTCCTCCCATTAGAAAACAGCACTGTGGAGCCGACCTTTGACCCTAGCATCGCTCCTGCTCTGGTGGAGAAGACCACATATCTTTGGACGCAGTTTTGCCAGGGCCCAGAACTCAACGCCTCCTGCGACAAATACTTCATGTCCAACAATTTTTCAGAGATATCAGGGATCCCCGGTCTGGGCAGTGGGATCATTTCAGGTAGAGCATGATGAGTGTGTGTCGGCATTTGACACTACTCATATATGTGAATCATTTCAATACAACGGGTGTATATCCATATTCAAATATTTAGAGTATTATGGGGAATAAACACTAAGTGCCTCAGAATAATGAATGCATAATCTCAGTAAAGCATGTATTGAATCGCCTCCTCACAGAGAACCTGTGGAGCTCCTACCTCGGCAAAGGGGACGTAGTGGAGAAAGGCTCCCTGGACTCGCTGACTGCACATCCGGCATCCACTCATCAGCCTTATGTGTTTGCTGACATCACCACCTCCTTCACACTGTTGGTGGGCATCTTCTTCCCCTCTGTCACAGGTATTGCTCTTCCTCGAACGCTAAAGCAGCTGTGTTAAAGGCTAACGTAGAAATGGAAACATTGGACATGTGAACCATCATTCTGTTGTGAAAATGCATTGTTGGCAGGAGGAACACAGTAGGTGTGATATTGATTCTCGCTCATGCTACAGCTGCTGTTTCAGGATCAAGTACATCAAGTCTTTGTCGTGGCATCTATTCTTGGATTTTTTTACTGAGTCAATACAATAAATTGGAACTGGGATCTGGGCAATTTTTTCACCTATGTTTAACCACGAGTGAGGTTCAGTTTTTTTTTTCCAAGAGTGTTGTGGCCAAGACAGGCAGCAACACAGTCTCAGACATAAAAGTTAAGATTAAGTTAAGATAAGATAAACCTTTTTTCGTCCCACAGTGGGGAAATTTGCATTGCACAGCAGCAAGGAGATAGAACAAGTTAAAAATGAATATAAACAAGCTGAAAAAAGTATTTACAAATTTATCAAATTTAACAAATTTACACAGGATTATTTATAGATATACATGAGAATATGAGATGAATATGACACTTTTTACAAGAACAATGAACAAATTACAGAATCATGAATAACAAAAAAGATTCATCAACACTCAAGGGTTGACCTTTTATGCTTTATGGTGATTCTAATAAATAAAACCACCAAGTAATAGTTCCAGTAATGCTCGTATTATAATCTAAACGATTTCCTTCTTTTCCTCAGGAATCATGGCTGGTTCCAACCGGTCGGGGGATCTCAAAGACGCCCAGCGCTCCATCCCCATTGGAACCATTCTCGCCATCCTCACCACCTCCATCGTCTGTATCCTTTCGTGATATATTATGATTCCATTTCTTGGCACTCAAATTGAAAAACAACTCAAGGCACCATTCACACTTCTTATCCCAAATGGGTTTTCAATCTCAACACAGTTTTCCAGTGAATTTGTTTCAAACTGCTTGCAAATCAAATTCTAGCTTTCTGCACCTCAAAGTGATCAGAGAACCTGTTGGTGACATTTCTATATCAATCTTTTTTATATGACTGTGTTCAGCTAAATTGATTGCTTTGTGGAACTATTACGTCTAATAGGCACTCAGGATGCATTTGGTTTGATTGGACTGCTGAGTGTTGTTTCCCTGAGTGCTGTCCATCCAGATCTGAGCAGCGTTGTTTTGTTTGGAGCCTGCATTGACGGAGTGGTCCTCAGAGACAAGTCAGTACATCACCTCTTGTCTCCGACTATATATATATATATATATATATGTGTGTGTGTGTGTGTGTGTGTGTGTGTGTGTGTGAGAGAGAGAGAGAGAGAGAGTTGTTGTAATATTTTAGTCCACTGCTGTAAAAGCTTGATATACTAAAAATATTTTTGCCTCCTACAGGTTTGGAGACTCTGTTAAAGGGAACCTGGTGGTGGGGACTCTGGCTTGGCCCACTCCCTGGGTCATTGTGATTGGCTCTTTCTTCTCAACATGTGGCGCAGGCCTCCAGTCGCTGACCGGCGCTCCCCGACTCCTGCAGGCCATCGCCAAGGACAACATCATCCCCTTCCTCCGGGTTAGAGCTGCAAACATTCATTTTGATTACAGAGACCCAAATTGACATTATTGTTATGAGTAGCCTCCTCAGCTAAAGCACCAACCCACAACTATATCATAACCGTCTGCTTTTAAATGAAAGTAAGAACGAAGCATGTGACATCATACACACTCTTTTTCACTGTTTTCCTTTTCGTATGTGTGTGTGTTTCTGCCAGGTGTTCGGCCATGGGAAGGCTAATGGGGAGCCCACCTGGGCCCTGCTGCTGACGGCCCTGATAGCCGAGCTGGGGATTCTCATCGCCTCCCTCGACCTGGTGGCTCCAATTCTCACAATGTAAGACACAGCAGTGTGTGTGTGTGTGTGTGTGTGTGTGTGTGTGTGTGTGTGTGTGTGTGTGTGTGTGTGTGTGTGTGTGTGGAACCTGTATCTTCAGGAGCTTTAGTTTGAATTCAATTCATTCATTTTTAGGTTCTTCCTGATGTGTTATCTGTTTGTGAACCTGGCCTGTGCCCTCCAGACCCTCCTGAGGACGCCCAACTGGAGGCCACGCTTCTCCTATTACCACTGGTACTACTAGAAACACACACACACACACACACACACACACACAGTATATAAACACTAACCTGTGCCTCTGCTGTGTCCAGGACCTTGTCATTTTTGGGGATGACTATCTGCCTGGCGCTCATGTTCATATCCTCTTGGTACTACGCTATCGTTGCCATGGTGATCGCCGGCATGATCTACAAGTACATCGAGTATCACGGGTATGTTGCCATGGAGATGTACCCCTCTCACATGATAGTACACGTACAGCATGGTCAAAAGTGCTGTGTGTAAAAGTGTGTGTTTAGTATCTGTGTGTTTATGTGTGTGTGTGTGTGTGTGTGTGTGTGTTAGGGGAGGTCAAAAGATACACATTACATACCACAGTATATATCTTTATGTATTTCATGTGTGTATCAGGGCAGAGAAAGAGTGGGGGGATGGGATCCGCGGTCTCTCGCTCAGCGCTGCCCGTTATGCCCTCCTGAGGTTGGAAGAGGGACCACCACACACCAAAAACTGGAGGTACAGAGCTGAAGCCTCCTTTTTCCACCACCTGTCACCAGATTCATTACAACTGCTCTGCCATCAAAGACCTCAGCATCGCCACCTCTCATTAAAAAGAACTGCTTTACATCACCTTCACATTGAGCATTGCCAGTGTTTCTTGATTAAGTGATTGTGTGAGAAAATGCACCAATGCTCTTAAGAACACACTGGTTCCATCTCCAGATTGGAAATTACTTTAATAAAGAAATTAAGCAAATGGAGGATGGTGAACCATATTTAGTCAATATATTCAGTGATGCATGAAAGATTAAAGAGAACAAACATCAAATATCACAAATATACAATAGAATACAAAACTACAAAAACTAAATGGGAGAAAGAATCAGGCCTCAAGAGAGCTGGAACATAGTATGATAATGTGTTACTCCAAAATATAATTCACATTCAAAGTGCTTATCAAGGACATGATGAAGGCTGCTGGCAGTATTGTAAAAAACATTTTTCTGGGCTTGCCCTTTAAATAAAACGAAAATATGAAAATGTTTTGAATTGGAGTTGATTAATCTTTTGTCACATGCGCCCGGGCAAAATCTGAAAAGCTCCGTAGAGCTGCAGAGTCACGTGAGAATCCTTGATGTGGAGCCATCACCATCAGTGACCGCTGTCACATCACATGTAAAATGTGTGCTGATTGTCTTCATTTTCCACATCATACTGTCTTTTGTATGTAAACAATAACTCCTTCATAGATTGTGAAGGAGAACCTGCTACTATTGATTCTTAAAGTCCACATCCACTAACACACACTGGTCTTCTCGCCCGCTCGTCTCCAGGCCACAGGTGTTGGTCTTACTAAAACTGGACGAGGACGCCCACGTCAAGTCTCCTCGCCTGCTGACGTTCGCCAGCCAGCTGAAGGCGGGAAAGGGCCTGACCATCGTTGGCACAGTCGTCTCCGGCAACTTCCTACAAAGCTACGGAGAGGCCCTCGCTGCTGAGCAGGTGGGAACGTCTCTCTAGGCGGCAGTTTTGGAAACTTGGAAGAGCTTATGTGTCATGTGACGGTTTGTGAGGCTGCAGATTAAGTTGTCTTCAAATGACAGAAATTCATGTGGCCAATACAGGAAATCCTGTTACTCATAGGTTAGTCCTGGGGAAGTCGTAGCAGTGATGGAAGAAAACCTTTCACCCATGTATTTGTCCTGTTTCAGACTCTGAAGCACCTGATGGATAAGGAGCGGGTGAAGGGCTTCTGTCAGTGTATTGTGGCTCAGAAGCCGCGTGAAGGTATCAGCCACATGATCCAGTCGAGCGGCCTGGGAGGAATGAAGCCCAACACCGTGGTGATGGGCTGGCCTCACGCCTGGAGGCAAAGCGAGGACCCCCAGGCCTGGAAGACCTTCATCAGTGAGTCGAAGAGGGTGGAAAATTCAAATGTGTTAGAAAATGTTCAGACGGTCGTTTCTTTTCAGGATCTCGTAATTTCATCTTTTGTTTTAAGAGTTATGCTAACAGCGCCCCCTCTCTTCCTTCCAGACACAGTGCGGGTGACCACAGCAGCCCACCTGGCCCTGCTGGTGCCCAAAAACATCTCTCTGTTCCCCACCAACAGTGAGCCCTGCACAGAGGGCTACATCGACGTCTGGTGGATCGTCCATGACGGGGGGATGCTCATGCTGCTGCCCTTCCTGCTGCGCCAACACAAGGTAGGAGCGCGCTTTTCTGTATTTTACTACGTTTTTAAATGTCTCTCCCACGTTCCCACATCTGCCATTGCTTTGTCTGAGTATTCTCTCCTCCTCAGGTGTGGCGTAAGTGTGGGATGCGAATCTTCACAGTGGCCCAGATGGAGGATAATTCCATTCAGATGAAGAAGGATCTGGCAACCTTCCTGTATCACCTACGCATCGAGGCTGAGGTGGAAGTAGTTGAGATGGTACGCTGCTCACACCGAGGTTTATCAGGACTTTTTCATTCATTTTAATTGTTTAAGAAACAATATTAACATCATCTTTCCCGGGAAAATAGAATCTTTATTATTTTTTCATGCTTGTGGACGATTCACAAATTAAATTTTTCCCCCTGCAGTATGCAAGAAAACATAATAATTATATAGCCAACTTCAGTTAAAACAATTCATTGTCTTATTAATTTAAAATGTCAACGATTAGCAAAAACAAATTCTGGGACATCGACATAAACTGTTGCATAACGACGCTAATCTCTGTCACTGCTTTCTTTTCTGAATCCGTCTCTCTCGTCTCCTCTCAGCATGACAGCGATATCAGTGCATACACCTATGAAAGGACCCTGATGATGGAGCAGAGGTCGCAGATGCTCAGACAGATGCGACTGTCTAAATCAGACCGGGAAAAAGAGGTAAGCTGAGGTCAGATTGAGAGACTGTGTGTGACTAAAGGGTGTAGATTTGCATATGGACAGTCGAGGTAGTAACAGGACGACTGAACTGTCTCCAGCAGTAGTTTCAAATCAAACAAACTCAAATCACTTAAGTTTCTACTGGATGTTTATTAATCCCAGTGGTGGATTTAAACTTTTATGCAATGATTCGTCAGCAGTATTTGGGTCATTATTAACATCAGCTGTGTGGAAGATTAGCCATGACACTTACACGTCTGATTTGTTTGTTATTGTCGTGCATCATTTTAGCAGGGAAGTCGTGGTATCAGCAGCAGTAGGCCAGAGGCAGGTGGAGCTACAAGGTCTCAGGTGAGGTCAGTGGTTATGGCCAGCTGTGAGTTCATGAGTTTTATTATAAATTCTCGTGGATGTTGTTGAGACCGATTTAAAGATAGTTGTATAGAAAGTTTTATATTTTCATCTGTTGGTTAAAACGAAAGCACTCTATCCTCTTGTATAATAGTTTTAAAAGTAATTTAGTATATTATGGAAACTGTATTGTCTCAGATTTCATTTTTTTTTTAAATGTTATTTAAAATCAAAGGAAAAAATCCATGAAAGTACTGTTTTGGGTGAAATGTGCAAGTTGAGAAATGACTGAAAAGTCTGGTATCAGAGGCATCTCATAAAAACAGATGCTAGAAGGAGACTTAAAAGGAGAAAGGTGTTTGCCAGGTCTACGTATAATCAAAGATCAAGTTTTGTCAGAGCCACTTTTATAAGCCTCTGAGAGCAGGATGTATCAGTTGGACCAGCATTTCCTGTTTAGCTTTAATATTAAAGTTCGTGTCATCTCCTTTTGCCACTGGTCTGCTCAGCGGGTCCGCTGGAGTTTTGATGACGTAAGTTTAACGGGTACACAGTAGTAAAGCATCTGATGTAGAGCAGTTTAGTCATAGTGACCATAGATCAGTGAATGAATACGTCTTGAATCCTTCAGAAAAAGACAAAGCAGCTGGTTGATTTTCAGTGCTGTTGTTGAACTTATTTTTGAATCCATGTAAAGTATCAAACTATCAATGCACATTTGGGTCATATATTGACTAGTAGTAGCTAACCCTGACCTTTGACCTTTCCATTAAAAAGGGCAAACAAAAGGAGAATGAATTAAAGATCAGTAAGGTCAGGTCAGGTTTTACTCACACACTGATCTGAAATTTTCATTTCTTAATCTGAAGGATTCAATCAAGAGTTTGTCCAATAACAAGTTACAAGTAACAAGTTAATATATGCTGATCTGGGTCAAATGTGCTTTTTATTATTTAACTGTCGTTTCTCTGAATTGGCTGCCTTGAAAAAGAGCAGTAGAGAAATTTTCCTGCTGTCATTTTCTCCCTTCTTTTCATTCCTTTCCCAAGTTTCAGTTGCCGTTTGACTCAGGTCTTCTCAGGAAATTTGGCACTAATGTCATTAACCTCCAGTGTTTCTGTTGGAGTAGATGCAGCCTGCGTTTTGTGGTAGCAAGCTAGGTGACCTTGTGTTGTCTGTAGGTGTATCTTTCCTCCAGGTACAGGAGTACTGGAGTCCACACCTCCAACCCCTCCAAAGGAAACAGAGACAGACAGGTACAAAGAGAAGGAGAGACAGGAGTAAGGAGTCTGGGAAGGGAGAGCAGTGGTGTAGAAGAGGGAGGCATCGAAATAAGGTAGACAAGAAGGAGTCGAGATGAGATAAGAAAGAACATGTTTGTGTGTTTGTGCCAAACCAGGCCCAGCTGGTGAAAGACCGCAACTCCATGCTGCGGCTGACGAGCATCGGATCGGACGATGACGACGACACAGACGGTGGAGAGCGAGACAGGCCGGTGAGCGGCGGCGGCAGCTCCGAGCATCATCGGCGAGTTCAGATGACCTGGACCAAAGAGAAGACGTCGCAGTACAGAGCCTCACACTCTGGCTGCTCCACACCTGAAGGCTTCAGAGACATGCTGAGCATCAGGCCGTGAGCAGAAATGACAAATTCACATGAACATCTCGGATACGGTCTCTGATTGTGGTTAATTTAACAGGTTGTATCTTGTTGCCCCTACAGGGATCACTCCAACGTCAGGCGGATGCACACCGCCGTCAAGCTCAATGAGGTCATAGTCAACAAGTCCCACGATGCCCGGCTGGTCCTGCTCAACATGCCAGGACCCCCTAAGAACACGGAGGGGGACGAGAACTGTATCCTTAACACTGAGGGTTCACTTAATTCACCAAATTCTGCCAGTGTGCTTCATCAGAAGTGCTCGTCGGATGGTCGAGTAGCTTTAGAAAACCCACTCTTCTTTGTGATCAGAATAATGGAAACGACTGAACACCAGATAATGTAGCTGCTACAATGAATTACTTTGATAATCAATTAATTGGTTTGAGTAAAGTAAAGTAAAAGTAAAGAAAAAAGTCCAAATTCTCTCATTCCAGCGTCTTAAATATGAATCATTTCTGATTTCTTTACTCCTCTATGACAGTAAACTCAGTATCTTCTATCTATCTAAAACACTCCTTAACGTCCTGACCAGACATGGAGTTCCTCGAGGTTCTAACAGAAGGATTGGAGCGCGTCCTGTTGGTCAGAGGTGGAGGAAGCGAAGTCATCACCATCTACTCCTGATTGGACAAACAGAGCAAGCCAGCGTTACAGAGGCACCCGATCAGAAGTGAAGCGAAGGGAGACGGTGGGGGGCCTGTGAGCTCTGGGGGACATGGGCCCCAAAAAGAGAGACCGTCATTGGCTGCAGCGTCAGTCATCACGCCCAACACCCACCCCCACCCCTTCAGCCCCTTTCCTTTCATCTTTACACTTTTCTGTCATGACAAGGCTTTCCATTCCACTTACGTCAAGCTACAGAAATGCCAACACAATTCCACGAATGGGCAAAAAAACGAGCGATCAGCTGTGTGCATGTGTGCGTTTGTGTGAAAGTCATTCACCTGAAGGAGGTTCGGTCTGTCGGAGAACGGGACCAGTGTTGTGTTAGGTGTGTCGGGGCGGTGGACCAGCGAATGAGAACAAATAGCCAGCGTAGAACGCGAGAGGCTGTGAAGCGTCCCAGAAACGGAGCAGTCGTTCCACTGAGACTCAGGGTTGCTTTTTGTACAGAATGTATTTTGGAAGCAGTTGTGAGTGTTTTGAGAGTCAGCTGAATGTCTGAAGTGAGTCAGTGTCCTTGAAGATACAGTAAAGTTTATTCCAATACTACACAAAAACTGGAAAAGTAATGCCACATCTAAGGCAGTAAGGAGCCTGGAGTTTAAACCTGCTCAGTGGTTCATGTAAGGAAAATCAGTGCTTTTGTGCTGAGATGAAAGGAAAAATCATTTAATTTCATATCAGTGGTTTCCTTTCTTATCTCAGTTTTATCCACAGTGAAGTTCAAAGTCGAGTGACGCTGAATTATTTTCTAATTCTTTGTCTGTTTCTTTGTCTGAACTTGCTGCTATTTCTCAGAATCTCCTCTTCTGTATGGAGGCCCGTTTTCACCAGGCAAAGTTAAAAAAGATGAGTAAAAAAGTTGATTGTGATCAAAATAAAAATACTCAAAGGTTTTATTTGCTGCTACCGCTACTCTTAATTTGGACCTCCTGATTTTGACTATAAATTTGATTGATCCAAAGTCATAATTATGAAATGATTCAAAAGTATGAGATAGATGTCAAAATCGTTTGATCACATTTCTAAATTTTTACTTACTAAGTCAAACTTGTTAGATAATGAATCAAATTATTAGATAAAAATGATTTTTGTAGTAACTTATTTTATTTTATTTACTTATAATTTAAAAGATAAAGTCAAAGTGATGACTAAAAATGAGATAAATTAACTTTTTTTTGTCTTCAGTACGTTAAAAGTATTAGATAAAAAGTCAAATACAAAATTAAAATTTTGACTGAGTAAGGTAAAGGTCACTTTTGAGATAAAAAGTCAAAATTCTTAAGTAAAATTATGAGATATTAAGTATGTAAGTGTTTTTCTCATAATTTCGACTTTGTCTTCAGGAGAAATGGGCTTCCATGCACCCGCTCCTCCATAATCTGATGAAAACAAATGACAGAAATGATTTATAATAATAATAATACAATAAGTGACACATATCTTTAGCTGCAAAACTATTTCTAAATTTGTGACATCAAGATCCCAGGAAAACCTAAATTAAACCGGCGATAAGGAAACTATCAGTAGTCTCTGTGCCGTGCCATAAACTGGCCCCATGTCGGACATGTGAATAGTCGTGTTCGTGTGTTGGACGGCAGCAGAAACTGTTTGAAACAGTGAGGTGACACTTGAGGCCTTGGGAAGGAATGAAGACTGGAAGAATCTGAAAATCAGTATTGTTGACACACTGGACCATCGTGGAGAGGACCACTGCACTGCATGCTGTCGAAATGTCACTTGGAAAGAAGTGTGTGTTTGTGTGAATGAGAGTATGTGTTGTTTTCCATTCCTTCTAATGAGAATATTGGCTGTGCTGTGTAGTGTGAGCTTGTGCCCTGAAACACTCCACCTCACCATACACCTGAACTACACCTGCTGACATCCTGCTGTGTGTGTCTGTGTGAGAGAGAGAGAGAGAATGAGAGCTTGTTGCTAAAGTACGGAGCTGTAAACTAGAGGTGTTTGATTCCATTCTGATGCTTTTGTTCTTTTTCTTTTCTTTTTTTACAGTGTTATCGTGCAGGGATTCTTTTATGTTCATTGTTATTTCCTAAACATTGTTTTCTTGCTTGTACATAAAGACAAAAAAAGATCCCAAGTTTTATCTTTTTTTAATTACATTAATATAAAAAGGAATCATAAAAAACTTTGCTTGAAAAAATACGGGAATAAATAAAACAATTTTGAAGGAAAAGTTACAATACTGGTGATCCTTTTTGTTTTATCACATTATAATGACAAAGTGTTTTTTGTTTGCTGATACTGGGATTATAATTTCTGAATTTATTATCAAGATGCTTAGATTTATTTGCCTGTATTTTAAATAAAATGAACTTTTATTCATAAAAAGTCACAGTGAAGACGAGAGAGATGCCAAAATAACTGCTTTTATTCTGGAACGCCGACGTCCTAGTTTCTGCGTGATGAGGTCACTTCCAGTTGTACGTACAATCCGGAAGCCGGTGCCCTGTTGTGATATTTGAGGAAATCAGTTCTGGCGAAGTTCACTTGCAAAAGTGGGATAAAAACAAAACATTAATCAGATTTCGGGGGTGAGCATGGAGGTAAGAGTAGTTAGCTTTAGAAACTTTTGACATAATAAAAGAATGAGCTTTGTCTTCATATGTGATGATCAACTTCAACACACGATCTTCGGTTGTCACAAACACAACAATGATGGCGGATCACCCGGCTGTCTCATTTATTATCCCTTTATTAAATCGCTTAATTTAACTTCACCTCATCTGTTTTCCCCTTTAAAGACCGTTAATCACATATATCTGGGTTTTAAGTCTAATCGCTCCTGGTGTTATTTTAATAATCATACGCTAATGTAAAGTGTTGAAAGCTAACAGTCGGCTCTAAAACCGCTCATAGACAAGTTAAATATTTGACTACTCGTTGTACGTTTTTATAATTTCCACAGTAAATTTATTCTGTATAAATATCTGTTGCTCAGTTCATCTGGAGGATTAAATGGACCGAACCATTGCAAAGAACAGGAGGTAAAATAAGCTGCGTTCAGAACTAAAATAACTCAAATAACTGACATTTTATTAGTGAAAATATTATAATTAGTCTGTTGGGTGACGTTTTTTTGTAAATGTACAATAATCACTTGTAGACAAATTAAATCATTTGTCGAGAGGAACATAATGACAGGCGACTTCCGCATAGCTATCAAAATAAAACCAGGACTCAAACTCTGTAAATGAGCAGTTCTGTCTGACGTTGAAACAAATTATCGACATTTAAACAATTTGTAGCACAATATCCATTTTTCTTCAAACATAAATCTATAATCAGACAGCCCTTATATTTGGGTATTAAAGGAGTCCTGACAACGTTGTTGTATACTAATGGAAATTTTTACATTGTTTTACATTTTAAACTGAATTGGTAACAACTGTGAACAGCAACACAACTACAACTTATATTAAAGTTGTGATAGGAAAAATAAGGTTAACCTGTCAAGCTATAAAACTAAAAATCAGAACAGAATATAAAAATATATAATGAACTTTAAACAAAATAATGATAATAATAGAAACTTTTGACATAAAAGATAATTGTCTTCCTCCATTAGGGGCAAATAATAAATCTGCTATGTGAAAAATGCTTTATGTTCCTTTGTTCAATGGGAATAGTTTCACTTCATAAATCATGACATTTCGCTCCCTACGACAAAACATCAGCTGCTTTTAGTCATCAAAGATATTGATATTGTCAGATCATAACATAATTTTTGACATCAGATTTCAACAACTCTTTCATAGTTTGTCATGAACATTCATGTTCCTCAGAGGATGAATCCTGCCTGCTAATCAATTTAAATAATTAAAGATACCGAGTTAACAGAAACGGATTTTATTTTGAATGCGGTTTCCCTCAACATCCGGCGTCGTCCCGGTTTAGCTTGATAGCAGCGGTAGATCCGGATCCATTGAGCAGCCTGGCTCGGGCCAACGCGAAGCCACACCGGGGGTTCGATCCGCCTTCCTCGCCTGTCAGACTCCTTGAAATCGCTCGCTGTCGTTTCCCGGAGCTTTCGAGCAGTTCCGTTAAACGCGTGTAGCCGCGCGTGCCAGCTGCGGCCGTTGACTGTCGCGTTCGCGGTCCGCCAGACAAACGGGCGCCGGAGAACTGCAGCCTTGCGTCAAAACCGGCTAAAGCTAAAACCGTGTTAGGACAAGTCAGCATTAAAGACCGGTACCAGCCACGTTACCTCGTTAGCTAACGTTAGCCGGCGGATTATTTTTGGCTAGCTGAAGCAACGACAGCCAATCGTCCGTTGTCTGCTCTCGACTCTGATCACACATTTTAAAGTAAGCAGAGATTTGGGTTTATTCGTGAATCAATCAGGGGCCTCATAGCGAACATATGAGGCCCAGCTGAAAAGATGGACCTGAATTTTTATTCGGATTTGACGGACGGAACCGGGCAACACGACGGGGACCCGGAGTTCCTGGACCCGCAGTCTTTCAATGGATTTGACTCGGACAACAAGGTGACTGAGATGTCACTTGCTTTAGTTATTCTCACCAACCAAATGCTGCCATTGAACGCACCACAGTCTACACATATGACCCGTTCTTTGGGTTTAGTAGCCCTTCACGTGCCTGTGTTTAAATGTCAAAAACATGGAGTCAGTCTTTTCCCTGACTTGTGCATCTTGATGTTTCAGTTCCCTGGAGGCAGTGACAACTACCTGACCATATCAGGGTCCAGCCATCCCTTCCTGTCCTCTGCAGAGGTATGTCTTCAATTATGTGGATTTCTCTCTGACAGGTTTATCTTTGTTTATTCCTGTGGACCCCTCTTCCTCTTCCTCCTCCTCCTCCTCCTGTGGACAGATGTTATTTACAATCACACAGAATCACATCATGCATTAACACACATTGGAGTCACAGAGCTAATGCTGCTTTCAAGTCATATCTGAGTTTTAGTTCTTCACATCAGTGTGTCATCGCTCCAACATATGACTTGACACTTGAAGCAAACAAGTCCATCGTTGTAACCTGAATGTAATTGTCAAAGCATTGTATTTTAATCCTCACACGATCGGCTCTAATCATAAATGCCTTGTGTGATCGTGGCCTAAACGTGGCACCAAGTTTTCTGTTTTTGAAAGATAAATTATCTTAAAAAACACTCAGACTAAATAATCGCTAGTTGCAGCTCTAATTTCTAGAGACCTGAAGAGGTAAAACTGTCTGACAAGAAAAAAAGTTTAGACAAGAAGTCTGCTATTTTAATGTTATACAGTACAGCAGATTTCTTTTTCTTGTGTTGTACTGAACAAGCAAGGAGATGAGTCATTTCTTGATTTCATGGATTAGGAAATAAAGTTCCATCCTGTGGTTTTTGCACAGCAGCAGACTGAATATTCTTTCATCCACATGGTCAAAAAGAGTCTTTGATGATTCTCGAAATAACTTCAACATGGCAATAATTTTTGTTAAATGACCCATTGAGTTTTTCATCGTTGTCTTTCCAAAAAATTCTTAGCTCTGTGACTGGAATGATTTATACATGAGAGGCACAAATTAACCACACTACAGCCACGACTAAACTCAAATCATCTTTAACTTGCTATCTAGCAGTTGGCAAGTTATATTTTCATTTCAACCATGTTCATATTTGATTATTTTCAGTTTTCATACAGATAAATGTGTGCATCATACAAAATAAGGCCTCTGTGTGTATGAACCATTTACTGTCAGTGCCATGAGTACATATAAAATCAGTTTTCTGCCACAAATATGACCCATGACATTTGTAATCTACTTCAACTTACTGACATACTCACATTTTTTAGTGTGCCACTAAACCCATTGACCTCTTCAACCTCGCTGGATCCGCTGGTGGAGTATGAATTATTTATCAATACTTTATATTTCACACCCCTCCTACTTAAATTCAGACACCTTTTTGTTAATATCACTGTCACTTAAGAAACGAGCTTTTTACAGAGCGAATCATCAAACACCGTGTCAGAAATGCAAATTGGAAAAAAATGACTCAGTTAGTCAAATGATGGGACGATGGAAGGGATTTTACTGTGAAGCAACTGCAGACCCATGATGTAGATGGAGACGTCGAGCGTGATGCCAAAAGTTTACTTGAACAACCTTGATTCTAAAGACGTTGGGACGCTGTGTAAAACATATGTAAAGCAGAATGTGATCATTTGCTAATCATTTTTGACATATACTCAATTGAAATAGTACGAAGACAATATATTTAATGTTTGATCATCAGCTTCATAGATTTTTGTAAATATCTGCTGATTCTGAATTTGATGCAGCAACATGTTTCAAACCAGTTGGACAGGAGCAACAAAAGACTGAAAGTTGTGGACTGATCCAAAAACACCTGTTTGGATCCTTCCACAGGTAAACAGGTTCATTGGTAACAGGTGATAGTATCATGATTGGGTATGAAAGGTTCATCCTGGAAAGACTCAGTCGTTCACAGTGAGGATGGAGAGAGGTTCACCACTTTGTGAACACATGGTTGGATAAAGGAGATTGATTCATGGACTCAGAATGTTTTTAAAAATGTTTGTTTGCAAATGATTGCATTCTGATTTTCTTTCATAATTTTCATTCTCAACCTTTTTGGAATCTGGGTTGTACATCTCTCAGTGCTGTTTTATCATCAGAATCGACAGAAACATTAGATGAAAGGGAGCAAACTTCACCAACAAAAAGCAGTGAATCAGAAAACAGTGTTAGAGGATTGATTAGTCTAAATTTGCAGTGGTGGATTTGTGCACATCCTTTCCAGTAATATTGCATTAATCAACATTCTCACTGTCTGCTGCCTGTTCACCTTTCAGCACGTTGTGCAGCTGTGAGTGACGGCATGCGTTGACCTCTTCCACTTCGAAGCTGATTTTTCCCTGCATGAACAGGGGCCTGTAGCACAGAGCAAGTTCAACACCGTCTTACCCTCTTTGATAGCTGGTATCACGAAGCTGCTTTTCGGGTCAGTTAAGTCAGAGTTTCAGTCGTTCAGCCGCGAGCACGTTCATGTATCATCAGAGCCGTTAATGGAGCTCTTAAAATGACATGAGATGAAACTGTGATACAGTGAAATCAGGTTATATCTCATTGAAATATAGAATAATAAGACGCTGTAGAAATAATGATATCCAAATTTCAATCCCAAGGTTAAAGAGTCTCCATTGATTTGTACAAATTTCTCTCTTTATTACTTGTTTCTTTATTGTAAAGTCATGACTTTTGTCCCTGTCAGGATCCTGTAGGAATATGTTTTTTTCCAGTCATCTTATTGGTCTGTAGTCTGGCTGTTCCAGCAGGTTTTGATCTGGTCCTCTGAAGTTGGTCTGCTAACCGTAGCAGGTCAGCCCCGCGCCGCACGGTGAAAACCTGAGATAAGCCCAGAGATTGCAAGCTAACACGCTAATCTTGCTGAGTGACACAGGCCCCTGAAAACAATTTTAAACACCTGACTCGATCCCTCCTGAGTATTTTAGAGATGTTTCAAAAGTAGTAAAACTTTTTTATTGATTGTAATCTTCTCCCATCTTTCTTGAGGCTTACCTTCCTTTCCAAATTATTTACTCCTCTCCACCCCAATTTCTTACAAACCTGTTTTCTCTTGTCCTCCTCCATCCTCACTGTTCCTTCCATTCTTCTTTTCACTTCCATTGTCTTCTTTCCGCTTTTGCTTCCATCCTCTCCCTCTCTCTTCAGACGTTTCACACTCCCAGCCTCGGCGATGAGGAGTTCGAGATACCTCCCATCTCTCTGGATCCAGACTCGGCCCTCACGGTGTCGGACGTGGTGTCCCATTTCGGGGAGCTGTCAGACACCGGCCCCTCCGACAGCGTGGTGGTGCCCGGGAACGCTGTGGTCGAAGGGGACGACCCCTCGTTCGCCTCCACTTTCGTCAACGCCCCCTCGCAGGGACTGGAGCACCTGAGTCTGGGAGTCATCAACCAGTCAGGAGGAAGTGCTTTGTTGGGGTCGTCGCTGGGAATGGTGAGGAGTGCAGGAGGTTTGAACTGTCTGAAGTTATATTGGTATCAAATACCGGTTTCATTTATTCATTTTCTGCTGCTGTCTTCTTTCCATCCCCAGGATCTGGGCCATCCCATCGGCTCTCAGTTCAGCAGCTCGTCCCCGGTGACCATCGACGTCCCGCTGGGTGACATGAGCCAGGGCCTGCTGGGCTCCAATCAGCTGACCACTATTGACCAGTCGGAGCTCAGCGCTCAACTGGGGCTCGGCTTGGGAGGCGGGAACATATTGCAACGCCCCCAGTCGCCCGAACACCCTCTGTCGGCCACAGCGTCGCCCACCAGCTCGCTCCAGGATGACGACATGGATGACTTCAGAAGGGTGAGTCTTAAAGAGTGCATGTTTAGGTCAAATAAGAATTTGCACATACTTGGTTTACCGCTGCTGTCCTGTGAAAAGCATGTATCTCCAAAATGTCAACTTTTCATAAGCTGAAAAGCCCTGTTTTATTCCATTGTTTGTTTTAATAGTTTACCTCAGAGGTAGGAGGATTTTCTTAATCTATACAGAAATATTTCATGTGAAAAATTCAGAATCACCAAAATTGGAGATGGATGGTTTTCACTGGTCAATGAAACACTGTCTGCAACAACTTCAAATGCAAATTTGTCAAAATAGAATTTAAGATACCAAACTAATAATTTCCTGGAAGTTGTTCCTTGTCACATAAGCAGGATTTTTAAAAAAAAAAAGAAAATCATTTGTAAATACAGGTTCTTCTTTATTCTTACATACATCGTTCTCGTCCTGTCCAATCAGAGCGTCCTGGTTGAATCTCCAGTCTCCCTGGCGGTCTCTCCTGGCGTCATCTCCCTCGACCCCTCCCTGTCCGAGTCCCCGCTCTCCGCCCCGGCCTCCAGCGTCTCTCCGGCTGTTGGACGGAAAGGTGGAGCGGGAGGAGGGAAGAAGGGGAAGAAGAAGAAAGACCCCAACGAGCCTCAGAAACCTGTGTCGGCCTACGCTTTGTTCTTCAGGGACACGCAGGCAGCTATTAAGGGACAAAATCCCAACGCTACGTTTGGAGAAGTTTCAAAGATAGTGGCGTCCATGTGGGACAGCCTGGGGGAGGAGCAGAAACAGGTGAGAGGGAAAACAGGAAACTCTGCAACCTGGAATTTGTCTTTCTGACATGAATTAGTTGTAGTTTTCAGTCATGTTTATTGTGACTCAGGTTGATCGAGTTCAGCTTCAGACAAAACAAGCTTTTAGACACTCATAACTACTCATAACTAATACACTGTACAAAAAAGATGTTTTCAGCCATGGAAGAATCAGGAAGTAAAGATGTGTCCCTTCTCAGTCTCAGCTGTTGAAAGCAGACACGGGCTCAAAAACACAGTCCGGATGTCAGTGCATACTTCACTCCCTTTTCTTTTCAGGTTTACAAGAGGAAAAACGAAGCAGCAAAGAAGGATTATTTGAAGGCGCTGGCAGAGTACAAAGCTGGACAGACTTCTCAGGTGAGTGCCTCTGATTGACAGCTGCTGTGACACAGTCATGAAAGCATAGTCTCTTTTGAAGTGGTCAGTCAATTGCAATGACCTGATAGGATTGAAGAGAAGCGTCAAAAAATATCAGTCGATACACATCATGGTTAAGTCAATTCCTGATTCTTGTGAGTCGACTGTTTGAACCAAATCAACCAATTGTTTCAAGTGTCATCTTGTACGTCTTTATTGTATCCCAACATCCCCTCTTCAGGCCCCTATTGAAGTCATGGACACCGCCCCATCGCCTCCCCCTCCAGCCCCGGCTCCCACTGTCACGGCTGCACCTGCCAACACCCTAGCCGCTCGCTCCACCAGGTCCCAGCATTACAACCCCGAGGAGAACACCATCACCAACATCTGCACCTCCAACATCATCCTGGACCTTCCTCAGGTCACCACACGCTCCCGCACTGGTGCCATCAAACCCCAACCTCCACCCGCTACCACCCCCCCGAACCCCCCCACCGTCACCAAGATCATCATCAAGCAGACGCCGCTGCCTTCTGGCGGCGTGTCTGTCACGGCAACGACCGCCTCCTCGCCTCGCCAGCCGCCACCGCTTCAGCAGATGCAGAGCACCCCTCCTCCTCCCGGCTGCAGCAGATGGTGCACGCCCAGGCCCCTCCACCTCTGCAGGCCAAACCACGAGGAGCTGCCACGGCTCCACCTCCTCTGCAGATCAAGGTCGTCCCGTCGTCACGCCAGTCGGATTCAAGCGCGCCAATCATTGTGACGTCAGGCGGGGAAACGTCCACGTCCGGCCTGACGGTGGAGGTGGGACAGTCGGCCGATGTGGTGACAGGAGGAGAGGAAGTGGCAGAGGCAGAGGAAGGGGTGAGCTCAGCTACACAGACTCACACTCATTGACTCTGTGTTTCTTACATATATTATTTATTAAATGTAAATGTCTGTTTGTTTCTCAGATGGAGGTCGAGGTGAATGTGGCCCCCGCCCTGAGTGTGACTCCCGCCGCCAGCCCCAACATTTGCGTACGTGCTGGCTGCAACAACCCGGCTGTGGAGAGCAAAGACTGGGACAAGGAGTACTGTAGTAATGAGTGTGTTGCCACACACTGCAGGTGTGTACAAACTATATATATATATAACTTGTTGGCAGCCGTTTAGCGGTTTAGCCAACAGGTGTTTTGGAGAAAATCATTTTTGGGAGGTTTTGATTCGGTGGTGAACGCGTGCTTCATAGTTAATATTTTCATTATTGTTGTTGACTAGAAGCAGTAATTATCAATTAATCCGCAGATATTTTTTTTAATTAGTCACTGAATCGTTTGGTCTATAAAATAGTGGAAAAGCGTGAAAAAAGTTTTGTTAAAAATCTGCAAATTGCTTGTTTTGTCCAACCAGACGACATCATAAATTGACTAAACCTGAGTGATAATCTTTCTGTTTTCTCCCCCACAGAGACGTGTTCATGGCCTGGTGCGCCATCCGAGGGCAGAACTCCACCGTGGTCACATAGGGAAAGGACGGAGAGAAAAAGACAAAGACTAACACATGAAATGCAAATGAACAGAGGAATGAATGAATGATAGGCTCAGGTATCGGCACATAATGGTTTGTTTTATCATGTCGTCTTGATGGAGAGGACAAAGACGAGACTGTGGCAGGAAAGTATTTGAAAAGTCACTACAATGTACTTTTCTGTGATCAAACGAAGAAAGAAACTAAAGACTTCTGCCCCCACACTTTCCTCTTGATCATCTATTGTGAAAATATGGATTGATAAAAAAAGAACATTTTATATGGACTTATGGTGTTTTTAATTGTTTTGAAAAGGAAAAAAAGTGCAGGAAGGAAATCACGATCTTGCAGATGAATTCAGTTCATTTCAAAACTTCCACTTTATTTGTGTATGCTCTTCCCTTTACTGTTACATTAAGGATTGATTGACGTGAATGAAATCTGAGAAGTTTTTTTTTGTTCGTTTCATTGTTCTTCAGCGAAGTGCGGGTGCTTTGGCGTTGAGGGGCCAGTGGCTACTTAAGAGAGATTTAACATACAAAATGAGCAACAACTGGGCAAAGCACAAACAGTCTTGAAGGTAGTTTTGAAGTTGTACAAGAGGTTAAAATGTTCATAAGAAGCCATTTTGAGACAAGTTGGAACAAATCTGCCACCAGCTAAATGTGGTTTGTCACTTTGGGGGAAATAAAAACATCAAGCAAAGGATTTTACTTTCCAAACAGGTGCTAAAATTCAGGAAGAGAAACATCTCTAGTGTTTTCTGTTCTCCTCTCCTGCTGAAATACCCGCAACATAAAGAGCTTTTTAAATCCGTGGTGCATATTTTGTTTTATGAGGAACATTTGTGGTGAAATTTTGGTGTTTGAGGAAAACGGCGTATTGGACTGAAAATAAACCCACCAGCTCTGACGACACTAAGGGGAAAGGGAATACAGTGTAAAAGCTTTACTTTTTAACATAACTGTGTTTAATGAGTTGCTTTCAGGTCTGTTGAATAATCGAGGAAGGGATGTTTGCTTCCAAAAAAACAAACTTCCCACTCAGATGAAATGATGCAGTGATCAGTCTGGTTTATTGTAGATATCCTGGAAATGTTTTTAAATGGTGAAATAAACAATATTTTACGTTTTAATATACATTTGGTGATGCACATTTTGGCCTCACTCTTAAAGTTTATTTCATTGATCTTTTTTTTTCTTGATTTCAAAACAAATCATAAATATTTTTTTAGTTCATCCATTTATTTGTGATAAACTTACATGACTTGTACAATATAATCAAAATCAGCAACTCAATCAGCCCACAATTTAAACAAAAATCATACTTTTGAAAATTATTTTACAGCTTTTGAATTAATAGCAAAAAGAATAATTATCTGTAAATTATCATATATGAATATGAATTATAAGATTACAAATATTCAATAATACATAAAAAAAATAATGGTAAAGTTTTCACAAGTTTCACACAGGTGACCTCGTCGCTGCAGCTTCTCTCGCGAGATCGACGTCAGTCGAAGCGTTTGATGACGATGGCGGGAAAACCCACCATGGCGGGAAAAAGCAGCGTGGTCAACATGAGACAGGGGGCGCTGTTGTGCACTGCTACAAATTGCATTAAAATGCGCCACAAAACCATGAAATAAAAATAGAAAGTAACAAAAAGCAGGAGCAGATGAATTCAGCAAACATTTGTACATTTTGTTTTTGTTCTCTTTTTTAAAAATTAGAATCAGGCCTGAAAGGTTGTTTTAGTCGCCATTAAGGTTTTAAATAAGGTTTGTTTATTCTCAAAGCTGATGACTGGGAGGGGGAGGAAAAGAAGAAGCACATGAGGAAGGAAACGAGGGGGGATTGAGGATTTAATTATAACAGATTGGTGCGTGTGAGTGAAACCAGATTCCAAGATATTTTACTAATTTGGCGTTTTATAATCGGGTGGTTTGTTTTTACACGAAAAAGCCTCTGAGGTGAAATTATAAGAGAAGCAGCATCTGAGCATCGTGGTCTGTGGATCCCAGCAGGCGTGGAAAGAAAGTGCGTTATTGTTAGTTGACACTCATCATCATCATCATCATCATCATCTCTTCTTCTTCTTCTTCTTCTTCTTCTTCCGGCCTGCTGAGAAGCGAAGCCGGGAGCTGGAGTTTGCAACACAGGACTCACCATGGCGGTAAACCTGGACAAGGAAGCGTACTACCGCCGGATCAAGAGACTATACAGCAACTGGAAGGTAAAAAATGTGCCATTTGAAGCGAGTTTTGAAGCCTCTTGTTGCTCGCTTTGACGTGGACAAAGTGCTGCTGGGAGATGTTAGCCGCTAAGTTAGCCGCGTTTTTCCTGCCCAGCGAGTTGACTCTTGTTGTCGGCGTGAGAGGTGATGTTTCCCCGCACCCAGCGCCGACACCCGTGCGGAGGACAGGCCTCAGTCCGCTCGATTCAACCAGCTTTCCTCGCACTTTAACTCCTTTCCAACCGGAGGATCTTTCACCAACATGTAGCTAACTCATGTTAGCAGCAACCATCTCACCATCACCACGTTAGCTAGCCTGCTAGCTAGTAACTTTGGCACCGAGCTAACTTACTAGCTAAGCAGCTAAGCGTGTCGTGGACCAGCGTCTGCTAATTTGATGAAAAAAATCCCGTTAAAGTGAACACACAAACATATTTCATCACATGTGTGCTCGGCATTTGTCTCATGAGCTATAAAACCTAAACGCTGCTGTCAGTTTGTACCGTTATGCTACATGCTAATTTTAGCAGGCTAATTAGCATGAGAATAACGCCAGCATCCCAGTAACGTGTAGTCTGTGCAGCCTCTGGAAACCACTTTCTATAAAGTCTTATAAACTACTTTGTGCGACCTTGTGGCCACTTTTCACGTCTTAAACTCATTTTCAGTTTTTCAAGTTTTGATGTCGCTTGCTGAGTTTTCTCCTGCAGCCCAGTCACTCATCAGTCTGATACATGGATTTGATTGACGTATGAAATTGCATTAAAGTGGCTTTTAAAGCAGCTTTGTGAGACTTGCAGTCCTGCAATGTGCTGCAGCATCAGGTGCTGATGAAGCCATGTTACAAACCAACTTTTCAGTGATGCTGAACAAAACTACCTGTCTTCACTCATCATTCATGCAAAACCTGAAACTGTCAGTCTTTTTTCAGTCTCTCCTCAGAATTGCTGCAGATGAAGCAGGAGCATCTCAGTCTGGTCTTGTAATTTGATCTTCGATGCATCACATTAAATCATGTGCTCTTTTCATGTGGTTTCCAGAAAGGAGAAGATGAGTTCGGCAAGGTCGATGCCATTGTGGTTTCTGTTGGAGTGGACGAGGAAATTGTGTACGCCAAATCCACAGCCATACAGGTGAGGCCGTGTCCCAACCAGTGGATCCAGAGGACGGGCAGATGATGCAATTTCCCACCGTCACTACATGTGCACAACACATTTTCTGAAATTTATTTTGCACGCATTATGACCATGTTATTATCTAAACCTCTGTGGAAGCTGTATGTGGACGTACTCTGGATTGTTCTTGAATATAACTGTAAATGTGTCTCTATGGAGCAGAATGTTCAAATATCATCTTTGGTTTTGTGGAAGCATCAGCTGAGAATGAATGTCTTTGAGTCATTAGTTTGACTGTCTGACCACAAATTAATGTTGAGTTCAGGGTTACATAGATGAACAACTCACTGTGCATCTGTTCCGTACATTTAGTTTGTTTGAATCTGTCTTTTTGCTCAGACATGGCTGTTTGGCTACGAGCTGACAGACACCATCATGGTGTTTTGCGACACCAAAATCATCTTCCTCGCCAGCAAGAAGAAGGTGGATTTCCTCAAACAGGTGGCTGTGACGAAAGGCAACGAGAACGCCAACGGTGTCCCGCCCATCACACTGCTCACCAGAGAAAAGGTAACCTGTGTGAAGACTCGAAAGGACTTGAATTCGAATATACTGCTTGAAAACAGGCTTGATTTTGATATTTTAATATGGGAAATGAAACAATCCTGTCATCGGATTTGTCCACTGGCGTCGAAATTACCAAGCATTAAATAATAATGATATGAACAGCTGGTAAAGTGACGATATGCATTCATTGCTGTCAGTATAAAATAATTTCTCATTTGCGTTTATAGTTAGATGTGATGATAAGGACGTTTTTGGTTTAGGTACCTTGAAAGTGCTTGAATTTTTGAATGAAGTCTTCTGTACAAACGCTGGGTTTATTCAGCAATCTTTTAGTTCTCTCACACATCAGTTTCAATTACTTTGTCAAGCTTTCTATTATTTACAACCTTGCCATTTTTTGAAAAAGCACTTTATTTTTTCTTTGCAAGCCTCACCATTTATTGTCATTGGTGTCTCTCAGAATGAAAGCAACAAGGCCAACTTTGACAAGATGATCGAGGCGATCAGAGGCAGCAAAGAAGGCAAGACTGTGGGCGTCTTCAGCAAGGACAAATTCCCCGGAGAGTACATGAAGAGCTGGAACGACACGATCACTGCTGAGGGGCTGGAGAAGGTAAGAAGCAATCCAAAGTGTCAAGTGAAACTGCTTTAAGGTCTGTGAGCTTCTTGTCTTTATTTTCAACACCTGTCCGTTTTACATGGCGTCCTGCCTGCAGGTAGACATCAGCGCCGTGGTCGCGTACACGATGGCGGTGAAGGAAGACGGTGAGCTGGGCCTGATGAAGAAGGCAGCGGCCATCACCAGCGAGGTTTACTCCAAGTTCTTCAAGGAACGTGTCATGGAGATCGTTGATGCAGATGAGGTGAGGGGATGGGCTGGGTCGCTCTCTGGTTTTGATGGTGTAGATGTACAACTTAAAGTGTTTTGAAAGATTATGTCAATAAAAATCAGAACAATTCGTGAACGATTCTATTGAGGAAATATTGTTATTCTTTTATCACCCAGCTCTACCTCCATGCCAGATTTCAGCCCAGAGTGAAAACTGTGCTCAGGTTGCATTTGGCTTAAGTCTTATATTGTTTATTAATTTGGTGTTAAACTTTAAAAGAAGTTCAACTGAATGATTGTGCCACTCTTGCCCTGGCTGTGGTGCTGCTACACTCTCATTCATGAGCTCTCGTCATGTTCCACTCCAGAGCAGGTGAGTCACGTGCGACACCTAGTGGTAAAATTTCATATGACCTGACCGGTCCAGTCTGGCATGTGGCTTAAATTAATCTGGGCTTTTAAAGCTTTTTAGAAGCTATTGTTGGGATTCAACAGGAACATTGGCTGTGCTGTGACAAACATCCCATGTTTCAAATAAATATAAATCTTAGCAGCATGTCTTGTGTTAACTTGATTAAATTGGTCCATAAGAACATGAAAGCGAGTCCTTTCTCCGGCACAGTTCACATGTTTAAATTTTTATTTTTGCTCAAAATGTTTGTGCAAGATAAATGACCAGTGCTGAACTGTTCTCATCTCGTTTCCCTCTGCCCAACAGAAAGTGCGTCACAGCAAGCTGGCAGAGTCGGTGGAGAAGGCCATCGAGGAGAAGAAGTACCTGGGCGGTGCAGATCCTTCCACAGTGGAGATGTGTTACCCTCCCATCATCCAGAGCGGAGGGAACTACAGCCTCAAGTTCAGCGTCGTCAGGTAGCGTACCTCACCTTGGCACGTTTGTGGTTAAAGCTGTTGTAGTTTTATAGAACTGGGACATTTATAAAAATGAATCAGCAACTAGTGATGATTTTCATTATCAATTAATCTGATTTATTTTTCTGGATTAAATGTTTGGTCGATCAAATGTCAGAAAATATTGAAAAATGGCCCTGACTTTCTCCTAAAGACCAAGGTTAATCTTCAAATTGCTTGTTTTGTCCAAACAGTTCAAAACCCAAACATATTCAGTTTCTTATATCAGACAATGAAATGCATGAAGTGTTCACAGTGGGGAATGTGGAACTGGGTAAGATTTGGGTTTTTTTTTTGAGGATCTCCTAACTGAATCACCTTTTTAGCTTTAAAGTTTTACAAAGTCTGTTGCAAGATGTTTTACAAAGATGAATCTGAAGTTGAATGTTTTGTCATGAGCAAAGAAGTTGCAGATGCTGTTAGGGAATTCTGAGTTAGATGAGAAGATCGATACCACTGCCATATCTGTCTGTTAATTCTGAAGCTGCAGCCACAAGACTGAGCGTAGCCTAGCATGAAGACCGTAATCAGAGACAAGACAATCTTAGACATTTTTGACCTGTCATCATTTTAACTGACACCGCTCGTTCTCTGTTCCAGTGATAAGAACCACATGCACTTCGGGGCCATCACGTGTGCCATGGGTATCCGCTACAAGTCGTACTGCTCCAACCTGGTGCGCACCCTCATGGTAGACCCCCCTCAGGAGATGCAGGACAACTACAACTTCCTGCTGCAGGTGGAGGAGGAGCTGCTCAAACAGCTCAAGCACGGTGGGTTCAGGGGCGTGCTGGGAGTGTGGGAGACTCGGCTACTTGTTGAAGCCACCGAGTGTGATGTTCGTGTGTAGTTATCAGCAGCAGCAAGGCAACTATGCCTAATAAAAGAAAAAAAAAAGGTGATGAGTATATTTGTATGTGTAGCTGTTTATAAATGTTTTCTCTCTCCTCCTCAGGTGTTAAAATCTGCGACGCCTACAACGCTGTTCTGGAGTACGTGAAGAAAGAGAAGGCAGACCTCGTACCGAAGCTGACCAAAAACCTCGGGTACGTGCACACTAATGACACCTCTTTATTTCCCGTGTTCTCACACATTTACACACGTCTCATATCTTCATTTTGTGTTTGTCTTTGTAGCTTTGCAATGGGAATCGAGTTCAGAGAAGGCTCGTTGGTTCTGAACGCTAAAAACCAGTACAAACTGAAGAAAGGTGAGAATTTGTCTTTGTAATATTTAGTATTGCTTTACTTTCACAACTCTGAAACATATTATAGAAACGAACATTAACCAAAGCTTGTGTGCGTCTCCTGCAGGAATGGTGTTGAGCATCAGTTTGGGTTTTGCTGACCTTGTGAATAAGGACGGCAAGAAAGACGAGCAGAAGAAGTACGCCTTGTTCATCGGTGACACAATACAGATCAATGAGGTGAGAAGCACTTTTCCTGCTGAAGAAGCCACAAAACGAAGACACTTGAATGCAACTTGTCCTAAATAAGCTGTTCAGGGGTTTTAATTTGGCTGCAAAAATATAACCTAAATCAGTATTTTGAGTTTTACATTTGTGTAAATTCTCATCACTTGATATGATTGACATGATAGAAAACATGTGACCTCAACATCGTAACCAATTAGTGCAACAGTAAACAACCTGAAATGTGTCTGTAACAGGAAGAGGCCGCCACGATACTCACACCAGTCAAGAAGAAGATCAAAAATGTGGGAATTTTCTTGAAGGTATGTGTCTTCACTCTCATTTCAGCTCTTTCACAACACTTAAATAAGCATTTGCATATAAATACCACTCATTAAACCAAGTCTGTCATTATGTGCCACCATTACGCACAGCTGTGGCTATTTATAGCGCCGGTACCACAAATTCATCACATGTACCTGTAAACCATCGTCGTCTCAGTCATCAGTATTAAATGTCAGAAGGACGACAGCTCTGTCGGCATTATTTTACCCCCTCAAACAATCCCTGCTCGGGGGTAGTAATTTCCAAAATTTCAGCTTCGGGGCTGCTGAACATTTCTGATTGGTCCAGTAAACACAGCTGTTAAATTCAGCTTCTGTTCTGTTTTCATTATCTGTTTAGAATTTCTGTGTCAGTTCTTTTTTGTTGTCTCAGCTCTTTTAAAATGATCTTCTTTGATGTTCTGCGTCTTTTAATCTGTTTTTTTCCCTCAGAATGACGATGAGGAGGATGAGGAGGAAGACGGAGACGATGCTGAGGAGCTGCTGGGGAAAGGAGCTCGCAGCGCCGCCCTGCTGGCCGACAGAACCAGAGTGAGTGTGGATGGACGTGTGTTTGTGAGAGTGTGTGTGTGTGCGTATTTGGTTCAATATGTGACTGGTGATCAGTGTTAATTTGCCACCTTGACAGAGTGTTAATAACTAAGAGTGTGAATGTTTTTGTACTCTACCAGCTACTTGGGAAGGTAAGTATTCATTGTTTTTTTTCCTCAAATCTCATCGGCTGAAATGGTTCAGTTGTAAAAATCCACGCACTGATGGGAAAAGTTGTTGTCCCTTTTTTCATTTTGAGTGAGTTATATTTTTGTGTTTTGATTCTGTTCCGCTCATCCAAAGTCGTGTAACACATGTCTGTATTCTGCATGTATGTTATTTTTTTTTCCCCATTCTTTGTTTTAAAAAAGAAAAGAAAAGATTGCCTCTGGTGTCTCTGTGTGATCACTCAGTTGTGTCTGTTGTTGAACTCAGAATGAGATGACAGCGGAGGAGAAGAGACGAGCTCACCAGAAGGAGCTGGCCAATCACTTGAATGAAGAAGCCAAGCGTCGTCTGACGGAGCAGAAAGGAGAGCAGCAGATTCAGAAGTGAGTTTAAATGCTGACACGTCGCCGGGCGTTATCCCAGGACCCAGAGCTGATGCCCGAAGATGCCAGAAGGCAACATGTAATTAAGTTTCTGCTCATTAATTGAGTCCACTCTCTTTTTCCTCTCAGGGCCAGAAAATCTAACGTGTCCTATAAGAATGTCTCTCAGATGCCCAGAGAAAAAGACATCAGAGAAATGAAGATCTTCATCGACAAGAAGTACGAGACCGTCGTCATGCCCGTTTTTGGTATCGCCACACCGTTCCACATCGCCACCATCAAGGTACACGGAGCTCCTCCTCAGCCGGCCGCCAGCCTGTTGTTTTACTGTTTTAATTCTTCGATAGTCTTTTCATATTCACTCATGGTTCTGACTTTCCCTGTGTAGAACATCAGTATGTCTGTAGAAGGAGACTACACCTACCTGAGGATCAACTTCTACGTCCCAGGCAGCTCTCTGGGACGACAGGAGGGAAACATCTTCCCCAACCCCGACGCCACATTTGTTAAAGAAATGTGAGTTGATCAGTTAATATATTTTTCCAGTCACATTTACCAAGTCAGATTTGAGGTTTTGGTCAACAAGTGAACGAAGAGAGATTAAATCAAAAAGATTAAAAGTTGTGCATTTACTATTTGATATTTAAGCATATAGACCCAGTATTTTTTCTGATTGACACATCCTTTTGTTATAGTACGTTGTTTTGAATGGCAAACTGCACACGACTGAAATCCAGTTTTTCTTACTGATAATAAGGCTCTTAAATGTGACATGGCATGTTCTTGTCCATTCCGTCTTCGCTCGCATCTAAACCTCCTTGAACTCCCTTCACTTGTCCACCCAGCACGTACCGAGCGTCCAACCTGAAAGCTCCCGGCGACACGTCGGTGCCCTCCACCAACCTGCAGAACGCTTTCCGCATCATCAAGGAGGTACAGAAGCGCTACAAGACGCGAGAGGCGGAGGAGAAGGAGAAGGAGGGCATCGTCAAGCAGGACTCGCTGGTCATCAACCTCAACCGCAGCAACCCCAAGCTCAAAGACCTTTACATCAGACCCAACATCGCACAGAAGAGGATGCAGGGCTCGCTGGAGGCGCACACCAATGGTGAGGAAGCGGAAGTCAAATTCTTATTGGGAGAAATGGAGCTAAATTAAGACTTAAAACATATATTAAAAATGAATCCTCTTCACCTGCACAGGTTTCCGTTTCACGTCAGTCCGCGGCGATAAAGTGGACATTCTTTACAACAACATCAAACACGCCATCTTCCAGCCATGTGACGGGGAGATGATCATCGTACTGCACTTCCATCTCAAGGTGCATCTGTTGCTTCAACAAGGATCATTCATTTGAAAACATGATATAATAAGTAGATCATTTGAGGCCGTATTGTCGCTTCTGGTTCCATCATACTTTTCAAACTTAGCCAGTGTGATAATGAAATGGGTATTAGATTGTATTCTGTGTGATATTAAAAAGATCTTAGTTTGAACTCTGTGCATCGCGCTTCTCCCCCAGAACGCCATCATGTTCGGAAAGCGGCGTCACACAGACGTCCAGTTCTACACGGAGGTCGGGGAGATCACCACAGACTTGGGCAAACACCAACACATGCACGACCGAGACGACCTGTACGCTGAGCAGATGGAGCGGGAGATGAGGCACAAGCTCAAGTCGGCCTTCAAGAACTTCATTGAGAAGGTGGAGACGTTGACTAAAGAGGAGCTGGAGTTCGAGGTGCCCTTCAGAGACCTGGGGTGAGGAAGTTAAACTGCTCAGACCTGAACGTGAAAGAGGAGAAGATGGAGTCAGGAAAGCTCTATGAGAAGGTGGACTGATTGTTTTGGCTGTGTCTTTGTTTCTAGGTTCCAGGGCGCCCCCTACAGGAGTACCTGCCTGCTACAGCCCACATCCAGTTCCCTTGTCAATGTTACTGAATGGGTGAGTGAACCTTCAGAGCTAATTTGTCTATAGCTTATTTTTATTCATCAAATGTGTTTTTAATCTTCAATATTTATTCAGTTAACACAAAAGCATTGATTCATTTCTTTTGTTCTCTTCTTCGCTGTTTGGACGCAGCCGCCATTCGTGGTGACTCTGGACGAGGTGGAGTTGGTTCACTTTGAGCGTGTGCAGTTCCACCTGAAGAACTTCGACGTGGTCATCGTCTACAAGGATTACAACAAGAAGGTGACCATGATCAACGCCGTGCCCGTCAACTCCCTGGACCCCATCAAGGAGTGGCTCAAGTAAGGGATCAATAAACTTCATTCATAAAATAAGACTCAAGTCTTCTGAATCTCACACGTTTCTGTGGTTTTTGTGTATTCAAGTGTTTTCGGTCTCTTTTCTCAGCTCGTGTGACATCAAGTACACAGAGGGAGTCCAGTCTCTGAACTGGACCAAGATCATGAAGACCATCGTGGACGATCCCGAGGGCTTCTTCGAGCAGGGAGGCTGGTCCTTCTTGGACCCAGAGAGCGAGGTACATCCAGCACAGAGGATCAGAAATTCAAAGCACCAAAAACATTCTCTTTTCTATTCATTTCTTTTCAGTGACGACTTAGATAATACACGAGGAATCAACTGCGTCTTGTTTTTGTCTCAGGGAAGCGGCGCAGAGGAAGATTCAGAGTCAGAAATGGAGGATGAAACGTTCAACCCGTCTGCAGATGAAGAGGAGGATGAGGAGGAAGACAGCGACGAGGACTACGACTCGGAGACGGAGGATTCTGGTGCGATTATAGCAACAAGCTTTTTTATTTAAGTTTATTTATTCATGTGACACATGTGATTCATTCTCCTCACACACACCAGCACAGACTTCTTACTGTCTGTTGTGCTCTGTGCAGATTACAGCGCGTCGGTCGGCAGTGAGGAGGAGAGCGGTAAAGACTGGGACGAGCTGGAGGAAGAAGCCAGGAAAGGTTTGTATCTGGAGCTAAAGTTTGATCTGCTCATATAATAATGAAGAATTTCATTTGTTGTTAAAAATGCTGATTTCTTCCTCCCTTGTCGCCCTCTAGCTGACAGAGAGAGCCACTACGAGGACGAGGACACCTCCTCCAAGAAGAGGAAGGTCCGGTCATCAGCCCCGCCCAGCAAGAAGAAGCGACGGTCCTAAACGTCTCTCTCTCTCACACACACACACACACCATCTCTCTCTCTCTCTCTCACACACACACACACACACACACACACACACACACACACTGCCAAACCTAGTTGACTCTTGACCTTTCCTTCTACCCCAACTGGCTCTTTTGACTCATACATTTCTCACACACACACACACACACAATGTGTATATAGACGTAGAAGCTCCTTATTTTCGTGTTGGTCAGTGAAGAGTCATGTTGAAATGAGAGAACCAGCCGAACAGTCACACATGCTTCATTCATTAGCGTTTTTCTCCCTCTCTGTTTCTTCCTCATTCTCTGTTTTGTTTCCACCTCCCGTCTCCATCCATCCATCAGGTTTCATGTTTGTGTGTCTGTGTGTGTGCATGTGTGTTTAAATGGGTTTTTATTGCAAGCATTGTTTATTTTCTGTTAAAACAGATGAGTTTCTTAACTAATGGATAATAAAAGAAAAGACTTGACACATCCTCTGCCAAGTGTTTTATATAAAAACTTCTGATTCACCCCGGTCGTCCGTCTTCTCCACCTCCTTGTCTGAGTTTCACTTTCCCCTCATGTTTTCTTCATTGTTTGTCAAATTGTGCTAATAAGATTGAACATTTGTCTTTTTGAGGGGGGCAGATACATTTTCTGATTCTTTCTTTTTTTAAAATGGGGTTTGTAAATGCACACAGACGCACACACACACACACTGTCTCACACACACTTGTCCTCCTCTCTGTTCCCTTTTTTTTTTTTTTTTTTTTGTTCATTCTGAGTAGATACGTTGTTGTACTGTTAATTCTAAAAATCGTGTTTTTGTAATAAAATTAAAAGGAACTGTAGTTTGTTTTGAATGTTCTGTTTTCTTTCTGAGAGCTGGAACTCGCTTCTGTCCGTAGCACAATGTAATGATTATACACACAAGTCGCAAAAAAATATGCAGCGCTTGAGTCTTGAACTTTTGCAGACTGAAATCAGGATGTTTTTTTTTTTTTCATTAATAATTAGTCAACAATTAGACAATTAGTTTGTCAGTAGGCAGAAAAATTAACCTGCAGCTATTCTGATAATTGTTGAATCGGGGAGGCGCGTTGGACTGTTCAGATACAAGGACATCAAAGGCGTCACCTTAGACTCAATTGATAATCATTTCTTAAGAAATAATAAATCAAAGTCCGTTCCTTGGGTCAGAGGCACAGCCACTCCTGTGGACAGTTTTAAAAGAAGTGTCAGTTTAAAGCTGATCCAAGTCCACTGTCTTCTACGTCGGGACACATGAGAGAGGAGTATTGTGTTGTTTAACATGGACACTGAACCAGAGGGGAAAAGTCATAATCTTTCTTCTTGTTTTAGTTTGTTTTTTTCAGATGTGTTTCGATTCATTTTAATGTTTAAGAGTCATTAATTTGCTCCACTTAATCTATGAGATAAACCAGATGAGTCGCCCTGACGCAGTCTCAGCTGATTAACTCAAAGCCATAAACTCTCTGGCCCCTTGTGCTTTTTTTTTTTTTAGTTTGACCTTTTGACATTTTAGGTTCTGTCTGATCTCTCGAGAGATAAAAACGACTTACACCCAAAACCTGTTCTGCTTTGGAAAATCACGTCACTCAGTGAGAATCAAGCGTCCAAAGAGAGCAGAGTGTTTAAGGAGCAGAAGCTCGTCTGGCGAGAATGTTTCCCAGCTTTGGCCAAAAATACCTTTTCTCACTTTGCATCCTGTTTGTGCACAACACAGTTTAGTGGCCACAGTGTGTTTGTCTCCAAAGAAGCATCTGCAAGTAAGTGAAGACCGTTTGATCATTTAACCAGCAGTATTTGTACCGAGCTGCAAAACGTGTGCTTTAATGAGAGAATATCTGAAGAAGTTTATTGTCAGAGCACCGACTGACTCAGCAAATCAAAAAGTGTGTTTGCAATTTAACCTTTTAATATAGGTTTTAAGACCAGTCAGCAGTGGTGGAAGAAGTATTCAGATGCTTTACTTAGGCAAAAGTAGAAATACTGCAGTCTAAAAATACTCCATTACAAGTGAAAGTAGAGAAGTACTAGTAAAAGTACTCGTTATCCTGAATGGCTCCTTTCAGTGTTTATATTGTTCTGTTTTTATTGCTAATGATTTTTTAGATTTCAGATTTCAGATACTTTGTATACTACAGGCTTAGTACTATAGTACTGCATCATATCGTATATATAGCTATACTAAACTATAAGTGACAAATAAATGTAGTGGAGTAAAAAGTACAGTAGGTAGAGTAGAAGTATAAGGTACCATGGAATTGAAATACTCCAGTACAGATATGTCAAAATTGTACTTGAGTAAATGTAATTACAATTCACCACTGCTCAGCAAAAAGTAAAAGTACTCAGTGCAGTGTAGTACAATGCACACTGATGCATAAATGTTTTGGTAGCATTGTGCTTTGAATTACTACTTTTTCACCATTTACAGTTACGTCTTAAATACTGTATCATATTTTATGATAACTCTTGGTTTTGTAACATTTTGGTTTTATATTATTTCTAGTGGAGTAAACAATGTTTCCTTGTAGAATGTAGTCAAGTAAAATGAACATTCTTGAGTAAAGTACCTCAAATTGTGCTTAATTGCAGTACTTGAGTAAATGGAGCCACATTCCACCACCTGACCCTTTGTTGCTGAAGGCTTTTAGAAATGTGGCCTTGTTCCTCTTTTAGCAGACTCTGTGACTCAGTGTCTGGGAAAAGGTAAACGTTGATGTGTGAGTTGCAGGAAGAAAGCTGAGCAGACATGACGTGGAGGCTGTGTGTCCTGATCCTCACAAGTAATTTGTTTAATGCTGAATGTACTGATATTTATTACAAAGAGCTAATTTGGGCTTGAAACTTTAATAATAAAGAAGCTATTAACATGACCTTCAATAAGGTTATGACTAAATGGGATTTCAGTAGGACTTTTAAGTTCTTGTTCCTTCAACCATCTTGCAAAACCCTGAATCTTGGTTCCCCTTCTGGGCTCCTGACCCCACTTCATCCTGATAAATTACAGCTTCCTCCATCCACAGGTCTGTGTTCTCCTACCCTCTGCCTTCCTCATCAATACCACTTCATCAACTCCGCCGTGCCCTGGTTGAAGGCCCGGACGTACTGCAGAGAGCGGCACACTGACCTGGCCACCGTCTTCAACATAGAGGACATGAACCGGCTGGTGAACACAGCTCAGGACTCCACCGGAGGCTTTACGGGGAAGGCCTGGATCGGGCTGCATGACAACCTCACCAGCTGGAGATGGTCATTTTCGGACAGCCGCTATTACAGAGACAAAGAGGGCGACTACAGGAACTGGGATTTCGGTGAGCCTGACAACTTCCTCGGGGACCAGATGTGTGTGAAGATGTGGAGTGGAGGAGTGTGGGAGGACTCGCGGTGCTTCCTGAGAAACCCCTTCATCTGCTACGATGGTTGGATTTTATGAATGGATTCATGGATCGATATATAAATGCTTGAATGTGTTTTGAGATTTATGAAAGTCTTTCTCTGATCTGCCTTTCTCGTCTTCATCAGGGTCAACCGGTTCCGCTCAGCGTTTTGTTTTTGTTGAACAGGAGTTGAGCTGGTCCGACGCTCAGCTGTACTGCAGGAAGCACTACACAGACCTGGCCAGTGTCAGAAATGAGGAAGAGAACCAGGAAATACAGCAATTGGCCAAAAACAGGAGCGTCTGGATTGGCCTCTATAGGTCTGCAATGTGTGACATGTGTCACTTACTTGACCCCATTAAAGATCCAGCCCTCAGCGAGCATCTTATTTCTTTTTAGGTTGTGAAACTGCTGGAAAAACAGAATAAGAAACTCAACTCAAGATCTACTTACTAACTTTTAGTAGCTAGCAGCACGACTCTGGCAATGTGAGTCCTGTCTTTGCCACAATTAGGTTGAAGTTTGTGGTTTTGAGTGAAAAACACTGGATGAATTACCATGAAATTTCAAATCCCCCTCAGGATGAATTGTAAAAATTATGATGATGCCATAACTTTGAAATGGCATCATCATAATTTTCAGTTGGCCGGTCAAATTTTAATTTGTTCAGTACTTTGTTTTGTGACCAAATACCTGCAAAGCTAATGGCATTCCCATCAGCCTCAGCTACTCCTTATGTTTTTCAGTGTCCTGTGCCAAAGTGTAGTCTCACAGAGCATCTCCTTCCACATCTTGGGCTTCTTCGGTGGAGTTTGAATAAAAAATTGTCTCTTGCACTGCAAAATAATTGAATCTCATACTCACATAGGAAAGTCCCCAACTTCTCTCCCAATTCCTTTTCAATGTCACTCCACTTTAGCCTCCCTAAAATATTCCAGACCATATATTCAATAACTTTGTCAGAAATTTGATATTCGAACATTAAATGTCAGGCCTTTGTTTCTCTATCCAGGACGCGGGAATGGTCAGATCAAAGCATCTCCACCTACCGCTACTGGAAGCAAGGCCAGCCTGACAATGTCGGAGGGACTCAGAACTGCACTGCGACCGATCTGGGCAACGCCGGCCTGTGGTCGGACGAACGGTGCAGCAGGGAGCTTGTTTTTATCTGCTATGGCGAAAAAGGTGAGCAGGTCTGTTTCAATTTTGGTGAAAGCCTTGGTGACTAACACTGCTTGTGCTGTGTAGTTCTTAATTTTATTCCAAGCAAACCATGCAAATAACCAAATCACGAATGGAGCGGACCCATGAGATCAAGATCATTTCACTCTGGATAATCTACAGAAGACTTTGCCGACAGTTATCGCAGGGATATTTCTCCCATTAGAAGTAATTCCAATGAACACTGTTCACAACAAAGTCTGTTTTTCTTTTCTCTAAGTTGCAGACAAAACTCCAGTTATGCCAGTTTTGCCCACCACCACCACAGTGGCCCCAATTAAAAGAACCAGCACTGAATCAACCACTGCCCATCTCAGTACTGAGATGACCCCATCTGAGCAACCTTCAGCCCCACATGTGGACCAAACAAGAACCATTACTGGTGAGTTAAATTCCATTTATTTTCATCAATGGTTGAAGTGTCACATCCTGTGAATATCATGTCTCCACTTTGCAGGTGAAACTCCAAAGCAGCCAGTTCTGTCTACCACCGCTGAGAGAGACTCAACGAGTGCAGAGCTTTCATCTCAGCAGTATTCAACTCCAAAGGTGGATCAAACAAGAAGGATTCTTGGTGAGGAATATTTTGAACATGACGCTTAAATAGACACATCAGAAAATGCTCACCATGCACAACATACTCGACTTCTTCTATTTGTCTTGGTGGTGATTATAAAAGTTATTCCATTAATTTGTGGCTCCGCTATCTTGCAAAGGTCGTATCAAAAGTAAACCTGATTCTAAGCCCCGAAACAGATTTCAGAAAACTTTGCAATTTACAGTTCATTAAATACTCTGTGTTTCTAAAGTCATTAATCTTCTTTATTTTTGGCAGAGCATGTGATTAACCTGCGAGTGAAATTCACCTCTACGATACACCTGAGTGAAGACGACATCAGAGAGCTGCTAGTGTGGGTGAGACACATGTCCAAAACCCTAAATGTCCATTTTCATTCTTTATTCAAATATTTTGCGAGCAAAGGTAGAAAGACGACTTCTTCCTCAACCACAATGTAATTTTGTCAAATAGTTGCTGTCACATATTGGTGTTGAAGAGAGTTCAGTTGTTAGGATCAGTTGCTGAATTCAGTTCTTTGTGTTTTGTCAGTGTCGCAGTCAGCTGATAGAAATGGGACTGCCTTCGAGCATCAAGGTGGGTTTTAAGACACCGCTGAAATAAAGAGAAACCGACCGACTGAGACGGAGTCGTGAATGACAGACCGGCGACGAGATGAAATGCTGAAAACGTTGAAGACGTTGAACTTGAGCTTTCGTATTTTTCTGCTTTGACCACACAACAACTATTCAAGACCAGTTTGCTTCACATTTGGAGAGTAATAGACATTTGTCCTATCCAACAGCAGTGATGGTATTTTCGTTTTAGTAAAATGTTGTCCTCGTTTTCTTGCATCGGCAGATTGCCACACTCGACAACAACACAATAAACAAGTGCGATCGACTTTCATCATTTCCCAATTCCTTTGCATAATATAACTTTATGGGGTGAAAAGGCTAAACTCCACTACCTGCATGTCGGCACTTTAATTCATGTTGCAAAGGTTTTGACCGGTCAAAAGAGTTGACATCTTGTGGCGGTAAAGGCTCATTTCACTTGATCTGAACAGTTCAAACAGACTGAATCTTTCTAACATGTAGGTAAAGTAGAATCAGCCTCGCTTTCCGTTTCAAAGAAAATGAACGATATTTAGCTAAACAAACAACTTCTTTCATGTACTGTAGAGGGTTGGACTTGTTGTCTGCCAAATCAACTTTGACTACCTGATGATACCGGGAATTGACAGAGGGCAGGTGTGGAAGAAATCAGTAGTTTTATGGTGCAGTGTACGCCCATAAAAACGCAGCCCGCAGAGACAAAGATCATTCGACAGCTTTCGCCCGGCAACAAGAGGTCAACACCTAAATCAGGTAAGAATTCATCTTCTTCATCTTCAGTTTTCATGTTAATTATACATTTTAGAAATGAAGGTAATTAATCTCATTGTACTAGTCAATGATATTTTTACCTTCATCTCGATGACTCGATGACTCGATGACGGAGCTGTCAGTCTCCACTCTTTGCAGATTCATGTCTTCACATATCTTTCGCTGCAGATTTACTTTAATGCTCCTGAGTGTCCAATTTCAAAAATGTACCTGTTGAAGGGCTATTTGTTTGTCCTGTCACATTTTTTGTTTCAACCCTGTCTCAAGAATCTCAGACTTATATACAACTTATTTGCAACGGCAAATACATTTTGATGAAAGTGCCATCTGGATTTTTATTAATCTAATGTTCCTGATAGCTGCCCAGTGTTGATACTGAAATCAGTAATCAGTGAAGTGTTCACTGTCAATGTCTTATCCACAATATCCACTTGTATAGTATCTAAACCATGATATGTTGAAACACTCAAAGCAATTAGTTCAGGTAAGAGAAAGATTGTGATTGGTCAAATACTGAAAAGGTCCACAGTGAGTTGTCACTTACACAACATGTAAGATAAGATAAGATATTCCGTTATTCGTCCAACAGCGGGGGAATTCGCATTGTACAGAAGAGCAGTTAAATAGTTATAAACAATATAAAGAGAGGTTTAAAAAGTATTAACAACTGTACTAAAAGAAATACACTAATTACTAACTTTAAACTGGCTAAAAAATAAAAGTATAAGTAGTAACACATTTAATCAAAACAGAATTACTTTTCTCGACTCAATCTAATCCACCGGGGGCCTCAGGATGATGCCCACCATCCTGCACATTCACCTTTGTGCTACGTATGAACATAATCCCGGCTCAGGCTCAAACTTTTTACACAATGTAATTAGGAAAATAAATTGGTAGTAGATACGGTCAATGGAGATGATGTTCTCTGAGTCACAAGATTAAATCAAGACTCCTCTCTCTCCTCCAACAGGTCGACGACACGACAGAGCACGACGTCATGGACAGTAGCATCCATTATAGCAGCCGGCACAACGGCAGGGCAACAATCTACACATCAGTAGGTGTAGCAGGAAACCCTCATCTGGCTGCAGGACTTCTCTTCAGCTTCTCCTTGCTGGGGCTCATCATTTTCATAGTGGTCACCAGGTCCCAGCGCAACAATTTCCAACTTTTCAAGAGAAGCTGGAGAGCGTCCCCCTGTACCGTCCTCAGGGGTATTCAAAACGTCTACCACAGCTATTATTCTCTGTTCTTCATGGACATAATGAACGCTGTCTTCGCATTTGTCTTGGGGATCATGTTCGCCTCAAACACCTGTGGCTACTCCTGTAACTACATCACGATCTTCTGGTTAATGACAAAGTCCTTCATGGTCACTTTACATCTCTTCACCGCCCTGCTGGCCATAATTTACATGTGCCACCCACAAATTGGAAAGAAAGTGTACTGGGCTGGCATAACATTGTCTGTTCTGTTGGGATTGTTTATCCTGCTTTATGTATTCGTCTTCAAAGTTGCAGTATTTGTGATGTCTGCTGTCAACTTTGCATTGGCTTTTGCCATCATTATAACAAGTATAAGGTTGACCGTGTCCCCTTCTGTAGCTGCTTCCAAGATACCGTTTGTGTTAACTGCCATGTCCACACTCGTGATTACCTACATCCCTGGTTTTGTTGTTGAATGCTTATTCATCCTCAGTAGGTATCCACCTCAGAATTTAGATATCGCTTATGTTAATGTTGTGTTTTTCACAAGCATCGGATTCATTTTGGATGCACTCCTGTGCCTTTTTGTCCTGAGGCTTCCTGTTGTAGAGGAACAACCACAACAACAACAACAACAACAACAGAGTGTGGGACCCCCAAGCAATGTGTTTTCTGTCCAGCACTACTCCAACAACTATCCGAACTCCAACAACTACGACAACCCCAACAACTATAAGAACTCCAACAACTACCACAACTCCAACAACTACGACAACCCCAACAACTATAAGAACTCCAACAACTACCACAACCCCAACAACTATAAGAACTCCAACAACTACGACAACCCCAACAACTATAAGAACTCCAACAACTACCACAACCCCAACAACTATGGCAACTCTAACAACTCCAAAAACCATCACAGCTACTACAACTGATATGCAAAATTTGAAATATGCATGACACCATTAAAATTGTCACGATTTTGTGTCACAATTGCAAACAATAGATTCTCGTCTTCAAGGACAAAACAATCTGTAACTGAATATTAGGATCACTTTCATTATATTCAAGGTTATTTTAGTGGTTTTTAAAATAGTTAAGTGAAACATCTATTTCATTTTTCCTTATGACATTTATAATAGTAGGTTTTACTTGCACTCTACACAGTGCTGTTATTTTCCATGTCTTGGAATCATTAATGATGTGGAAGCTAAATTTTTGCCTGCTTTGGTTTAGTATATATGTATTTTTTTTTTTTTTTTTAAATATTTTGTATTTTTAATCTGAATGTAACTTGTACATAAAGTGATAAAATAGTTGGAGTAAACAGTGGAATATCTGCCTCTGAAATGTAATGGAGTAGAAGGATAAAGTGACATAAAATGGACATACTCAAAGTTCAGTAAATGAGTAAATGTCATCACTTTCCACAACTGAGATGTTTCAGTGCTGCGTGAATTCAGTTGTATTTCAATTTTAACCTCATGTAGTCAGTAGCAGCTAAATGTTGTTTGTAAGAGTCTCTATGGCTATTTGCTTTCACAGTACTGCTACTTTTATAAGTAACATATTAATGAATAACCTTCTTCCTGGATGTTGACTTCCAAACCCACTGTATATAAGATAAGATAAACCTTTATTCGTCCCACAGTGGGGAAATTCACACAAATTCACGTCTTTATATCTTTTTGTTGTTGTATGAATATAGTTGCTGTGTTGTCTTTGTTTTTTTCTAATTGACAATTAAAAAAATTACTACTTTTAGTCTGTAGCAAATAAATGCAACCATACCTCTCAGCAGTTTTATTACATCCAAGTGGTAATGTGCTGGTTTATGAGCTGACCAAAGGTTGTTAATGAGTGCAATTGCAGGGAATAAAATATGTCACCTGGAGTCATCACCTGGGGAATGAGTTTCGATGGTGGCTGAACTTTACAAGATCAGGTCAAGAGGGCAGTAATTTGTATCAGTTACGAAACACAACAAAGGTCAGTAGGTTTCAGGTCTCGGGATATTTCCAATGTAAAACTGTGATTCCAAAAAAGTTGGGAAGTGTAAAACAGAAATAAGACAAATGTTCCTGAGTCCATGTATTAATCTCCTTCATCCAACCACGTGTTCACTTCGCTCGTGAACGACTGAGTCTTTCCAGGATGAACCTTTCACACCCGATCCAGTCAAACATTTTAATGGACAATATCATAATCCTAAAAACTGAGACAGTACTTCCATGTTTTCCAGGTGTGGTCAGGCAGGATTGTATGAATCTTTTTCGGAACATTCAGGGTCATAAAAATGATCTGCCAAAATCAAAAACGGACTTTTTAAAGCCTGGATTAATTTTGATCACAGCTGAGACGTGTTCATGTCTTTTTCATTGTGTTTCAAAATGCTGCACGAGTTGTCAAATTGGTGAAGATGTTTTCTTACTTTGCTTGTGTTTTGCCCATTTGCATGTGTTTTCTCAAGCAGCGTGTGTCAGACCCACCGTAAAAATATCTTCACTTTGCACAAACCTTCTGTGAAACTCGACATCCGCTCACAAAAACACACAAACGCTGACTTGGGGTCACGGACCATTTAGTATCCAAACTCAGCGTCAGGGACGGAGATGTTCCAGTAAATTTTCTGACATATGAGGACACAAAGAGAGGAGGTAAGACCACATTTACAATAGCAATGCATCATTTTGTCTCTTTGTTATTTACAGATTAATTTTGAAAAAGTGATTTTTGATTCACATGTTGAATTTGTCTCATTTCTGCAGATGATGGAGGGAAGTTTGAAGAAGCTGCTTTTCTTTGGTTTGTACTTCTCTCTCATCAACTTTGATCCAAATTAAATACATAAAATATATTTGTATTCTTTCCCATGTCTTTTTTTTTAATGTTGACTGGATTTGACTTCTAATCCACAGGGACATTTTTTATCACGGTGGCGGTCACACACCAGACAGGTAAGAAAATCTGTGCTCATATCTGTCCAGTGACTTGGAACTTCAGATTGTTTAGTGCTGTTGCAAATGAAAAACAAATTTTTTTCCTTACAAAATAATGATTTTGGAAAATGATGAGAAAAGAATCGAAACCAGTGGCTGCCTGGAAATTAAACTCAGTTTGTGCACATGATTTGCAGTGAAGGTGCTAAAACCTGCAAACCCTTAAGAGCTAAAAGGTGAAAATCAGTTGTATGTTAATGTGAGTGTTGCTTTGTTTTTCATCATACAGGCTCCACATACTACATCCATACATTCATCCTCAACACGCACTTGAAGATGAGCTGGACTGAGGCTCAGAGCTACTGCAGGGCGGAGCACGGGGACCTGGCCACCATACCTGATGAGCAGGCCAACAGCCAAATCAAGGACATGGCCGAGGACTGGGAGGGGCCCGTCTGGATCGGTCTGTATGACGACGTCGGCAGCTGGAAATGGTCTCTGGCGGGGGAACAGTTCTACGCAGGAGTAGGGTCGGACTACAGGCGGTGGAAGGAAGCCCAGCCGGACAACGCGGGAGCCAATGAGTGCTGCGTGTCCATGATGGAGGACGGCTTCTGGAGGGACCACAGCTGCACGTCGGTCACGATGCCTCTCATTTGTTTCAGAGGTGAGTTCTGTCTGACAATGTCAATGTGAAAGCTGCCCTTGAAAATGAAATCTCAGCATTGGTCGTTTGATGTGTGAAACGTCCCCTCGCCCGATGGGAAGAACTGTGTCCACACGTGGTTCCAAGGTGGAATCATATTATATAATACTGGATTTTATTTTGATGTAATTGCCAGTGGTGCGTTCGAAGCCTTGTTGCCAACAGTTGGTCGACGTGCCTGTCGTTCTTTTCATCGACAGAAAGATGTTGCCAGGTTCAGAAACATGTCTCAAGAACTATTGGATGGACTGCCATCAAACGTTCATGGTGCCCAGAGGATGAATCCTAATGACTTTTACGATCCCCTCATCGTTAACCAAATCCCAAATCTTAGCCATTTTTAGGCAGATTTTTCACATTGAAATCCAGGAAGGGGAGGATATTAATTAAATACTTCAATTTCATTCTTTTCATTTCATTCTTTTTTTTCATCTCAAAAACTGAGCCTTACCAACATAACACTGTCACCTGAAATGTATAAAATGAGCATGTACAGACTTTGCATTTACCTTGAAGACATGCTTTATAATGTTTCTCCATCCAGCTGATGGAAAAGATCAGTATGTGCTGGTGACCATGAGCAAAAGTTGGCCGGAGGCTCAGAGCTACTGCCGGCAGCACCACACGGACCTGGTCAGCGTGAGGAGTCTGGCTGAGAACCAGCAGGTGAGGACGATGCTGCAGGACGACGCAGCGGTGCAGGAGGCCTGGATCGGTCTGCACAGAGACTCCTGGAAGTGGTCGGACGGCAGCAGCTCCTCGTTCAGACGCTGGTGGCCCAACCAGCCCAACAATGAAAACAGGTCTCAGGAGGCGTGCGCTGCTATGCAAAGAGGGGCGTGGAACGACAGGGAATGTGACGCCAGATTCAGCGTTCTCTGCCAAAGTGAGGCCAAATACTGCTGTTCTGTTATATCTCTCTCTTATGTTGGGACTTCAGCTCAATCTATAAAGATACGTCATAATTTATTAGTTGATTAAACTTTGCAATGTCAATATGAATCTATAAAGTAACTATTGAGTTCAGTTATAAAAATAAAATAAAATACAGCTTGTGTGTGTGTGGGTTCCAAATTGTAGTGGAGTACTATTATAATTGCAGTACTTTAACACACACAAACCTGAAGGAGGCACCATTCAGCCTAAAAAATGGTTCTTTATTTAGTCTTTGTCGCATTTGACTGACTCCTCTCTCCGTCTCTTGTCTTTCCTCTTTCTAACAGACGTCACTGAAGTGATTGAACCCGTCACACAAGGTGTATAATCCCAGTTCATTTATACTCCTGCATCACCTTCTTAGTATGGAAAGTATTTATTACATGGGCATATTATCAGAAACTAGATTACTATAACTGTAAAAAACATTTTTTTTAAATTTTGTAAGGTCACAAATATTTTCTATGTAAAATCTGCTCAGCAGCTAATAAGAACAACTGTCTTATTATATATATTATAAACGATCATAACACAGACGTTATAAACACTTTCTTGGTAAATTGATTGGTTGCACTGCAAAAAAAGTTAAAGCAGCTTCTTCAAAAGGACAGAAAATCTATGACACAGATTTTTAAGATGCTTTCATGGACTTCAGAAGAACAATGACCTTCATTTAACTTTTCAAAATGAGATACTGAGTGAAAGCCTCACATCAACACGTCCGACCTGTTCAAGTTATGTTACTACAAATAAAATGCCATGTTTTTCCAGCTGTGCGGCGAAGGACGACCGTGAAGACGAAGCTGCTGACGACCTCTGACCTCACAGATCCGACCATCAGACACCAGGTCGTGCAGCAGGTGCGGTGAGAAGCCGTGTTCGTCCCGGGCTGCTCTGAAACACTTTTCTCACAGTCGTGCAGAAACACAGCTTTTCTCTGTCTCCTTCTTGTTCGCAGTGGGAAGCAGCTCTTCGCTCGCAGGGCGTCGCTGACGTCAAGCTGCTGTGGACGACTTTGACGGCAGAGCCACAACCCACAGAGAGAGGTGATCACAAGTGCTTGACATTTACTTTGATCTAAATACATGTGACCTCATAAAGTACCAGTGCAGTCGCACAGATACATATGTGAGTATTTCTCTTGTTGTTGTGTTTACACTTTTATCCTCATTCACCTGCTGTGTCTTTTACCAACAGATGCATGTGGAGAGGAAATAAAGAAAAACCTCGACTGAGACTTTTTACTTTTGTTGATCGATTTGTTGCCTGTTTGAATTATCTACCTCATATGATTCCCTGAAATTGAGCAAATGAGTGAAGCAGTATCCTGACAGAATTTAGTGTAGTGCTTATTAGATATTTATCTTTTGTTGTCATGTCTACATAAATATTTTATTAACAAATCATATAAAACACTTGTCATGAATTTGTCTTGTAGCTTCTTACTTAATAATAAAATGAAAGTTTTCACCTCATTCTATTTATTCTGAACTCTTTTCTGTCAGTCACTGAAACAGCCATGAATCCAAGTGTTCAGAGCCTTCACTTAAGTAAAAGTACTAATACTAATAGTGGAAATACTGCACTGCATTCAAATCGTACTTGAGTAAAAGTATTACATATCATATTCTATAAGCTGCTGTGTGTTGGTGCGCAGATGTCAAAGTGTCCGCCCGGGAATTTGCTTCAGATTAATTTGGTGTTGATGCACAAATTTGGTTAATCAAATGAATGAAACCAAATTTGAGCCTTCGAGCAGAAATGTCAAAGTGAAGGACATCCGGACGACAAACGCCGCCTCTGCAAAGGATAATCAAATCAAGGATTAGATGTCTTGCCATCTCTCATCTGGGCTGACAACCAAATCAGTGAAACACACATTTTAACCTCTGGTTCATATTCAGACAGACCGGCACACACACACACACACACACACACACACACACCCAGACACAATCCTGAAATAAGTAGGATTAAAATAAAATATGTGAAGACGGAACTTTTACAACCCAAAAGGATTTTTCATCGCTGAAAGAAGAACCAGTCTCTCATGTTGTAGAACATTTGACATTTTCACAGAATTTTTGTTGCAGATATTTTGTGTTAATTTGTGAGTAAAAGATTGTTTGGTGTTTTACATTAAATGTACACACTGTATTTAATGTACTGTAATTCCATACTACATACTAGTAGTACAGATGAATGGAACCCTGACGGACTTGACCCTGCAGGACACGCTGCCACTGTATTTTAAAGGGACTCTTGTGTCTGTATCACAAACACACACCTGATCAGAATCAGTCACTTCCCAAATATTCTGATTTACCAGAGTCACACTCCTACATATTATGATGTAAACGTGGTTTGCATTTATTTGTTTGCGGGTGAATTCAAATGGAGCTCAGGGGAAGGACACGACGAGTCCAGACATCATAAACACACAGGTATTAAAAGATGCTTTGTGTTACATCATAACGTGAAATTAAATACAGATCATGGAGTGGAGTTGGAAATTCATTTTTATTTGGGGTAAGTCATACAACGATACATGATTTTTGTTAAACACATTTTTAAAAGACAGGAGATAGTTTGAATTCTTTTGGCTCCTTTATAGATTAAATTCTAGATGGTGAAGAAGACCTTGAATGTATTTTATTTTTCCTACATTTTGTCACACAGTAGTTGTAAAAGTTTACAAGGAGATTTTTAAGCCACAAGGAAACGACTTCACTAAAAAACAAACTAGAAATGTAATTGTGTAAAACTTGATTTGCAGGGTCCGTCCTCCTCAGTCTGAGGATTACTCACCAGGCAGGTAAGAAAAGTGTAATGAATGATCTTAAAATAATAAAGAAAAAGTAGTGAAACATCCTCTGACAGTAATTTATTATCGTTATTATTATATATGACTTCATTAGATATGGATTAGAAGCGTTTCTTTCTTGACATGCTGTGACTTTATCTCGTGTATTTGTTGGAGTAAAAAAGCTAAGAGAGCTTTTGAAACGACACAGACGTCTGTGACATAACGTCAGAACTTCCTTCACATTCTGTTGATAATTTCAGTTTGAATGTTTTAAACTAAAATTCGTACTCATCACACATCTTATACATACGGCACCTTTAAATTTAGTTCAATCAAAAAAGGCATTAGAGGATAATAAATGTTCCTGTGTGTAATCGTGCTGCTGGGAGATATTACACAGCTTTACCTCAGCGTTCACCGTCACTGCTGCAGACGCTCAGCAGCTCGTCATGGGCAAACACTTCAATCAACTTCAACAAGTTTTGTTTGGTAAATCCATTCATCTGTTTTCTGCCTCTTATCTGGATCATATTAGTTGATTGTATCATTAGGAGTTATCGTTAAATACGGCTGGAAATAATGTGATATAATGACACACAATCCTCGGGTATATAGCCCCCCCTGATTTTCCATCATGCTTTCATACTTTGGCTGTGAAACTGAGTTTGTAAAGGAGAGAAAACAGGTGAGAACATTTCTGCAGGTGAGACTGGACGACATACTGTCGGCTGAGCTAACAGGCATTTTGTTCATTTGCTTACTTGGACGATTTGGTTTTAATGAGTAATTTGAGAACAACAGTCTTGTCTTTTTGGTTGGTTTTTTGAAAAAAGTGTTTTTCAACTCTCCAGCTGACGTGGCCATGGGTGGAGTGGCTGTTCAGTCCACGCTCAAGGACTCCTGGCCTTCACCAGACGTGGTGATTGATGGCAAACTTCATACAACACCTGAGCAAAAGAGCTGCTCTTCCACTAAGCGGCAAGATAACCCCTGGTGGAGATTGGACCTGCGGGGTTTGTATTACATCTCTACGATTGAAGTCACCAGAAGAACAGATTGTTGCTATACAGGGCTACAAGGGGCTGAAATCCGTGTTGGGAACTCACTGCAGAACGACGGCAACGACAATCCCAGGTGATACGAAGGTTAAACTCGGCTGAATTGCCTTTTTCTGTTTGTGTTCATGTTGGATATTTTCAGTTTGTCAAAGCAGACAGACAGACATGAATTGAAACTTAATGTTATGGCTGTGCTGTCGTTTTCAGCTGCACCTTATTAACCCATATCACAATCCTGCTCCAGAGTCGTATACATGCAGACAGATCTGCATTAACTGCATTGTTGTAGTGGTGGGAATCATCATCCTGGCGTTAATCAACATTTGTTCTTCTTCCTGTATTGATGCAGATGTGGAGTCATCTCTGTCACCAGAGATGCTTCCATGCTCTTCGACTGCAGCAACATGGCAGGACATTATGTCAACATTGTCATCCCTCGAGAGAATAGGATACTTCAGCTTTGTGAGGTCAAAGTAATCGCCTCTACCAATGTTAAAGGAGGTAATGTAGCACTGAGCACTGGTGTCTATATTTGATTCAATAATGTGGTGAATCCTGTGTGAACTTGAAAAAGAAATTGAGTCATTTGGTGTTATTGATATTTAGAGTTACACAATATCACCAGTGATGATTGGCCACATTAATCACGTCTAACTGATCAACAACTGCAGTAATATAATGTGAAAAAGTACGATATTTGAAACACAGTGACACACAGGGAAGCAAAGCAAGCTACAGTGCAGGACACATAACAAGCTGAGCTCAAACACCTGAGCGGCTCGTCCATGCGCAAGATAAAAACTGCCAAGATAAAAGTAGAAAGAAGCCGAAGGCAAAATAAGCTTGCCCCCCAAAAAAGTGACAAAAAGCTTTTTTAAATCTTTATACAGCCACAAAACAGACATAAGAACAAAAACAAAAAGATTATTTGGTTTTAATGAGTCATTTGAGAACAACAATTTTGTCTTTTTGGTTTGTTTTTTTCAACTCTGCAGCTAACGTGGCCATGGGTGGAGACGCTGTTCAGTCCTCAACAAATGGCGGGAGTCCAGCAAAATTGGCGAATGATGGCAAATTTCGTGGCTGTGCTTCCACTAAGTGGCAAGATAACCCCTGGTGGAGATTGGACCTGCGGGGTTTGTATTACATCTCTACGATTGAAGTCACCAGAAGAACAGATTGTTGCTCTAATTTGATACGAGGGGCTGAAATCCGTATTGGGGGCTTACGGCGGAACAACGGCAACGACAATCCCAGGTGACACGAAGGTTAAACTCGGCTGAATTGCCTTTTTCTGTTTGTGTTCATGTTGGATATTTTCAGTTTGGGAAAGGATTGTTGGGGGTCAAAGTAGACGGTGCCAGGACGAGGTAAACGTGGGCTCAACAACAGATTAACGTTCTGCTTGATTTATTGCCAACATTTAGTTTTTGGTGGTAGGAATCATCATCCTGGCGTTAATCAACAGATATGTTCTTCTTCCTGTATTGATGCACCTTTCAGATGTGCAGTCATCGATGACATTCCAAAGCCTACCATGGTTTTCAATTGCAGAAGGATGACTGGACAGTTTGTCAACATTATCATCCCTCATGAGAACCGGATACTTCAGCTTTGTGAGGTCAAAGTGTTCGCCACGACCCACATTAAAGGAGGTAATGCAACACTGAACAATCTATAGTTGATTCAATAATGTGGTGAGTCATGTTCTGTGTGAACATGAAACAGGAATTGGGTCACTATCATTTACTGCTGACAAACTGCCAAGATAAAACTATACGGTAAATAAACTGTCGGCAAAATGAAATTTGCCAAAAAAATTGTGGCAATGAGCCACAAAACAGACACAAGAACAAAAAAACCCCAAAACTTTTTCTCCAAAATTCAAATATTAGATACAAAACACAGACAAAATAATAATCTGTCATAAGTATGTGACTATTGTGATTCAAAATATTTGTTTATTTTGTGTAGACATTTTATTCTGATTACAAGCAAATGCAGAGAACACATCATGTCTTTATTCAACTGACGATCCTCCATTTTTAAAAAAATTTAAAATGGCACGTTGGTGACAAACTGCAGCTGGTGGCTTGGTGCAGGGATGGAAATGTCGATGTGATGATCGCTCACACATTCATGACTCCATGAGGATATGTCCTAAGGACTCGCTGATCACCTGACCTTTCTTCAAGTCAAAGATTTTGCTTATCCACAGACTTGGTGCAAAACATTCATCATCTTTCCTTTGGTGACCTTTTCAATTTGTCTTATACTTAATTTTTTTTCCAACAGTTGAGTTCACTTTACCACTATGGCCTCAAAGCCTCGAGCCCGGCTGCACTCTTTGTCTCGCTGAAATGACTTTAGTAGGAAGATCGGTGTTGTGGTTTTTCCGATGAATCTGTGACTGTCTTCTTCATTCATTCTCTTCACACACTGCCAGAGAACGTGGCGCTGACAGGAATAGCAACACAGTCTGCAGAAGCAGCTTCTCAAGCGACTGCTCCGCATATGGCACTTTATCCATTCCCTTCCACCTGCGCCTCAGTCCCACTGCAAAACAACCCCTGGTGGCGAGTGGACTTGTTGGATCACTACTACATAACTGCTGTGTCAGTCATCAGCACCGATGACAACAGCGCCATTCAGGAGCTGAACGGCGCTGAGATCCGCGTCGGCTACAGGACTGACGTTCACAACAGCAGGTGATACTGGCAGGACGGAAAGAGTACTCACCTGTTGTAGAAGTACATGCCAGACACTGTGATTCTTACGTGTACTTCCTCCTTCTGTCAGGTGTGCCATCATCTCCACTGCACAGGGACAACGCAGATACAGCTATCGGTGCAGAGGAATGGAGGGTCGCTACGTTTACATACTTCTTCCTGGACAACAGAAGAATTTGACTCTTTGTGAAGTTCGGGTGTACGGTATTAGGCGCGGTAAGCTCCACACGCCATGAAAATCAAAAGAGATTTCTGTTACAGAGAGTTCGGCCTCTGGGAGCCGAGCCTGAAGAACAAAACATGACAACCAAAAGGTCAAAAGTTGTCATTTTATCCTCTCCCTAACATTGTAATAATATTCCATTAAATGAGGAGATATGTCTTATACTACTTATTATTACTCTCAAATGTTTGCACATGTGCAAAACAAGATAAAAATTGTGTAACTTGCTTTGCATGTGCAGCCTGGAATTGGATAACATTCATGTTAAGTCAGCAGTTTTTCCAACATTGTTTTTCAGCTTCCAAAATAAAGCCAAGCGGAACAAAATACTCATAATATGAAACCTCAAAATCAATTTCAATTCAGTTTTTGTGTTGTTCAGAAAGCAGGCACGGAGTGAATTCCAGCTACAGGCAGTCACATCAGCATTCATTTTTCAGACATGGAGAGGAGATCTGTGGTGAGGATCAGCACTCACTTCGACATGAGTGATCCAGTTCTCCAGCAACAAATCCTGAAGCAGGTGAGAAGTTTCCCTGCTCCTTTCCTACTGGTTGTGATCAAGCACTAGTAATTCATAAGAGCTATATCTGTATCTAACGTCTAGGTGCTAATTAGTAAAGTGATTATAGTAAAGGTACGTTTTGTGCATGCTTTCCAGCTGGAGGCAGAGATGAAAAAGAAAGGCATCACTGATGTCAAGATCCGCTGGATGAGGAGTTTCAAACAAGAAGAAAACTCAGTAAGACTAAAAGTACTTCACTTCCTGTGGTTGTTCGAGGGTTAGGTGTATGGACCTAAAATAATATCACATTTTTTCAGAGTATTTTTGTGAGAAGGATTTTCGCAGCACAAGAGTACACACATGTTCACTGGACAGTTACTGTATTTTTTCTGCAACAAAGCTGCGGCATGGTTAGTCTGAGGCCCAGAATGTGAACTCTGCTGTGCTGTGTTTTCTCCAGCAGGTGGCAGGTGAAGCTTGAGTCCTGCTCCTCTGCCTGGACTGAAGTGGACAAAGGTGGATGGTGTGTAAAGTTTTATTAGAAAAGCTGATTTGAAATGTCAGATGTAATGGAAGCAGAGGAACATGCACATGACATTAATACTTTTTGGAAAAACATATTCATTTGCTTTCTTGTCAAGAGATAGATCAGTAGATTGCTTTCATTTTCATGTGTGCACAGTTAATATGAAGCTGCAGTTAGCTTAGCTTAGCATAATGACTGAAAACAGGGGGAAACAGTTAGCCTGGCTGGTTTGATTATGGCAATATTTCTGAAGAGATGTAGTGAACTGATGCAGTGTTTGCCCATGAAATTACTCATAACACTGATTGCAAATAAAATAAATACATTTCAAAAGCATAAATCCCAGTTACTCATCTTGTGCATTTCGTTTTTGCATCGTATGTCTTGATATCTCTCGTAGGTTGAAATTCAATTCCACTTATGGAGTTTGACATAGAAATGGGTCTTAAGAACTTTTGAGTAAAATGTTGTCACAAAATGTACCAGCAGAAACTTTACCTTCTCTTGTATCTATACATACTTTATATTTCAAGGCTATATTCTGGTAACACCCTTATTTTGGTAAGTGCTTGAAAATGTCAGTCGCATTAAACAACATACATGCACACAATTATTAACAGCAACAAAGCCATACGGCATCGCTGATTTTAAACGTTTGTAGTGGAATCTATTACAGTGTCCCTACACCAGTAGATCTTGGTAAGACTTGCACTGCTGACAAACACAAACACAAAAGGTGGGAAATGGAACAAGCTTGTTCAACCACCTGATGTCAAAGCACCACTGGTAACCAAATCCACTGGTGTTTCCTCCTCACTGCTGGCTGAGTTTTGCATGAAATGACATGAAAAATGACAAAAACATTTCCATGAATGTGCCCAACACACAAGCTGAACGACTGAACAGAGCTCTGTGAGGTTTCAACAACGAGAGAGGTGAGTATATGTTCATCCATCCAAGTCATCCATGTTATGGTGTTCAAATAAGATTGAATCACAACTAGACTTGATTGTGGAGGCTTGAAGACATTTCAAACATCCAGTCCAGCTCAACCTTCATTTGAATCATTTTTATTCTTCTGGCTCACAGATAAATGGCGTGGCTACAAATCACCGGTAAGCACAATTAGAAAGTTATTGGAGAAGCAGTTTTTTATACTTTAGACTTTGATTGTTGTTGCCAGATGAAAGAAACACAGTTTTCTTTTTCCACAGGGATCCTGCTTTTGTTTCAGAGGACCAGTGCTCAGCTGAGTAAGCATCTGTTCATGTGATGATTAATAATGTGTGACAGCAGTAATCAGGACATGTGGTTTTGTTTGTTTGTGAATATTCATGTTCCTGCATGTTTTAAAATGTCTGAACTTGTACCTCAAGCACCTCAGAAGTACCACCTCATCAGCGGCTCGCTGACCTGGCATGAGGCTCAGAGCTTCTGCAGAGTGAAGTACAGCGACCTGGCCACCGTGAACAACATGGCTGACAAGAACGAGCTGGTCAAGACGCTGGGAGGTCATGTGACTTACAGCTGGATCGGGCTTCAGAGAGGAGGGATTCGTAGGTGGATGTGGTCCGATGGCAGCGGCACAGCGCACTTCACCGTGTGGGATGACAAGGAACCCAATAACATCGTAGGCGGTGAAGGGTGTGCAGAGATATCTCAGACAGGCTCGTGGAATGACCTACCATGTCGAGACAAGAAGGGTTATGTGTGCTATGACCGTGAGTGGATTTTTGCAGCAGTTTTAAAGTGTTGAAAATCTGCTTTAAAATCATCGTAATTAAAACACACAGGAACAGTGCAGGTTTCAGGGCGACAGGTTTTGGGATTAAGGATACAGGGTAACAAGTAGCAGAGGCCAGAAAAGTTGGGACGCTGTGTAAAACATAAATAAAACACAATGTGACCATTTGATCATCATTTTTTACACATACTCAAACAAAGATAATATATCTAATGTTTGATCATCAGCTTCATTGATTTCTGTAAATATCTGCTGATTCTGAATTTGATGGCAGCAACATGTTTCTTAATCTCATGCTCAACCCCCGACTTGCTTTGCAGAGGAATGACCTGAAATTCACTTTTGTCGCTGTCTCCCTGTTTGTCTCTTCAGGTCAGGAGGGTGGCAAGAGAAAGTTTGTGTATTACTCAGAAAAGCAAAGCTGGCCGAACAGCCTGGAGCTGTGCAGACGTAAGCACACGGACTTGGCCTGTGTACACACCACGGGGAAAATTCAGAAGTCGCCAATTTAGTCAAATCGTGGACGGGTTTGATCTGGATGCCCAACAAAGCGTGGTTCGGTCTGTTCAGTGATGCCTGGATGTGGTCGGACGGAAGCGAAAGCTCCTTCAGGTCCTGGCTGAGCAGCGCACAGGACCAGGGAAACTGCGCTCTGGTTGCAGTGCCACAGCAGGGACGCTGGGTGGACGCTCATTGCAACGTCAAGGCCACGTTTGTCTGTCAGGGTGGTGAGTCGCTGAAACGCTGCCAATGTAGGACAAGCATTGATCTCTTCAGCATTCATGACTTTTATTTGTATCGACAAAACAAGAGCTTGGAGAAGAATGAAATCCATAATTCCATAATAAGTGTAGTAATAAATTGAAAAGCTGTGGGATTTGCAATATTGGAGCAGTGACGCTACTTAAAGCTACTGTAATCAATATTTTTTTAATATATTATCATGTTGGTATCGGATCACACAGCTGAGACCAACAAGGATAAGGACTAGCATAGTGTAGCATTTTGCAGCTGAAGAGCCAGATATTGGTCAGAACAGAGCTAAAAGGAGGGTAAATATTGGACCAGAAACACGACTACAAATGCAAATAATGCATCTATATTGTCTTTTATATCTTGTTTCCAGGTGGTGGAGTTATTGCAGGTTATCAGTTTATTTTCGTTGACAAAGGCCTGATACTTTTTCATTGATGATGTATTTTTTGTTGGGGTCAAAGAACTTGTCTCCAGCTCTTTGTCTCAGGCTGCATAAGGTCCCGGTGACGTCCAGGAATAAGCGTCTGTATGTGGCCTCAGAGGCAAAGTCCAGGGAAACAAATGCAAATAAATCACTGCTGCTTGTCAAGCTTACTTTCAATAAGCACCTGGTCATACAGCGACCTCGGTGAGACGGATTAACATTTCTCTCACCTCCGCTCGTCTCTCATCTCGAATTCGGCAGCTGGACAGTGAGTGGACGCTGTTTTAGAGACTTTAACAAACGAACCAAACTGAAAATTGATGGAAATTAAATCGACCCTCCGTCACTGTTTCACGCTACAAGAGCAGGTGGGTTCAGGTGCATTACACTGATCACCAGCTGTGCTTTTCTGTCCGGATGCTGCAGGTCTCAAAGTGAAGATGACGGTCATAAGGATGAAGGTGCACTCTGTTGCAAATGTCACTGACTCCAGAGTGAGTGATGCTCTCCTGAAACAGGTGAAACATTATAATTAAGACATCATTAACATGTGTTTGTGCTTCTGCATTTGAAAGAACATGAGACTACAGACATAGATGTGACCACAGATTAATAACAAATACCCACTGCTTGTTTGTTTGAGATGAACAGATTGATTTTAATCTTCAGCTTTATAATAACTTACAGGTGCATGAACCTGGTTGTTCGGCTGCAGGGACAACTGGAGTGTGACAGTGAAAAAGGGTGATGTTTTGTTATGTTTTGCTTCAGTTTGAAACAGGCCTGAAACTTCAGCGGGCGACTGATTTCAATCTGAGCTGGAGAAGTGATAAGAATGGATTCATCTTCCAACGTCGTGAAAAGCTGGAGGCCGCTGAGAAGACAGGTGAGACCTGTTGAGACAAATCAGCAGCCAATACAGGTTTCTGAAATACTTTAAGGAATAGTTGAACGTTTTGGGAAATACGCTTCTTCACTTTGTTGCCGAGAGTTTGATGAGAAGGCCGACACCACTCTCATGTTTGTACAGATTTAATATGAAAGTACAACTTTGAGGTACTTTGGTTGATTATTTTAAGTTTCTGTTACTTTCTACCCAATCCACTGCAATTTACCACAATTTGGGGCAACTATTATTATTATCTTTATTATTGTACATATGTATATAATCAGCTAATAAATTAGGATGTATTATTATATATAATATTATACATTTGATTATTATTGTATATTATTAATATTAGCTCCAATTTTACCAGCTGCAACATTAAAGAGATGCACACACGATTGCATCAGTAACGATAATCCAATAACATATTATTCTGAAATGCAAGTACTTTTACTGTAGTTACTTCAGATATATTTGATGTTAATACTTTTACTTAAATAAAATTTTGAGTGCAGGATGTGTAACAATGTATTTGTACATTGTGGTGTTGCTACTTTGGCTTAAGTCAAGGATCTTCTTCCATCAGTGTAGCTCACTGATTAACATGTTAAATCCCATTTGTTTAAGCCATGCAAAAAAACAAGGGAAGGAAGGAAGGAGTCGCTGCTGCTTTGGAAACTGCTGGGAGTCACTGTTTGTGTGGACTGAACAAAGGAGATACAACATGATAACACGTTAACTTCAGAGGGGCTGATAGCCAGAGTTAGTTGTTAGTTAAACTGAGCTAATCACCTGCAAACCACTGAGCAAATCTGTGTTTCAAAAATGTTGAACTATTCCTTTAACAAGATAAAAACAAACACAAGGTCCCTTGATGAGATGATGATGATTGTGGTTTCACTTTATTATTATAAAGTCAATCAAAAATTGAAATATCATAAAACAAATGTATTAATTATATGAATCATTCCTGTGCATAATGTGATTTTAAGAGACAGAACGTCCATATGTGGCAAATATTTAACCAGCTTTCAGTATTATTGTAATTATATTCTGACTGAATGTGTGTGTTCATTTGAGCGAGTACTTTTCCAAAAGCCTGTTTTTTCTCATTGCAGGGTGAAGATGTTTGAGCAGGAGCCCGTGTTGTTTCAGTCCAGCCGTAGTTGAAGTGGGTTGAATTGTGCTATGGACTGAAAGTGATCATTTTAATACTGTGTCTAGCATCCGTGTATTTATCTCTGCTTATTCATACTGCCCTGCTTCAGAAGAAGTGATAAAACATCTTCTTTGAAACTTATTCTCCTTATTAACCTTTGAGTGGACAATATTGTACCAAGATCAAGATTTTTCAACATGTAGAGAGGAAGATTATAAAAGATTTAACAGAATTTTATGGAAGGTTTCATACATCACACGTCAGCACTGAGTGGAATTTGATGATGGATGTTAACTGCTGAGGAAGTTTGACGGACTTTTCAAAGGAAAATAAAATAAACATGAAACACGAAAAAGTGTAAGGGAGCTTCATTTCAAATGTTGATTCACGCTTTGTTTCCAGGGTCTGGACATCTTCACCTACAGCACCTGTTCCCAAAAACCTCCAGACCACTGGTCTGAAATGATGCTCCGTCCAGTGGACTTGTCTCAGTGAGGTGCAAAACAAACTTGACTCCAATTTGCATCGAGACGGAGGCAGAGCACCCGACATGCTCTTTTGCATGTCCTGCACAGAATTTATGGGACGTATCACTTATTTTTCCAAATTGAGACTTGACTCTCGCTCAAAGACTTCAAACTTGACTTGAACTTTAATATAATAGAAAATGACTTGTGACGATCTCTGGCCTGCACAAACTAAACAACATTCAAACACTCAGTAAGTTGCACTTACGGTAGTTTACTGACTTTTATTTGAGCAGGTAATGTTTTCTTTTACTTGAGCAAATTTTATGGGAGTATTTGTATTTTTGCTTGAGTAAAGATTTTTTATTAGTATTTATTAGAATATTAGATGAAGCTTTTATTTTGGTCACATGACATTTATCTTTTGACATACATCTTTTGTGGTCGACATTTGCACTTTTGCTGATACATGTGAGTGAATTCATCAGTTGCTGGATGCATGATGAGTTTGTTGGTTATAAGAATCTATTAAACTTTGATCAGACTCTTCTTGTTTTTGTTGCAGACTGTAATGGTGATATTCATGTTCCCTGCTTATCGTGACTTTATGTGATTACTCATGTTTTGATGCCAGATCATAAACCCTTTAGAATTAAAGAAAAAGATAAAAAGAAAACCTTTGCTTCCTTAATTTCTGATTTATTTATGCTTTCATGTGATGTCAGTGTGTTAAACTGTATTTTGACCCTAAAACCCTACAAACTGCACGTTTCAAGTTAAAACAGCAGGAAGAAGTAAGAAGTAAGAGTAAGTTTTCTTCTGAGGTGATTTATTAGAGCACATATAACCCGACCATGACACCTTAATCCTCCTTAATCCTTGATTACACCTGCAGTCAAATACATGTTGATTGCACCCTCACATGCCGTGGTGGGTTTGCATATGGTATAAATGTTTAAACCCTCACATCCACATACAGAAGAGGGATAGAGTGGTGAGACCCGGCGGACGCAGCACAGCAGATCAGGTGCATTTAGAACTTTCTGAAAAAAGATTGTACATTTTCACTGCTTGTTACTGGTGGACAGAATTAAACTGCTATATTTTCATATTTTCATGATTTCATGATTCTTGCAGCCATGGATCCCAGGACAGGTAAAACTTCAGAGTAATTCAAATGTCTGTGGATTTTCTCATTAAATGTCTTTGTTGTTAATATATTGTACTTTTTAGCCACTTCTTGATCAGAGATTTGAAAGATCTGGCCTCAACAACAAAAACACTGTAATAAAATAATGAAAATAAAAACTTTAATATTAATATGATGCTTTTTTGAATATATGCATGATCAGTCTGTTAATTATGGGCGAAACATTAATGGTTCTATGAGCAATTTAAAGGAATTGACATTTTTTTTTTTTTTTTCATGACATTATTTGTTCATGCAACATATGACTGCTGCTGTACTTCCCATTTTATGTTTGGGGTTATGATCTGAAAAAGTAGACAACATTCTGCCTTAAAACATCTACCAGATCATGAAATCCTGTATTTGTTGCTGAACAGTTTTAATATACTGTTATTACTTGAACTGCAGGTATTTTTCTGATGCTTTTGATGCCCAGAGGGACTGAGAGCATATTGCCACCGATGAAAGGTAGCGAAAGTTCACTGCAACACTCACGATCTGCTTCATCATGTTTTTGTTAATGTTACTTCACAAAGTACACTGTGGAAGTTTTATTAAAGTCAGTCTACTTGTTCTTTCAGGTGAGTGAACCTGGAGGCTTCTATCTAATTTGGAGAGGAAACTGGAAACTGGAAAAAACACACTCTTTAAATTTTTTTCTTCTTCCCCCAAAACAAACTATAAGCTCAGAAAAGTATTCAACTATAAAACTAATTTTGAGAACCTCAAACTTTAAATAAATAAATGTAGTAAATAGTAATTAATTCATTGATGTAGCTGCATCCTTTGAACACCTTTGGATCAATTATTTGTTGAAAATCTATTTTTTTTAAAAAGCCCCCAGGACTTGATATGGCGCCTCCTATTGGTAGTTAGAAGATACTCTGGTGCTGATAGATTTACACACCGTTTTAATGAGGCCAAACAGGAAGAATTAGGAATTAATGAGCTGGCAAATTGATGAATCAATAAATTAAACCACTTACATCAAATTTCACTTGGATTGTCAAAATTTTCAAAACAAAAACAGAACAATTTAAAAGATGCTACAGTCATGTCAAGCTATTTTGAGTTCCCTTTGTTTTGCTCCACAGTTTTTCATGACTATTTCTTTGTCAACACCCCGATGACGTGGCCTGAAGCTCAGAACTTCTGCAAAGTGTACCACAGGGACCTGGCGACTATATACACCTTCACGGAGCAAAGGGAGCTGCTAATCAGCATTGGCAGGGCTGATGTGAGCGAGATCTGGATTGGGCTGGAGAGAGGCGAGATGGAGCGCTTGATTTGGTCGGAGGGCGTTGGACCATTGAAAATTACCAAATGGAATGCCGACTGGAATTTGGGCAAAGAATATGGTGACTGTGTCTTCATGTCAGCAAACGGGGTTTGGGTCGCATCCTCGTGTAATGAACTGAAGGCTTCCCTTTGCTTCTTTTGTAAGTTACAGCAATGACTGAGTACTTTTTTCTATTTGTGACGCTACATGCTTTGGTGAAAGTTGGATTTGATGACAAAACTTTTTCAGTGATGCTAAGATAAGAGCAAAAAAGACTAAAGCCCAGCCAGCGGCCCTCGCAGGCAGCCATGTCACATGCTGACGTATTAGTGACGTGCAACAGCAGAGACTGTAGCTGCATTACATTCAGTTTGTCATCTTGGGAGCATGAACGTGTGCAGCAAAGGTCACTCAAATCTGCTCACATTAGGAAATATAGCCTCCTGTGAGCAAACATTAATATTTTGATCCGAAGAGTAACAAAAGAGTGCCCACGAAGTACGTGTCAGTGTCGGTATGAATCAGTAAATGCCATCACAATCTGCCCGTTAGATTTGGATATTTCTTGTGTTGAAGTCGATTTTGCTGGTGACGCTACAGAACGAGTCAGAGTCACCAACATCAGTAAGATCCATCCTCTGGGGACCATGAACAGCCACAATAGGTTTCAGGCTAATCTGGAAAGTATTGTCTCTAACATGTTTTCATTATTTGGATATTCCATTGTTTTCCCATTTTTCCATAATTCCCCATTTATTTACTCAGCTAATTGTTTTATTTTCTGTGAAATGTATCACCCAAAGCCCTTTTAACACTGAAGTATGAGTACGTCAATTATTTTTTGGTCTCATAGAATTGTGGACTTTACCTCTACTAATTAAATGTTTTCCTCCAGATACCAAGATGGAAACAAAGAATTTCACTCTGAACACCACTCCTCTGTCGTGGTACGACGCTCAGCTCAGCTGCAGGAAGAACTTCTCGGACCTGGCCTCCGTGAAAAGCCTCGAGCAGAACACACTGTTTCAGTCCTATGCTGATGGTCGCGACCTCTGGATTGGCCTCATCAGAGACAACTGGAGGTGGTCCAACAGAAGCCCTGCCACCTTCAGGAACTGGATACAGTTTCCCCCTAGTGGAGGTTCAAAGAACTGTGTTATGGTGAAAAAGCGATACCTGTACAGGTGGGACAACAGCGCCTGTGATCTCAGACGACCTTTTGTCTGCCACGGCTGTGAGTTCTTCAACACTGATCACAAAATCCATTCATGTGTTTGTGTTTGTTTGCTTAGTGCATCACCTGATTAAGAGAGTCCAAAGGTATTCTGGGAAATGTAGGAGATGTCTAACTGAGGGAAAATGACTGCATCAGACAATTCAGTTAATCTTTTATTCTTAGTCTTCTTTTATTGGCTTCTAATGTGCTTTAGCAGCAGTTGCACATGTGATGTTGCAGTTTAATGAAAAATCTGCTAATATGATGACACTGTTGGGGGAAGAGTATCCTGGTCCCCAACATGAGCCGGGCCCCAACATGAGCCGGGCCCCAACATGAGCCGGGCCCCTCTAAAAGTCTGGAATTAAAAGTTTGTTTTTATCAGCAAATTTGATCATTTATGTTATTAACATTGTAATAAACTATTTCTACTTCATGCGTCTAAAACAACATTAGATTATTAGAAGGACACGAGCTGTAGCTGGTGTTATGATATTAATCTAAATGATCAGTTTGCTGAAAAATGCTGCAGCATTGCCTTCAGTTTCTGAAACCGCTCCAGAGATCATATTTACCTTTGCTTATGTGTTTACTGATGCAAATGAACCTTCAGCAGTTAAATAACAGTCTGAGAAGCCGACCTGGAGCGACCTTTTTTGCATGTATTTGGATTGTGTTTTAATTTAGTTGAATGCATAAAGCAGCAGATTGGATTCTGTAAAGAAAACACGATTCCAGTGAAGCGAAGTCGTATTTGCTTTGTTTGACCAAAAAACCCAAACACCAAAGTTAATGAGCTTTAATGAAGACCTGAAAAACTGCATGGACATAATATTCTATGATGCTCTAAAACCCTGTAGTGAAAGTAGTAATTGCAGTATATTGAGAGAAGAGGGCTGAAATATGATGAGATTTTAGATCAGACCTTTTTCATAAAAATATAAAGCTTCATATTTACAGACGTGAGAGTCTTATCAAGCTTCTCAACTAACTTCAGGCCAGACATCAATGTGTGTAATATGTTGTACGTAATGCACTGAATATGTAGTGTTAAAATGAACTTTTACAATGAATCTTTTTGTTTTGGGAACATGCTTTAGTCTACAAAATAAGGAAAACTGTGCTGAAAGTGAGAATAAGCTCTGAGGTCGACCTGAATCTTCCTGCCGAGAGGGATTCGCTGCTGAAGCAGGTGAGAGAGAGACAAACACAGAGAATGAGGAAAATGGATCTATAATCTGAAACTTTTGCATATCTGCGTTCAGTTACAGGCACGGCTGGAGGAGCAGGGTGTGACTGCAATCAAAGTCCACTGGATTACTGACAAAAAGGGACAAATCTTCCATCGCCAGCAAGACGAGGACAAAAGCAAGACAATGCAAGAAACAAAGACAGGTGCAGAAGTTTAGATCTTAAGAGCATTGATGCAATAAACTGAGGCTCATTAATAAATTGAATCATTCTTTTTTACATTTTTAATGCAGGTTGTTGAATCCAGAAGCCATTCAAAGGCTCCTGCAAGGCGAAGTTGTGGAGAAGCGGCTTTTTCGCTGAAGACAAACACACTCATGTTGTTGTGTATATGTGATAAGTGATGTTGGTTTGTATTGGTTGTATTTACGTTGAGAATATAGTTTATTTCTGTAGTCTAGATCGAAACACCTCTTAAATCTACAGTTCTGAAACCTGAATGAACTGATTTTTTGGCCACTAGGGGGCAGCACTAAATTATATGTCATTATATATAATATCACGTCATAAAGTCAATATGGCAAACTTCTTAGGAAAGATTTGCTTATTCAAACATCATGATAACAAGCTGATGTAAAGTTAAAGCTTGTGGTTTGTGTGAGTTGGCACTATGTGGAGTTAAATATATTCAGATAATTCTTCAGATATCCTTAAGATCAGCATTTTGATAGATATTTTCTGTCTCTCTGACTGTTGGCTGAATAACAGACTTTTTGTTTTGTCTGTCGTCTACTGTGGCGCTCCAGTCTCCTCCCCAAAGCTAGTTGGTTTCATGATTAAAAATATGTAGTCAGTAACTGGATAAAATAATTTGATTTCTGCTTATCTCTCTTGCTGCAATGTTGGCAGTGCTCATTTGCATCGACCAATTTATCGCCACATTTCCAATCAACCTTCTGGAGCTCATTTGCACCAATATTATGGTTTTATTGTTGCTCTCTCTTTGCTGGTTTGTCTTTATACCACAGGTGGTCCAGTTGTTTTCAGCTCTAGTGTTAGTCCTAGTATTCTTGCTTCCTGCGTGTGGACTTTGATTCTCGCCTCCTCCCGTGGCTTCGTTGGCCTGTTCGGCCTTCTGGTCACGACCCCCGCCTGCCTCACCCACCTGTCAGCCGGTGGTGCCTGTCGTTAATAAATGATTGAAGCGCTGTCGTCTGCGTTTGGTGTCATGACAACAGCAGATTATTGAAAATATGAAAGATTTCACACATTTTAAAAGTGGAACAACTTATTTGAAAACCCATTTTGATTGCTAATACATCAGTGGTTTAATTGAAGATAATGAGTTTTACATTTGAATTCTGGACAAAGTACTCAGATCCTTCACACAAAGAAAGTACCACTGTAATCCATATGTTTCATTTCCAGGTAAAGTACGTTTATATAAGATTCATTCTGCCGTGTTTCTGTTGACCCTTAACTGATTATTTTTATGTTATCTAGTCTTCATTGAAAGGTCGAAAGGACAGAAAAAAACAAAGTGAGCAGGATTTTATTCCATTTAAAAGACCACAGGGGGAAGTAACTAAATACATTTACTCAAATACAATTTTTACACTGCTTGTACTTTACAGGAGCATTTCCATTTTCTGCTACTTTACACATCTATTCCACTACATTTCAGATATGCTGCAATATTCTAACTTTCTACATGGAGTTATCTGACAGCTCTCGAGACTTTTTAGATAAAGATTTTACATTAAGAAAAGGATAAAATACCAAACATTGTTAAAGTAAAGTCTTGTGACTGCTTTGTGTCATTGAGGCTCCTTGTCACGTTTCAGAAGTCTTTGATTTGTCAGCAGTTCCACCCAAAACTCATTTAAATAATGAGTCCACCCAAAGTGAAGATGAATTTATAGCATAACTTTCCCCCTAAACACAAGAGGAAAAACACATTTCAAACTATAATAGACAAACAATAAAGGTTAAACATGTTTGTGTAGGTTAACATTTTAGAAAGCATATTAACAAATTAATCAAGTGTAATAACAAATGAGAAAAAACAAAACAAAACAAAAAATCAGCAAACAAACATTTTAGACAAAACAACAACAAAAGCAATTTCCGGAAACAAAACATTAAAGAAAAACACAAAACAGCTAATTAGAAGAAAAAAACAAAAGCAGCAAAAACTCAACATTTCAGGAACAAAACAGAAAATCGGAAAAAGAAAACATCTAAAAAAAACAGACTAAAAAAAGAATTTACGACTAATATCTAAAATATGTCATCCGGCGTTTTGTGCTTAACCATAATGGATCTGAAAACTTTTCCCATCACCGTTAAAAACTCACTAAAATCAATTTTAAACAGCGAGTGGGACAACCGCTCACGGTCAATCTACCCTAGTGGCTGAATTTCCGAGCAGCAGTGAAGGCATCATTTCCCCGCATCAACCGCTGAGTTTCGACCGTCCGTGAATCTGTCCACCAGGTGTGTGTCCACTCGTCCTTTCGTGGCGTCAAACACCGAAACCTCCAGATGTCAAACTACATGTCCGACGACTGGAGCATCTCCCCGGCCTCCTGAAACACACTTGGCCCGTTTGCGGACACTGTGGGAGGGAGAACATCCGAGCTAACGCTGCTAACATGTTAGCTCGACAGGTGCATCCGGACCTGAGGCGTTAGCATCATCGCGTGTGAGAAGAGACGACTCTTGAAATCACTGTTTCAGCTTTTTACCAAGACGGGTTATAAGCACCAACATTATTAAGGTGAGTAGCTTTAATGTCTTATGTTGCTTTAGCTCATCACAGTCCCAGAAACACGGGGGAGATTATGTTAGCTAGCAAGGAGGCAAGTTAGCTAATATTGGCAAGTTGACCTGGTGTCAGCACAAACAAGCTAATAAACACTGATGCGTTTGATGATTTATTAATAGTGATGTCATGGGTCAGGCTGTTAGGTGACACACAGGTGCGCCTCCCTTTGTCTCATGTAAACAACACAGCAGCAGGTTGGCAGGTTTCCAGTTTATCTTGAGGTCACAAAATGAGTCCCAAGTTTAGTTGACTTCTAATGGTAATTTGTAAGTTTCCATCTATAATAAAATTTATAATTTCCCTAAATCCAAGATGATGTATTGAAGTTTTTTTTATCCAGCCATCAGACCAAAACCCACAGAGAAAAGCAGTTATCTAATAAATGAATCACTCATGTTTCACATTTACTTATATAAACAAAGAGATGCAACTCTTTATTATTATTTATTATATTACAATTATTAGTTTCATTCAGGGCTGAAAACATTAGTCAGTTAATCTGTTACCTGACTGGCTGAATATAGATTACCAACTGTTCTGATAATTGATTCATTGTTTGACACAAATACCAAATATTTGCTACGTCCATCTATTATTAAAATTGTCAGCTAACTGATGAAGTGACCGACTATTTCACCGCTGATTTTAAAGCAACTTATAATAAATATTTCTTGTTTCAGCAACCTGACATCTACAAAGGGTGAAGTTCTACATCAGGAGACCTGCAGCCTCCTTCCCTCTCCCCCTCCACCCCTTCTGCCTCTCTGTCTCTTTTCAATTATCACTCTCCTCTCCTGCTCCCTTTTCCACCCACCTCCATCTCTTTCTTGCCTGTTTTCATCTTTCACCATTTTGTATCCTATCCCCACCGCCTCCTCGTCCCCTCCACTTTTTCAACCTCGCCACATCCGCCCCTCTGATCTCGGTTAGAAAACGGACATGGCCTCGGCCCAGTCGGAGCAGTCCAGCGTCCTGCAGGAGGAGCTCACCTGCCCGGTGTGCCTGGACTTGTACCGCGATCCCTACTTGCTTCCTTGTGGCCACAACTTCTGCAAGACCTGCCTGGACCGCTTAAAGAGGCAAGCGGAGCGAGGTCGCTTCCGCTGTCCGGAGTGCCGCGACAGCCATCGATGTGCTATCAACTTTCAAAAAAACTTCAAACTAGCCAATATTTCCGATGACTACCGTCACCAGCGCAGAGCTACCGCTGCAGGTGCCACAGCTTTAAAATCCAGAGAACTACTGTCGACCTCTCTGGCAGCCAGCAGCGCGTTTGCTGTTCCATGTGACTACTGCCCCTCAGTCGCCGCCGAGGCATCGGGCACCAGCGTTGCCGGGGACGGGTCTTCTGCCGCTTCTGTTTCTCAGGAAGACAGCGACAAGCAGGAAGCCGCCGCTGCTGCCGCCGCCGCGTCGACGTTTGCGGTCAAGACGTGCCTGAAGTGCGAGGTGTCGATGTGTCAGGAGCATCTAAAGCCACATCTGGAATTGCCGGCGTTCCGTGAGCATCCGCTGACAGAACCGATGAATGATTTCTGGAAGAGGAAGTGCCCAGATCATGATGAGATATACAGGTAGGCGGCATGTGTGCTGTGGTCAGTGATGTGACGATGCTGTGTTTCAGATAGATGTGTCATTTATGAGGTTTATCTGAATCCTGTTTGTGTTTGATCTGCACCTCCAGGTATTACTGCATGGATGACAAGGTGTGTGTGTGCAACGCCTGCACCATAGAAGGAGGACACTTGGGACACACAATCAAGACTCTGAAAAACACGATGAAAGATTTAAAGGTACATTTTTTTATTATCATCATGGTTTCTACACAGGTGAGAAAAGTCTGTATCATTTTTATTATTATGGAAAAATAGATTTTGGAATAGATCTTTTTCAGTCCTAATGAATGCAAAAGAGAGTTTTTCAACCTCACCTACAGCCAATAAAGTCATTTTACAACACAGAAATAGAAATTCAGAAATAACTGTGTAGGAGCTCTGTGATTTGTAACCTCCTCCATTTCGTTTAACCACCTTTTTGATTGTTTGGCTCACACAAAGTCTTGTGATGAGTCTGGAATCCTTATGAATGAACATTGTCGGTTGTTGTAGAGCGTGTTTGTACAGCTGTGTGTAAAAGAATGAATGAGAGTCACATGACTTTGTGGTCTCTCTATAGGAGAGTTGAATCCACTTCCTGTGCTTTCATTCTCCTGAACAGAGTGTGAAGCTGAGAGGCTTCCAGTTCATTGCTATGCTTATTCAGTCCAGAAACCTGTTGAATTCAACATGTTGTTTAAGTGGCATCAGACAGAATTGACCAATAACTCGTCGCTTAACTTATTATACAATATTAGATTTTTCAATTTCAACAGTGAGGATTTCAAAATTCTCCAGCGCTGTGTGTGGACTGGACAAACCCCAACCACAGGCAAGGTTTCGAGTGTTTGTCTGGCTCTGCTCTGATTAACTTTAAGAAAGATTTAGATATAAGTGTTTGTATTTATTACTCAGGGATTTTAGCCTCATTGCCCTGTTTTTTTGTTCAACCTTTATCTTTCTATGCGTCTAATAAAGATCCAGATTTGTCCTTGGTGCACAAGTGATCCATCATGCTTTCACCCCCTACACTGACACATTTGGTAACTGCAATATTTAAATCTTAAACTCGACTGTGACATCAGTATCCTCGTGTTCAGCAGGGCACGCTGGACAAGCAGCTGTACAGGGTTGAAAGGAAGTACAGCATGGCAGAGAGAAAACTCCAGGAGCAGAAGGAGAAGGAGAGACAGAATAAGGTAAGAAGGCACACATGGGCTTACAGATATATATAAAAAAGTTGAATATTTGACCAGCTAACAGTTATTTTCTTGAGTAATTGACAAAGTATTTGTTCTATAAAACATCAGAAAACAATGAAAAATGACATGTCATCAAATGTCTTGTTCTGTCCAACGTACAATCAAAAACAACAAAATATTCAATGTCACGTAACAGTAGAAAATCACCCGTTCTCACACTTGTTTAATGTTTAATCAATGTTATAATCAAAATAGTTGCCCATTAGTTTTCTGTTTATCGACTAATCATATACCACATTTCCCAAAACCAGTGTGTTATCCTGATGACATCCTGTGCTTGTTCTCTTTTCCTCCTCGTCGCTTCGCCCATCTAGAAGTTTATGGACGACTCTGAGCAGGGCTTGACCAGGCTGGGCGAGGAGCTGAAGGCCAAAGTACTTCGCTTCGTCGCCAGATTGCTGGAATGCACACGCACTCATTGCGACACCAACGGGCCGACGATTCAGAAGAACATCTCCAGGATCTGCCAGGACCAGGCCCGTCTCCAGGAGGTCCGCTGTGGCATCGAAGGCCTCATGCAGGAAAACGACCCTTTCCGCTTCATCGAGGTGAGACGTCAGGCTGTTTGCATCCTTACTGCCACTTAAGAGGGTAAAACATGCAAGTCCTTTATGTGAATCCACAATTAGTAGAGATTAACTTAGAAATTTGAAACATACAGTGGAGTTTGTTACGTAATACATTCCAGAGGAGTGTCTTCAGACAAAAACTATGGCAGCTATATTTTTACAATATACAAGTATATTACAAAAACATGATTTGTGTCTTCAAAAGTCTGTTTTTGTATCTTTTTCAGGCATACAAGACAACAGGAAAACAGTAAGTACTGCTTTCATATTTATTCAGTGCTGCAACTAACAATTAGTTTCATTATAGACATAATCTGCTGATTATTTTTTCTACTGATTAGTTGTTTTTTCTATAAAATGTCAGAAAATAGTGCCTGTCTCTTGAAGTTTGGAATCTAATCAAAAAAGCCTTTAATCCATGATACTTATGTGTGTGTGTGTGTGTTTTTAGTGCCATAGGCAGCTTAGAAAAACCCTGTTCTACCCAGAATACGTCGATATGGAGACAGACGTTGTTGGAGTGATGATGGAAGGAGAAATGAGAAAATTCCTTGATGAGGAACTACCATCTCACATTGTGGATGCCATTAGTACGCTGTGTAAGGAGTTTTCTCTTCTCCTAAACGCTGTCAGCTACATGAGCTGCCATCAAGTGTTTCTGACCTAAAGCTATGATGAGAGAGGGCTGAAGTGAACTGCAGAGTTGCTGATGCAGTTTCAACGTATCAGATTCCATAAAGTAAAGTAAGAGTCAGCTAAATGCCCCTGAGAGATGTTTTTATTTTGTCCACCCATCAGGTCATCTTTCGGATCTGGAGGAGGAGGAGCAGGATCAGGAGGAGAATGAGGAAGAGGCTGTGGAGGAGGACGATGACTACGACGACGACCTTGACGACAGCAGCGTGGAGGAAATGAGGAGCGAGGGGGACGAGGAAGATGAGGAGGATGACGAGGAGGAGGACGTGAATGACCAGAGCGAGCTGGCTGATGATCTTTATAGCCCGGAGGAGGAGGAGGAGGAGGAAGAGGGCGAAGAGGAAGAAGATGAGGATGACGAGGACGGAGAAGAGGAGGACGAGGAAGAGAGAGGGGTTTAACCAAGGACAGAGTTGTAAAAATATATTTTTACACCTATTAAAGCACTTTGAATTTGATCTTTATCTGTGGGTGAGTGCAACAGATGTTAAGGTTGTAACATCTGTTCTAGTGTTGCACCATCTCCTCTCTGAATGTCCCATGTACAGTTAAAGACTCGAGCAGCTACCACATTTTGCCTCAAACCCTCCGACAGTTATCTGGGATTACACACTGGATGATAACAGAGCTTTGACTCAGCTGGATTTCAAACTAATTGTGCACTGAGAATCTGCCAATGTGAATCTTATGCTTGACCTGTGTTGCATACTGCTAAACTTAATTAAGGTGCTTTATATTAGATGACGTTTGCTGTATACGTGCACACGAATGTGAATGTATAGTGACAGAATGTGGCTGAAGGACTCAAGCTGAACTTGGCAAAACCTCTGCATGTCTGTGATGCCGGATTTTCTACCACTTTGCTAAACATTTTACAAAAAGCCTAAACAGAACTGGCAGATTTGATCAATTCATTTCAAGGACTTTCACCTGTTCACCTACATTTTTGATACAACAGGTGCTAAGCAGAGAGAGCTTCTAAAATAATTTTCCTTCAAATTTTCAAGCATAGATCAGAAAATGTTTGAATTCCTTGAGTTTTCCAGTTGAAAGCCTTGTCATCAGCATCCTTGCCAAGATTTTGGCCACATATTTGACCTGGAGGAGAGTGAACACACAAGGCTAATAACAGTCTACTTGAACGAGTCCTGTGTGGAAGGGTTGTGATTGTCTCATTCATGCTAGAGTTAAACATTGCAAGCCAAAGAGAAAGGATGTGCGTGTGCTTTGATTGGATTCTCTGAGAAGTCATTTTGCATGGCATGAGGTTACAAAAAGAAATGCAATATTTTGACAGTTTACATAGACAACAGGTTTGCTTTTCATAGTTGTGCTTTAAAAGTAGTTAATGCATTGTTTAAATAGAAAAAATCAGATATTCCTATGCACAGTTCATACATTATTCTCAAAATCTCAATTTCAGGTGATGAGGAATTTTGCACTTTACTACAAAAAAAAAATAATGCAACGTTAGGCCTGAGATATTTGAATGTTGAAAGTCAGCTCTTATTTTGATATGAGTGATTTTGTGAGGTGCCAAACTAAAATAATTAATACATAATAAAACCTGATGAAATGTGCACCGCTGTGTAGTTTTCCTTTGCAAATATGAAAAAGTACATGATTTAACGTCAGTCAGCTCTTTGATGACTTTTTACCAAAGTCTTAGACCCCAGCCATCTTTAGGAAGTGATGCAAATTTCAAAGCTTTATAAAAACTCCTCAAACCTTCAGCAGCTACGTCTCACATTCACTACATTTTAACACAGAAATAAATAAGATATAAATTCATCACGTTAATAGAAAAAGGGAGAAAATCCCGTATCTGATTCCTGGAGCGGAACCTTTGTTCTTGCACGTTCGACCAACGGCCACAAAAGAGGACGGAGCAGTTTCCGGTGAGCACTTCCGGCTGCTGCAGCGTCTGTCAGTACATGTGTTTTGGATGTTTGTTCTTCTAGTTACATGTAGCTAAAACACCGAATCGCACCGTAACATCCAGTTTTTCTTGAACCACAAAAAGAAGCTGAACGATGAATCCCGTTTTTCGAAAGGTAACTTTGGTTTTGTCTCCGCTGGATGTTGAGTTTTGCTCACAGAGGTCAAACAGCTCGACTCCACCAACAGTCCACATTAGAAAAGGCAGGTGGAGCTTTTGTCTCGGTATATTTTGTTTCTGCTGCTTTGTCCTTGTGACGTTATGTTGTGTTACACAGTCAAAGCTATGAAGCAGCAAATATATGATGAGAATTAACAACCGAGAAATGATCCCGAACACAAATCAGACTAGAATTCATTCAATGAATTCAAACCAGTCGTGAGTTATGAGAATATTGATTCACTTGTAATGTATAAAAGCTGATGTTGTTGTATTTGTCCAGTTGCAGGTGTCTCTCACGCAGCAGACTCTGGTGTTAAATCAAGCATTTACATTTTGCCGGTAAGTCTTTGCTTCTCATTCTCCATGTTGGCCTCACTGAAAGCTCTACTGTAAAAGTGTGGTGGTTGCAGTCCTACATAACAACAACCATAGAAGCTTGGGTTAAAAAGTGCACTTTTAAAGTCTGAAACTTAAAAGATTGTCTTACAATTTGGATACTGTTTTCACAGATTTGGCCTTTTTTTTTTTAATGAAAAGATTTTATGCAGCAAAGTAAGTTCTGAGATTCTGATACGCTCCAAATACGTTTGGTTTGTTAAAAACCTGCATCATTATCTGACAAACTTCTTTTTGAGCAAAGTTGCTTCCAGATCTCAGCAATTAATTCACAACTTTATTCTGAATATGAGAGATGGAAAAATACTACAAAATGAGACCCAAGTTGTATTAAGCCTTAGCCTATCCTTTAAGTTGCAGGTGTGCAACCAGCAGCAGTCACACTGAGTTTGATCAACTGGTCAGGTGCTAAAAAGCAGAATATCTGTGAAGTGAATGTCTTTGATCTGAATTCTCTCTTTCCATTACTGTTTCTGACTCATATATTGTTGTATTTAAAGGACCACACCATCCATCCGGCCTCCTGTTTGGGGTGAGTATTTAAAGACTAGGATGAATAAATGTAAAATCCTGTATTTGTGTGTTACTGCTGTCAGATCAAGTTTAAATGTATCTTGCACATAACAAGATGTGTGGCATGTGTAAAGAGAATTTGTATTTGAATGCATTTTAAATGTAAATATTTAATTCATCTTTTCTCTTCATCCACAGCTTCTGTAAATGAAAGACAATACAAATCTATGCCAACTCACGGGATTGGGAGTTGGAGACATCTTTTACCTAAAGAAAAGGTAAGACTCTGAAACCAGATTACATTTTTGGACAACAAACCCAAAAAATCCTGCCTCTTAAAGAGCTGTAAATGTGTGGAATCATTTTAGAGAATTCAAGGTAACTTCTAATAAGTCATCACCTTTGTTTTGAATATATTTACAGAATTTTTAATTTATCTGAATCAACCAATGCTGCAAAGTATGACAAAAACATTTTACTTTTTTAAACTGAACAACTTCAAACTAACACACAATCCTTTTAGTGTATTTATTTATTAGCTTTGTTTACTGTAGCGCCCTCTGCTGGACCATATGGCAACTACTTCAGATAGTTTGTTGCACTTATTGTCTGTGAATTTTGAATTTGAACTGTTCATATATTTAATTTATCCCCATTTTAAATCAAATTTGACCGTAGCCTGCCGTGTGTTTAATCTGGACAGTCAAAGAAAAAGAGAGACAAACACCAGATGAAAACGATCATGGAAGCGACGGCTACGGCGTACGGGACTCTGAATGTGAAGGTGTCGGGTTATGACATGACAGTGGTTGAACACTACTCTGAGTACATCCACAACCTCTGCAACCGCCTTGGCATCACAGTGGCAGAATGGTGAGCATATTTATTGTAGAGGTTTTTTTACTAACTGTGTTGACAAGTAACAATTACTGCATAGTTCTTGCAATCCTCATTTCACTGTGTAAAATCAGGTGAATCAGTTGAATCAAATTGAATTCCATTCTTGATGTGTCCATGTAGTCTTCGCTCTACAGTTGCTTTAATGAGAAAATATTTATATTGTATTTATGTTTGTGGCACATGCAGCTATGGTTTGCAAACCAAGAACACAGAGGTCATGCTAATGCAAGAGCAAGGCACCAAGATGTATGTCGATGCCATCCTAAAGACTCACGAGCGAGTTGTCCAGGTAAGACGTCTCCTTTCATCTTGTTTACTTTGATAGTTTCCTGAGGAGCTTTGCAGACCCGACTCTTGAACCGTGTCATTTATCTGTTTGTCTAGTTGAGCAGTCTGAACGCCGCGCTGTGTCCTGTTTTCATGGATGTTCTTTTAAAGAACCAACCAGAGGGAGTTCAGCTCTCTGTGGAGGAGGTGAGGTAGCATGATGACTTTTTTCCAGACCAGGAAAAGATGTGGGAAATCAGATGTATCTTAAATAGTTTCCCTTGAAGTTTTTTTCTTTAACCTGTGTTGGAATTCAAGTTGGGATAATTTATGGCTGTTGGTGTGTTACTGACACAAATGGCCAAATTTATGTGGACACTCAAACATTACACCCATATGATTGTTCACAATCAAAGTACACAAAGTCAGTTGTGTGTTGTTTATCAGAATTAATGATTTACATGCAACCTTAGAGTAAAACAATCATCTTGTGATTTTACATGTGATTTTTTACATAATGATTTCTCCCCGTCTCCCTCTCAGCACACCAAGGCTGATTTCCAAGCACGCTTCAAGGGTCGTCCAGAGCTGGAGGGTCTCATCGCTCAGATGAACCAGTAGCAGCCATGGACCACAAACCTCGTTAGCAAAGAAGACCAGTTTGATTTTGTATATTTATTCCCTCGCATTTATGAACTCAATGCTGTTAAAGGTGACCGTTTGCATTGAAATAACTGTACACATTAATGTTTGACATTCTCTTGTGACCTCTGGAAAATAAAACCCTACATATTTTTGTGTGTGTCTTGTTTAACGTTTCAGTTCTGTTCCTGTTAAAGTAAATGTTGTGCACAAAAATTATGTACACATAATTACAAAACATTAATTGTAAATATACATGAATTTCACCTGAATTATTTAATGTATAAATGTGCAAATAGAGCCAGAACAACAACACACTTTTGTCTTTAACAGAACATTTATTTTTTTATTATTGCAGAAATAAAACTTTTACTAAAAGATTTTACCTCTCATGTTCCGCTGTGGTGATGATGATCTTTAAAAGACTGATAGTTTCTGAAAAGACTTCTTCTAGATTGTTCTCCATAAACAGCTGGAATAGATCCACAGCACCAAAACAGGCTCTGAACTCTTCCTTGCTGTTGATGAGACCAAGTTCTGTCTGCAGCTTGCTTCCACTCTGCACTGGGTTTGTCTTCAAGGTGCAGTGCATCTTCAGGAAATGACCTGTGATGTTCCTCAAACCTGTCCCCCTGCAACAAGGTCGCACAGATCAGGTGGTCTGTGAAGGAGAAGCGCCCCCTGGTGTGTCCAGTTGTATTGCAGACCTACAGAGAAAAGAATACAAAAATATGTAGAGAAAAAATAAATATGGAATTCAAGTAATTTGACTGCCACTGTTACCTTCTGTTAGGGCTGCATGATGTTGGAAAAAATATCTTATTGCTATTATTTGGACTAATACTGCAATTGTGATATGATTTGAAACGTTAGAGGGAATAATCATCTATAAATATAAGAAGATACATCTCTGCAACATGACTGATATATTTAAAATGGCTTTTCAAAACACATTTCTCCTTTAACAAATATTACAACCTCTGATGAAACATGGACTATGACAGATTTCTATAACATAAACTCACTTCTTCTGGAAAACCTCTTACGATCATCTGAACTGAGAACCCGACGCCTCCTTGCTGGCAGAGAGCCGCTGCTTTGCTCACCCGTGGAATGGAGAGAATTTCTGTGAAGGACAAGGAGAATTCATAATAATGATTAAAAAAGGGAAAGAGAGATAATGATGAAAAAAGTAAATAATGATCACATTACTAACAGGAATACTTATTACCTGGTCTTTTGTATGTCCTGTTCGAACTGCTGGACGCTCCCTGTGATGTGGACTGAGTCCATGTTCTTCTTCTGGAGCTCGGCAGAGAGGAGGTCCACATGTGGCATAATGTGGTGAAAAAGTTCCAGAAATAACTTCAAGTCCTGATGTTGCAGTAGCATGGCCAAGGCCCCTGCCTCTCTGATGGTACTGGGGTCAAACACAGTGTCGATGGCTTGGCTGTGAAAGTTCCATCTGATGTTGCCGGATGTTCGCGGTCTACAAGCCGCCATTTTAACAAGAACATGCGTGCACTTGGGTGATCTTGAAAAAAAAGCTGGCAAATCCACCTGGGTCAGAAAAACAAGTTCTCACCTTGGAAATGTGAGAGGTGGCCTGTTGCATGATCAGGCTGAGCTGATGTACACAGCAGTGGATATAGTGGGCATTTGGATACACATCTGCACCTGCACGCACACACACCTGCAGTGGCAGCTTCATCACACTGGCTCCATCATAGACCTGGCAGATTAGCTGTTCTTTCAAAGCTCCATCCAGAGGCAACAACATCCACCAACCCACGAAACATCCAACAGAGCTCTCACTCTCATCACGGCCACGCAAAGCCAACTCAAAGGCCCCACAACATTTCACACAGTCTGTTATTCTGGACAGGATGTGAGGATGTTTGTCAGCTCTTCCTTCTACAGCCCTCATCTAACTGCTCAATGCTAACTCTGCCAGAACATCTGAGCTTCAAGCTACTGTCAAGATGGCGACGGCTACTTTCAGAGAGATGTTTCAGCTCTCTGACCCCCGTTGTTGTCCATAAACGTTCAGTGCCAACACTTTGAAGAATCAAGCAGGGAAACAATAAAAAGCCTTGCTAACATCTCATCCAGCTAGCTAACTGTGTTTGGCGGAACAGGAGCGGGAGAAGCCCCGGATGTAGCTCCGTCCACGGTCACTTGCCTGTTGCTGGATTTTTCAGTCTGGTCGGTCCAAACTCCTTTATCCGCTGTTTTTCCTCCAGCGAACGTCTCGTGAAAGGATTTTTTTGTAAGAAAATTACCGAATTTTCTTTTGCTCCCATTGTTTCCTCTGAAGCTGCCATTGTCTCCTGAAAATACGTCCGACTCCGCCGCTTCCGTGAGTTCGTGTGAGTGACCTTTACGGTCGCGCCTGCGCGTCTTGGCAGCCAAGGCGTGACTTTGATTGACAGGTGTCGCAAATCAATCAGATTGGATGAAGAATGACATTTAAAAAGTGTTGATTCGCCAGGGACGCAGAGAGCTGCGCTCGGAGGAGGATCTTTAAGTGACCAATTAGAAACCAGCATGAAGTCACATGACAGCCAAAAGTTGAAGAACATACAAACAGTCATTTGTTCAGCGGCTCTGAAACTTATGTATTTACACAAAAAAAACCAAATTAAAAACCAGTGTGAAATGTGGACGCTGAAAAACCATCAGCCAGACACATTGTGTGAGTGAACAGAGGTCATAAGTATTTTTTATTAGGTCATTTATGTTTACTGTCTATACTTTTTTCCTGCGGCGCTCTAGCGCCCTCTGTTGACAAGCCGCCACTGTAAACGATTGTCCAAGCACGAAGAGAAGAGAGCAGCACAATAAACACACATTTTTAATGATTTTACTGTTAAAAAATGTTTTATATCTGATCTGAAAATTATAAAATGGAGGAAAAAAGATGTCAGTTTTGTTTTACTGAAATACTTTTTGATCCATGAAATATCGACAGCCATGCAAATCATTTGCTGTCTCTTAACCTTTGTTACTTCACCTCAGGAGTAAAAAAAGTCAAAAACTAAATATGGCTCATAATGAATGAAGCAAACCACTGTCTCAATGGTTATTATTATTATACACTTTCAGTTTCCTTTCATCCTTAGAAAGAAACCTAACAATGCATTCCCTCCCTGCAGCTCATTCATGTGGTTTAATGAAATATTTCAACTCAAAAGCCTGCAAATTCATTTTGGAGCTTATGTTTCAAAATAATATAATAATTGATAATGTGTACAGCACTGACAGATTACTGCTTCTTCATGCTGAGTCAAATTGTTAGATGAAGGGGAAATGAACAGAAACGTCACAATGTTTCCCTCTGAAAGTCGAGTAGAAATACAAAGTGGCACAAAAAGAAATTTCTCAAGTTGTAACATCTCGATCATCATTGGAAGAAAACAACACAATGCAACATAGTATAGGTTAGCAAATATATTTTAATATATAATATTTATATTCATTTTAGCACAATGACAAAATGGCATAATTTCAGTTCAGTCTCATTTAAATCATGACAAAAAGCCACACCTTTATATTTGTTTGAATAATACCTCATATCATATTTTGTTGCAGTCGTTGCAAAATAAATCCTGAAGTACTTTTTGCCTCATGAGAGGAAAACCTTAGCAAAAGTTTCTAACAGCGTTGAGCCCATGGCATCCAACAGGGTTATGTTATGAGCTGTATGCAAAAAAAAAAAAAGGACTTAATGACACTCTTCTCTGCACTGTTGAGCAGTGTCACACCATCCAATACCATGTCAATTTCTTTGTCACTGGGAGAGAACTGGATTCAACCGTGTTCACATTATCTAACACCAAAAATCTGAACGATCACATTTGTTAAAGAGCAATAAGTCTTGACTAGTACGATGGACTGGATTGACTCTGTGAATAAAAACGGGAAATGTCCCACTGACTCGAGGTGGTGACACAACTCTCAAAATTCAGCAGCGTCACTTAAATCAAAATGTTTGAATCGTTATAGTTGAATCGTTCACGTTCGCTGATTTTCTTCAAGCTTGTTTTAAATGTTGTCCTTCTAACACTAATGGAACAAAACTGTCAAGGTGGCAGGTGATAATGAAGAATTCAAAACCCTGCAAAGCCATTTTAAGGAAACTCTCTCTGAGGTTAGTGTGTCAAAATCAGAGATGCGTCCACACTCAATGGCATTGACCATAATGTGTATAATACTAACACACAATCAGACTTTTCAAGTCCTGTCTGACACCTCTGCAAAAACCTCCTCTAACCTACAACTCCTTCATGCCGAGTCAAATTGTTAGCTGTCTATAAAACTAAACCACACCACAGGAATGTTTTCAGCCTCATGTTAAACCTCCAGATTCGTGTTGAAAAAAACCCAACACTTCAAAATATCCTCTATTGTCCACTACTGCACAACACACACACTTCAAATCTGAAATAAAGATTGTTCACTAACATCATGAGAAATGACTAAATGTCAAGCAGGTCATGATTTCAAGTCCATCCACCCCAGCGGTTTGCAACTGAATCAAGTTGGCACTTTTATCTACGATGTGAAAGCTGGCTTTTCTGTGCATGAAATGTAAACTTTATTCATCAAAATTAAAAGAAAAACTTTTTTTTGTATTTTGCAATGCGGCTTCAAAGAAACGTAAGCAGGTGTGGTTAAAAAGCTTGTGCACAACATTCAGGAACGCCCAAGTTAACGTAACTCAAGTAAACAAAAGACACACTGCACTAATTCATCCCAAATGACCGAGCGCTCCAAACATTAACACACCCAACTAGCATTAATCACAGCTCACCATCATACAGCATCGCCATCGACACCTGCCACATTCAAAATGAAACTCATGAGATGCAGAGGCACACACACACACCAGGGATGAACCCACATATTTCGCTCAGCTCACTCCTCTACTTTTTCTTTTTTTTTTTTTTTAATCTTTAACACCTACAACCGCCAAAAGTATCCTTCACTACTTTACTAACCAGCACTGATACATATAGGTAACCTACCAACCTCTTCACTCTGTCACTTCATCCATTCACTGACACCTTCATTTAGAAACAAAAATAGCTATGGAGCCTCAAGTGTTGGATATGGAATAGATAAAAAGTAGGATATGAATTAAATAATATGAATGCATGTATAAAATATAGAAATGAACCAAGCTCGTTAGCTGGAAAGGTAGGTAGCATTTGCAGCCTTGTTAAGCTAAATAAAATTGATTATTTCACACATTTTATTCACGTGACTACTTATTTTATAATTATTTATGTATTTAATATGGAATGCTTTAGACGCCACACGAAACTAAAGCGACTGCTTATCGTTCAGATGACGGTCGTTTTTGTGTTTTTATACCCAATGAGAATTTTTTCTTTGTGAGCAGAATGAGAAAACACAAAAAGAACTGAACTGAGATGATCAGTTATACAATCTACAAATCAGGCGTCAACATGTCTTGAACTTTCTACATGCACCCAGTTCAACATTTTAAGATGCTATACTCTTTAAATTTCCTGCTCTTGGTGCAACATGTGACAACATTTCTCATACGAACAAAATGGCAGATTATGACTTTGTGACCGCTTTTGTCTTTTGTCATGATTTGGAAACTCTCTGAATAAAATCATTTTACAAGCATTGACCACGACACATCTGATCAAATACGACACAGTAAAACATAATATGTTACATTTCAGTAAATACAATGAAATGAATATCACTTTTTTTTCTCCGTAAAATCGTCACTCAAAGCCGAAACAGCAAAACGTAAATGAAGAGAATAACATGACTTATAAAAAAGTGTTGATGCATGGTCTGCTTAACGTTAGATAAGCGACACGTTTTCATCTCCTTCATTTGTTTCCAGTTAGTAAAACAAAATCAGGATACGTAAAAATAACAATATATAGGCATTAAATAAATTAATCAATTTCAAAACAAACACAGTGATATATATTCAAAATACATATTTACAACCTAATAAATGAAAAAAAAAAGTACAGTCTTATCCTTAAGGGAAAATGATTCTCTTGTCTGAATTAATTTTAATTGACTGTTAGCATTAAATGCTGAATACCTTCACACAAAATCCACCTCTTCCTTTCCTACTTCGTCTACACTCATGTATTGGTTATAATCAGGTATTCACCATAAATACATATATATTTTAGTAGGTTTATACTTTTGCAGCATTTACTCAGTTGATATGTACCTGGTACATGGAAATCCAAATCTGACATCATTTGTGACTGATATGTCGATATATTATGTGCCGATTGGCTACAGAGGGAAACGCTAAGCAAGGCCAAACGTATACAAGAAACAGGAAGCGGATGTGAGAAACATAAAAAATGGGAAATGGTGCAGCACAGCCACATTTTGATGCCGGCAGAAATTTGAACACTCCAGTGATTAAAACTGATGCAAATGTGTTAACCTAGACTTCAACCGGGAGCATCAAGAGCATCGCGCAGTTGGATTTTTTTCCTTTTTTTTTTTTGATGTTTACAAATATCGCATTGGACAAACTACTGACAAACTACCACACGATTGTTAACATGAGTCCATTGCCTACTAAAATTCTGAGAGCGAGAAAAAAATAGAAAATAAAAGTCACTTGGTCACGTACACCTAAATTCACAAGTTGCTATTCAAAAAGCACTTCAAATGAAAAGAGAAGGAAAAGGAAACGCAATGGCCTGAAACCTCCCTTGCTGATATTTTGTACAATAATGGAAACACATGCGAAGATCTGGAAAGAAAAACCTGCCTTTTGGTTAAACTTCTTCACTGAAAACCGTGAACAGCAATCGAACAATTGTGGCCAATAATCACATCCATTTTAATGGCGGGAAAGACCATTACCCACAGGTCATCGCAGTAACACCCGCCTCCCTCCGCCTGACGACAAGCTCTCGCTTCAGCTCTGTGATAAACGCACCGGTCTCGAGCTAAACGAGGGCGGCTACCGCTTCACTTGGGGTCAGGCCTCAGTCTGGACACTGAAGGGAAAATCCACCCAGAAATACCCTGTTATCTATTATATTCCCAAAAGATTGGTGCGTATACCAGGACACATTTAATGATGAAGTGTTGTATTTTTAGCATGACTTTTGAAAACACCCGGCCTCTTACACAAATGGCTTTTGGAGACTCTTTTCTCTCTATAATACTGAAATTAAAAGAAGCCCTTTCTCTTTGATTCTAAGGGACAAAACCTTGACGGTCGATGTGGTCATCAACATAAGTATTGGGCAAATAAACATTTTGGCCCGATGATGGCGCTAGATGAAAAGTAAGGGTGATCACCAGAGTTACTATACTAGCAGTTCATTTTGAGTCTCCAAGTTTCATGGAAATCCATTCGAGGCATTTTACACCAAACCACAAACGTCAACCTGTTGGTGAACTGCAAAGTGGTTCAGTTCGAAGTATAGCACGTTTAACAGTGTTAAAGTATTTAAGGGCGGACTATTCCTTTAACAATACTATAAAAAGCTTGATCTGGTCGAGATTAACTGGATGTTTTACGCAAAGAAACGTGGCCACAACCTCGACCTCTCCATACAAATGTAGGCATTAAAAGACTATTAAAGGTTTTAGTTGCCTTTAGTTGACTTTTCTTGCAAAAGAGTGAAATGTTTTTTTTTTCCAGTTTCAAACAATGAATATCGAGTAAGAAGCATTTGTTTTCTTTCCTGAAACGGCACGCTTTTAAATGGAGTGCCACGCAACACAAGATTATCAGGATCTTGTCAAACACCCTGTTCTTTTTTCGATCTAAGTGATTCGGGAGGATATGTTACAGTGCAGTTTTCCTACAGACATAAATGCATAGGATACAAATCAGTCCAACACTACAATATACGGCGAGCAATACAAAAGAAGAAGAAGAAAAAAAAAACGCGATCACGGAAACTGTGATCGAATTAAAAGTCTTGGTCGTTGGCACAGGGGTTGGAGTTCGGTGGCGAGGGAGAGGAAGGCGGGCTTGTCATATACACTGATTTTTAGGACGTCGGTTCCTACGGCTTTGATAGCAACAAAGATGGGGGCAGGGAATAGACTCAAACACACATTCTGTACACCGAAGTCCTTAGCAAATTTCAGAATAAAAGTAGTGCCGCTCTCTTTAAAAGCGAGAGCCATTTTTTTTCCCGTTGATTAACTTGACGGTGTGCGTCCGTCGCCGCTTCGCACACGGTCTCTCACAGTTCTGAAAAAAATTTCGGGGTAAACACAAAGTCCACTAAGGCTTCAACGCGGGGAAAAAAGAGACACAGTGTTCGAAAGAGCAGTTATTATAGTTTAGTTTCAACAGTCTTGCTAGCTATTATGTTGGTGCATGGCGGGAATGGCATAGTCGGCGGGTTATGAGCCGTTGTGTTCATTAGAGATCCTTGTCACAATCTACTTTATGTACAGTTTATTAAAGGACATGTTTCATTATCACATGCCATGTTGTCTCCTCCAAATTTGCTCCTTTCTTTCACTTTCTTCTGCACTTTTATTTCCAGAAGCCTTATTTTGTCCTCTTTCAGTGAAAAAACATCACGTGCTGGTCAGTTATTTTCCGCGCGACAAATGAAATGGTCGACAAAGGGGTGAAAGAAAGTTTAGTGTTTGTCTCTTTTGCGTGTCACTCAACAACGTTTTCACACAAGAAGTATAATATCCAATATTCGCTTTCAAAATATACTTCTGTATTCTCTGATGTAATCCAAAGTAGGTCGTAGTGCTTGCTAAATTTGTTTCAGATTAAATGTTAAGAGTTGTTTCAGATTAAATAAAATTAGGGTGAAAGTCTTTAGTTGCAAAACCAGACAAACTGAAAGTACAGTTGAAATTTGCTGCTAGAGCCACAGCGTCCTCTATGGACTACACACTGCGGCTCAATATATTATTTCTGCTATATTTTCTTGTAATATATTATTTGTATATTTACATCTCTAGCCAGCTCACGCAGCAGACTTTCATGCTAACTGGTCCCCTTGTTGAACGGGGAACATCTAGAGTATAGAAATAATTGCTATAACTTTCCCATCTAAATATTTTCTCTAAATAACTCTTGCTATGACTCATAAGCTAAAGGCAAATATTGGCTTTTCCTATGAAAATCAACTTTAAATATCTTCTAAAATACTTTTTTTTTTGCTCTTGAAACATGATATAATATCTGCGTAAGAGTAAAGGGAATGATACAGAACCTCTAGCTGAGGAACAGTGACTGTCCCGTCCTTTAAGTTTGACTTAAAGTTTCAAACGCAGCGACCTCAGCGATGCGGTCAAAAGAGACGAGACGATGTTAACTCGATAACAGCGATTTTTTTTAAAATGAACTACACGGGTTCTGAAGGAACGGTCGGACAATTTGGGAAATCCTTTCATCTGCGCCTTTCCCAAAATGTCAAACCATCCCTGTCACATCACAAACACAGCTGAACGATTAATGCAGCTACGCTAAAACAATCACCCCGATGGAAATGAACCAGAGTCACATGTGCGAGATTAAGATTAGTCTCAAGTTCCTTTTACTAAGAATCAACATCGGTTTGTTTTTGATCATGTAAACTCTGTATTTTACATGTTTTAGTTTTCATTTGATCTTCCGTAGCTGTCAGTCCGTCCGTTTGTACATTTTGGATGTTTTGCATCTTCAAAGTCAATTAATCAATTAAGCACTGCTGAATTATGTTAGTCATAGTTATAAATCACTGTTCATACAATGCGTACACAGCTCAATTGTTTCTTTACTTAACTATAGGCTTTTTGATCATTTCAGAATTTCTGAAAAGTAAAACCATTTCATTTCGTTGTTAAGACCTGAAGGTTTGCAGTTTTCGTCTTGGGTGGATGTTTTAACTGTGACAGATTCGACTCGCAGGCGGTTGCATGAACACAGCATCACAGATTGAACAGTGTTTACAGATTACACACAAACTGACCCACTCAGACTCTCTCTCCTCACACACACACACTCTGTCGGTCTGTCTCCAGATTTCTTCTTCTAATGTCTCTTTGCCCCCGCAGCTTCCCGTCTCCCCTCAGCTTGGGAAGATGCCGCATCGCTACGATCTGATTGGTTGCTTTGTAAGTGGCTGTGTGTGTGGTTCCGTGTTAGTGCGAGGAGGGTGGCGTGGCTGGTTGTGTGTGTGTGTGTGTGTGTGTTGTAAGTGTAAAGGGGGAGAGTTTGGGGAGTGATGGGGTTGTTTGGAAACGGTTGGTCGGTTGATTGGAGTGCCGGGAGTGAGGAAATCAAGGTGCAAAGATCATGGCTGGGGGTCGTGACCTCACACTTTTTTAGGGGGTGGGGCCAACTTGATGATCTCATCTTCAGAGGGCTGACGGATGATGTCTTTTGGGGGGGAGGTTGGAAAAGAGGGTTGAGAGAGGAAGAGAAAGAGAGAAACCATAAGATACCAATATCTTAAACACATAAAGTTTCAGTCAAAACAAGTAAACCAGAGCACATCAAACCCATTTTACCATCTTTGCCTCCCTGTTTCTTCAAAAATCACCGACAGGCAACTTAAAGGCACAATCCTCAAGAATTTCATTATCTCAAGCTTCATTTCTGATACTACTTTTTAGATTCTGTAATTAACTTTCTATATAGTGAATCTATTTGTTCGTGGTGGACTCCGACATTCCTGCGCCTGATTCAAATTTCCTACAAAAGCATGAGGGATTCGCAGGAAAGATGCATGCATGCAGGAAACACATTATGTTTGTCACTAATGTTCTGACCTTTTACTATCATTTTAATTGTAAAGATATAAATTTATTATAGAAAAAAGCTTTAAACGTTAAAGCTCTGAGCAAATTATTTACATTGCATCAAACTTTATTAAAAAACAATGTCCACTGAACCTCAAACCTAAAAACTGGAAAGTACCAAAAATCTGATTCTTCTTTGTCTTTTTATGTCTTGTGCACTTGTAGTATCCAATTTTTGATATTTGGATTAAGAATCATTTCATTTATGAAGCAAGATTCACAGAGAGTTGGGAAGATAAAACGCAGTGACAAGGCACAAGCAGCATTAAAACAACAGCAACAACAAATATTAATATGACAGAGTAGAAAATATCAAAAATCAAAAAGATGAATGGTGAAAGATTAAGAAACTGAAAGCTGTGAAGTTCTTTTAGTGCACATATGATAAAAATGAACAGCTAAACAAACATTTCATCATTTTTAATAGCAGAAGAATTAATGTTTTCTTTTTGCCCGTCGCACTTGTGTTTTTATGTCCTCGACCAGGCTGCAAGCTAAATTTCCCCTGTGAGCCAAAAAAGAAATGAACCTAATAATGGGAGCGAGAAGCAGGTGGAGAAACGAGGAAAACACACATTTCATTGCAACATGAACTCCTCTTAAAACACTCCTGCCTGTTCTATCGAGTGTCTTACCTTTGTATTTCTTGGCTGAGGGGATGCGCGTGAGCTTGGTGTCGATCTCGTCGTCCTCCGAGATCTTGAGCACGGTGGTGCGGTACTCGATCACCCTCGTCAGCAGGTCCGGTCGCCGCGAAATCTCGAAGATGTGCTCGATGTACGACAGATTATCTGCACGAGAAGTGTTGTCAGCCGGCTTGTTCACTGAAAACGCCTCCAGATTATATCACGCAAAGACGTTTCGGTCATGAGTTGAGGCCTTTAGGATGTGAAATTAAGAGGAGACGAACTCTGCTCTTTACAAATGCTAAACTCTCACCTTGGGCCAGCTTGTCGTTCTTCTCCAGGTAGCTGAACCACTCCTTGGAGGAGGTGATGTTGTTGCTCTGGTCCTCGGGGATGTCCTCCTTGCAGGCCGACTTGAGCTGCTCCAAGTCTTCGTTGGTGATGTTTTCGGACAGGTCGCTGAGCAGAGAGCTGTACTCCGCCATGGTCTGTTCAGAGGTAGAGAGACAGACAGATATATATAGTGAATAAATTGATGCCAGAAGTAAAGAGGTCGTCAGAAGCTGCAGAGGAGAAAGAGCGACTGAAAATACCCTCATGTTGTTAAATTGCTCAGTGTGCAAACAGCCCACCTACTTCCCAGACTCCAGAAAGGAAAGCAGTTTGGACATCTTGGCTAATGACAATAGCATGCTGTCAGAGTGGGATGGAAAAACATCTGAGAACAGAATATATCACTCAGCTCTGTCTTTTTAAGATCAGACTTTGTTTTTAGCAAACAGCTGAAAGACGAGATCGACTGAAAAGGCAGGACAGGACAAGATGGGATGAAACACCGTCTTGCACCTTGAAAGCATTGACAGTCGGACAAAGGCCTTGTTGGCTTTCCATTAGAAAACATAAACTGTAAACCCACCACGTACATTAGTAAAAATGGACTTTGACCTACTCATCATGTGTCAAGAGGAGACAAAAACCTGAGTTAATTTTCATCAAATCAAGTGCTAATGAGGATTTCTGTGGCTTTGTGTCTCCCTCTAGTGGACTGACTGAAGAAGAACATTTCTGTAGAATCAGAGAAGCAGGACTTGGTCAAATTTGGCTTCTTCTCTGCGCCAGTTACTTTCATTTTGTCCTATGTTACTCCACATAAAAAAGATTTTAAATGTGACTAAATATACTGACTTTTTGCTATAGAAATTGTTTTAATTGATTTTTACTGGCTGGTTTTTCAGATTTAGACCTGAAATGGGAACAGCTGTTGCAGGATTCAGTACATAGGCATGCGGTGGTTACACATCAGCCTCGTGCTGAGGACTGCAGAGTTTGGTTTATGCCCACGAAGATCACGTATTTGTATGTGTGTGTGTTGGCATGCAAGTTGTTCAGAAACAGGCAGCCAGCGAGAAAAACAGAACAGAACTCTGTCTCACTCTGTCTGAGTGATTCAGACATGTTGCCGTCTGCTCCGTTCGCAAAAAGCAAAGAAAACAGATCAAGAGGAAAATGCAGGCTTTTACAGTTCAGCGTTTCAGACTGCAGCTCATATCTGGGTTATTAAGATATTTGGGTCAAGCTCTTCATATGCATCTTCATATCCTGATGACTGTACATATCTCTGCATGTTGCTGGGGAAATGATGCACAATGTGAAGAGTTACAAAGGAACAAACACATCTGTAGTTTGATCATTTCAAAACATCACAGCGTGAAAATGTAGCATGAAGAAAATGTTTTTTTCCCACATTTGATAGATCAAGTGATTCAGGGCTACAATTAATGACATTATTGATTCATGTTTCTTTGATCGTTTAGTCAAAACATCAAATAAAATATGAAAAAATGCCTCTTGTAACATCTTCAAATGTCTCCACATTCAGGTTGATATCGTATATGAAAAAGAAAAGCGGCAGATCCTCCAGAATATTCGGCATTTTTTCGCTCTTTTTACTTGAAACTTTTCTTGCAGTTGCAGATTTTTTATGTGCTAAAGCTCTAAAGTGATTAATCAAGAATAATAACTGGCCCTTGTATTGAAATGTCAGGAAGGAGCTGGAGCTGAGGATCCAGTGTCTTGCTCAACACTCGGGCAACTTTGGGGAGAAGTCGCAGTCGTGCTTCTGCCATGAAACAGCTTCTTGCAACATCAACGTGCATCAATCTGAACACATCTCTTTCTGTGTCACCCCCCCCCCCCATCAGTCCCTGGCATCCGTGCATCTGGCGAGAGGCTGCCGCTCGGTGCAGTGCATCATGGGCACTGGCACGAAGCTCTGTCTGCCTCTGATCCCTTCAGTCTCATCACAGATAAACACGGCGTACAGAAAGCCCAGAAGAGCTCTGTGATGAGTGCTGTGACCTATATAACAGAGCTGCTGTTGCATGCAGCTGCCACCAGGGGGCCCCATTCACACATACTGTAGGTTTGCTTATTTAATCATCCCATGGTGGAACAATGCTGGATGCTTCATAGCTGAGCAGCAGAATAGAATCAGACTGATAGAGCAACTTATTAGTAGACTGAGGCTCTTCCTGTTTGGGCACCGGGGGCTGAATTTTCCTCCAAAACAAATCTGAGTGGGCCTCCAAGTAGATGTTGCATAAAATGTGGAGGGCAAACAAGAAATAACTGACCTGTACGATGAAGACATTCAAAACGAGTCTTACAAAAAATACAGTTACATGTTATTTCTAAAATCCAGCAGAAATCAAAAATCAACACTTGCAGGTGATGAGTGGTGACGAGATGGAGAGGATGGAGAGGGTGGAGAGGTCTACACGCTGCACAGCTCAGGGATGTCGCAGCTGACGTGACGGTGCATGAAACCATCCGCGCTGATTTAAGGTCACATTTGTTTGTCCGGTCTCTAATGGCTAATGGTGGCATTTGGTTTGGTTTGTCTGATCCACGATCTGAGCCTCGGGGCGGGAGCACAATGATGACAGAGCGTTTTTACTGTGCATGTGGTGTGTGTGTGTGTGTGTGTGTGTGTGTGTGTGTGTGTAATTTCAGTCTTAAATGTCACATTCATCTCCTCTCTAACCAGAGCAACTTGCTCAATCAACACAAAGCGCTGCGTGGGAGAGAGCAGGGATGTGCACCTTAACTCCAATGAATACAACGAGGGTCTGAATACTGTGTGTGTGTGTGTGTGTGTGTGTGTGTGTGTCTGCCTTGAAATGCAAGTTTGTGAAGTGTGTGTGCACGTTTGCATGTGTTTGCGTGCACTCAAGAGAATGTGTGTTTGAACGCTTCGACTCACGAGCTTGTGAATTGTGTGTGTGACGAAGGGGAGGCAGACTGAAAGAATGAATGTGTGTGTGTGTGTGTGTGTGTGTTTGCCTCCTCTCTCGACCCAGGTCGCCCTGCCTGCTCTCTGTTTTGCACCACAATGGACTGGCGCTGCTTTTGTGTACTTTTATAGGAGAAAGGAGGAAAAAAACCAACAATGGATCGAGTGGTTACATTTAGTGTTTCTCTCCCACCACCTCGCTCACGTCGCTCCTTCTCTCTGCTGCCTTTAACTCTTTATCAACCACGGAACAAAAGATGTTTTTATTATAACAGTCAGTATCGACCAGGCTTCAAAATATAAAAAATAAATGTTATTTTTTCCAATAATTTAGCAACAGTATTTTTTATTTTTTTGTTCCATTCTCTGAAGGAAAATCCACTTTTTACAGTTTTTTTCTCCCCGACCTTCCTGAGATACTATACAATAATTATGTGAAACCTTTATATAATTATGACTAAAGCTGAAATGATTGATTAATAGGTCAACAGAAGATTAACAACTTTGGAACAGTTTCCCATAATTGATTAATCATTTGTCAAAAAGCTTTTCAAAATGCTGAAAAGAAAAACATTTGTAGCTTCTCAAATTTGCTGCTTTTCTCCATCTATTTTATTGCGAGCTGATGATTGTTGGTTAGACAAAAGTCACTGAGCTTCTTTCCCTCTGTTTCTTCATGCTGAGCTACGTTGAACATTTGTGTTCTAGTTATATTCATCTAGTCTTTTCTAAAATCCTATAATTAAGCACCGGAGTTGTGATCAGCTCTGAGGTCATGATGAGTGACGACAGAAAGAGTCAGTTGTCCAGCTGTTTCTGTGAAGGCCGACCACCACCACAGCTACATATGCATTTTTAAATCTGTGCAATATTATAGTCACGCTCTCAGTGGATGAGTTTGTGAAATCCCCTCGACCCCCCCCGGACGAGCCTGACACTGCCTCCACACATAGAGACCCACTGTGCTTCACATTCTCATGAACACAAACATGCTTTTGTCCTCTGTCTCTGCTGCCTGTGTGTGTGTGTGTGTGTGTGTTTAAATGTGAGAGAGAAAGAGTTGTCACTGAATTTATAATGACAAAATTCAGCTATATATTAAATTGTTCAATGAGTCTGAACTCACAAAGAAAACGAGAGCAAAGTAAAAATAAAAGAAAAAAATTACAAGTAAGTAAATATAAGTAAATGAATATATGTCATTAATGCTGCGAGTGAGTTGGGTTAAAGACTGAAGTTTATTTGTGACTAAACATTTGGACGAGCAGAAAATGAATTTGAGTTTGAAATCTCTCTTCCCTTAAAGTTTTGCAGGAACTCCATAGGATCTCATGGTGTAAACGGATGCCTGCAGTCTCCTTCCTCTCCGTGACTAAAGTGTTAACCCCCCACCACCACTTCCACCACAGTCTGCTCCACATCGTGCGATCGGGCCATTGTCCATCCAGACGAGACCCTCTGTTCTCCCTCCACGGCTCCTTTTCTCTCCTCCTTGAGCCTTTATTTTGAATTTCTCTTCTCCTGTTCGATCTCACGTCCGCCTTCGTGTCTGATGGCGAGGGGCTTCATGAATGTGCAACAGCGTGCGTGCACCTAAAGGAAGGCGCTCACGCACATCCTTTGTGTTTAGAGTAAACACAGCAGCGGCCGATCAATATATTCCATCAAGTGTGTGAATGCAGCCCTGAGGCGGCGTGTGTGTGTGTGTGTGTGTGTGTGTGTACGGGGAAAGATAATGTGAAGAGCAGGTGTGGAAGACCTTGTGACCATTTCCTATCATTTTAGTTTCCATTATACGCCTCATATCTCACAACACTTCCTCTATTCTCTTCCATTTGATCCACTTCCACTGATACTCAACCTGCTGAGTGCTTCTCTTTGTGGAGGGCAGCAACAACACACACACACACACACACACACACACATTCAGACATACATATATACCAACCACCAAAACGCCATTCGCCCTCCACACCAATGATGTCGCCATGGAGACCAAGCCTGGCTTTAGGGTCCTGTTACCTAGCGACAGGGCAGAGACCCCCCCCAACCCCTTTCAGAATAAAAGCACCCCCACGCTTTGAGGCGTTCATCCACACTGGGTTCAGATGAAGACTTCCTGTACGGCGCCGGTTCCGTTGCCGCTTTGCACATGTGAGCTGTTCTGCTCAAAATTCAGCAGCCAAAACAAACGTCGGCTGCTTCCAGTCTCTTTTATCATCACTTACGAGGCTCGAAATGACGAGGAGTATGATACTGTCCCGACAGGCCCCTCAGGTCTTCAAACCCTTCCAGAGTCTAAGAGTTCTGGCGTCTCGGCTTTGGACACGGAGCATATACTTGAAGAGAATGGCTTTTCCTAACAGCTGACAGACGACACTTCTGTGGTCACGAGCTGCTGCTTTTTATCGAGTGTTGTATCTTTATGTGTGCGTATACGTATGTGCACATATGTATATATACATGTCTATGTATGTGTATAAGTATGCATGTGTCTCTTCTTGCACCTGTGCCTAATGATGCTTATGCACTGAAGTTATTATTATTATTATTACTTCTATGAACTATTTTACCTTATTTATTGTTTTTCATAGCTTTGTGTGTGGAAGCTGCAAACTTGTTGTGCAATGACAATAATGATATTTTATCCCATCTGGATGACTGACAAACACACACACACACACACGCACACACATTTAAGGTTAATGTATGTTGAGATTTTCTCTTCTAGATTTCATTATCATGGAATTTCTGTCTATTTGCAACAGTGAACATCTTCTCATCAACATCAGCTCTGGTTCATAATAACCAACATGGTGATGCAATATAAGAAATGTGTTTAAACACTACCACACTCACATGAATGAGTGAAAGACAAAACGAGGGAGCCGATCTCTCGACTGCAACATCGTGACAATCACATGACTAATAAACACGCTCGCACAATCTGCAACTCTCTCCTCTGCGTCTTTCTTCTTCTTATCAAAGCCATGCATGAACAGAAACACACACACGCAGAGCGCTCGCCAACTGTGCTGGACTTCAGCATGGAGACAAGCCTTTAGGTTTTACCATGGTAACCAAACCACCGGGAGAGCGACACAGATCTGGAGAGAGGAACAGACAGTATGTCCAGACTTCTTTGTGTGTCTGCTTTGTCGTTGCCAGCTCCTTCTAGTTTTTCCTTTTTAACTTCTGCGACTCCATCCCTCCTTCTCCTCATGTGCTGCTTTTGTCTTCATTGTTGTTGTTGTTGAAAGATGCACGAAGACTTTCTGTTTCCTCGAGACACTGTGTTATACTTCATTACACTGTACAGCTGAACAATTAATCCAAATGTTATTAAAATCATAATATGGTCGAGTGCAATATCCAAGCTGCAACACCATGCAACATTATAGATGAAGCATTGTGGTGCAACAGGCCGACAGACCGGACTGTTGCTCAGCCGTAATATACTGGACATTTAAGTAAAAAAATATTGACTACATTGCTATAACAGACTCCTTCGCACTATGGGATGCAACTATATGATCATTCAGTCAACAGAGTCCTATGGGACATCTTGAAGGAGCCTGTTTCATCCAGTCGTCACATTTTTCAACTCACGATTATACAAAACCAGACAAAAGCAGCAAATCCTTCTTCCTGATTACGTTGCTGTCGGTCGACTAACTGACTAATCAGCTAGTTGTTCCAGCTCTGACAAAACGACACCACAGATATGATTTCTTTTACGCCACAATGTCGTCAGTGCGATTTTAAACTGCAAAGTTGCTACTCATCAATCAAGAATGACTTTTTGCATCATCCCTCATTTTTGCACTATTGTGAGAAAGTGTGAAACCTTCAGTGACGTTTGTGCTAAAAAATAAAAGCATGTTCTTCCTGTTTTGTGCTGAGAGCAACAGACGCTTTAATACACTCCGGTGTCAGGAAATGTGGTAAAGCCTATTAAACCCTGCACAGCTGCTCTACCTCCTTATTCTTGCCTCCAATTCTCCCTCTGTCCGTCCCTGCCCTGTTGCTTCATGTCTCACCGAGCGAACAAGCAGTTAGTCTCTATCTCCTTCATTAAATCTCTCATTAAATATAACCCGACATTTCAGAACCTCCGATCCTCTCTCTCTCTCTCTCTCTCTCTGTATATTTTTCTGTTCCACTCAGATGGACCAAGAGGCAGAGTGTAGGAGTCCCACCCACTCACCATCTTTAAATCTCTCATGAAACTCACCTCGACTTTGCAAAAATCTGTCAGGTTGTCCATGTATGGTGATGTCTGCTCGAAAACAGCAAAGCTCTTATTCCAAAACAAAAAGCAGCAAAATATTATATAATGGCTTCATGTTATTCAGGAAGTTTTAAAATGTGCCACAGTTCGAGGGATATCGCATGACGCTCTCTCTCAGTGCGTCTCTCTTCATCTATACGTCCTCTTCCTCTGTCAGAAAACATCTTCAGAGCAGCAGGAGCTGATGGAGCAGAGAGTGGGAGGAAGGAGAGCTCGCAGGTCGGAGCGAATGTCCGCCTCCAAAAATCCACCTCTCGGGTCAGAAGTCTCCTCCACCCATCTGCACATATCATTTTTACATCTCTGCAGCTAATTGTCTTTTCAGCTTCAACCCCCTTTGCTGTTGTTTCACATATTCACACACTTGTGAAATCCAAAGTAAGAAATACTAAAAAACCAAGCTATAATGATTCTGAATAATATTTAGTCGTTCATCCTTCTGTTTCCTAATGAGCAGAATTTTATTAACTGAGGTGACGACATGTCTCACCAACAATAAGTAACTGCTGAAACATATTTTATAGCAAGAACAACCTTCAAAGATAATATGTTTTACTTTAAAGGTGCTTTCAATGCATTCATCATTTTTAAGCTGTTTACCTATAATTACAGCTTTAGAGTTTACGTTAATAAAGTCGGCAGCATGAACTACACACAGTCATCTATATAATCCCTGAGTGCTGCTGTGTTTGTGATTTCACCACATGTACAGTGTTCATACAGATTTTTCAATATTGCGATAATATTCTGACCAAATGTTCATCCTCAACCTTTGTAGTATCTGTCAGCTCGTTGTTTAGATTTACCCAGTTAGTCACAAGCTGAAAGTGATTATTACATTCATCAGGTGGCCAGAAACTTGGCTCCTGTAAACTCATAACTTCACCAAACCTGAGTGCAAACAAGGACACAGTGTCACTAACGCAGATCTCTCAGAGAATCCCTTCATGCTGTGCCGGCTGAAGTTTGGAGTTTTGGGTTGAACACTATGGTTGGAAGTGAGTAATTCTAGTTGAGCTAATGAAAGGCTCAAACACGGAAGCGACTCTGTTTTACCAGCAGTGTTGTTGGTGGATGTGGTTGCTGGCAGCTATAATTAAAGGAATTGGTTTTCATAATACGTCCTTTTCCGTTCTTCCTGATGTTATTGCAGCCACCAGCGCCAAGACTGGGCCTCTCTCTCTCATACATCCCATCATCAAACCCATCATGATTCAAGATAAATGAATCATCCATTACAGAATAAATGCATCACTAACTAGACTTGTTAAGATCTGAAACCATCTCTCCTCATTGCACCAAACTAGAAGTTCCAGTTGGCTGCTTGAGGTTGTCACAGGTTTTTGCTCTTCTTTGGTTGTGAGAGAACATGAAGTTTCCCTTTTTATATAAACGCATTTACCGACTGTAAACATACAAGAACTTACGCCGCCATCTGGTTCTCATCCAGAGTCACTGGTGCTGCTCCTGCGACAGACCCTGAGTATTAGACAGCAAATACACAAAACCTAACATCAAACAATGCTCTCGATTCTGTCTGTGCAAAGCACCGGAGAATCGGACTGGCTCAGACATTGATCAGTGCTGGATGCCACAGGCGCTGAAGTGATCCAACCTGCCTCTCTGCGGGTTCCTTTTCCAATAGCAAACAACAAACAGACGCCCAACTAGCCCTCGCCGCACATCGCCACGTAGTAGCTTCATCCACCGCTGCTACACCGCGGCCGCCCGCCGGCGACAGAATGACGCATGCTGTGAGCACGCAGCTGTGTCTCCTTCTTCATTTCTACTGAGGTGGTTCGGAGGCAGTCTGAGTTTTGGTTTCTGGCCGTCCAGCAGTCGTCTCCGACTCCGGATCATCCCACCAACACTGAGTCAAAAAAACCACACAGGTTGACGACATGGACATGACAATTGTCCCTATGTAAAAATATGTTATTTAACATCTTAAACGTGTAAAGTGGAGTCGAAGCGTAAAGCACGAAACTGAAATACTCAAGTACACATTTGAGGTACTCAGTTTACTTCAGCACAGCACTTGAGTCTCGACAACTCTAATGCACTTTCAAGGCCAGTGAATATTCAAATTTCGCTGACATGATTCAAAACAATCCCACCTCTCAAAATATGAAATGGATTCAGTAATGGACATTTTATGATTTATTCATACCGGTGATGAGCTAACAGTTAGCCCACTAATGGTGCAGCACTCAGACTTCTGCCTGTTAAGAGCAGTTTTTCCCCGTTTTGCAAAATGCGAGTTTAAGCGAGGTGGATTTTAAAGGAAGTTGACATTTACGTGGCTAAGCGTGGCGCTGCCATCTGGCACACACATTCACGCACACGCCTCAAATTAAAACAATCCTGCCATCGAAAGGTCAAACACGATTCTCCAAGGTCGGCATCATCATTCTCAGCCAACTTGTCTGCCTTCGTCATCACTGCTCCACTGTTGCTTTTAGACTTTTCTGAGCATCGATCTTCCTTTGACGTCTCTCTGATCGAGAACATTGCCTGCGTTCACTCGCCAAATAAAACATCTCGTGTTAACACATCTCTTCCCTCCTTCGACTGCTTTCCTCGCCCTCTTCCTGTAAGTCTTCTCTCTGAGATGTTTGTTTTTGCTCCGGACGAGATTCCCGACCCAGGATTCACCCTCGTCCGGTCGGTTCCCTCAGCTCTGCCTTCCCTTTCACAACACGGGCCTGGACGGCGAAAAGAGGGATACAGAAGCGAAGAGCGTGAACGGAGAGAGATATCGGGATTATGGGATGAGAGGAGGCCAGATGACGGAGAAGGACAGAGAGAAAGAAGGAGGCCCTTTTCCTTACAGACGGCCTCGTGTCCAATGAGGCAGCGAGCTCTGCCAGCACTTATCAGTTCAAAAGCCCAGAGCGAGAGAGAGGGAGCGAGAGAGAGAGAGAGAGAGAGAGAGAGAGAGAGAGAGAGAGAGGGAGAGAGAGCGATACGGAGGAGAGGAGGAAGCGCTAATCTGGGGAGAAGCAGCGAAGCGCCGGAGAATATAGGCCACTGGCCCATTTTTCATTGAGGAGAAAAGAAGATTTGCTCGGTGTAAAAATAGTTCTGTTGATTCAAATACCTTCATCCTTTATTTTTAAACAATCCATCAGTTTGTCTTTAATTTTCTCAAACCACTCTGTTCTCTGTTATTTGATGCGTCCTCTCCTTCCTGTTGAAGCCTCCAAACTCAGTACCTTCGTTTCAGCAATTATTTGTGACATTTTCTGACAAATAAATAAATCAGCTCCTCTGTTTTAGCAGATTAAGAGTTTTCTTTTTGAGACTTTTAAGCTTGATTTTTCTCAGGAAACATTTTCACACGTGCTGGTTCGTTTGGAGAATAAATGACAATAGCGGCCAAAGCGAAGAGACCTTCAGCCGCGACCAGGCTCTGTGAGGCCGGACTTTCAAACTTTGAGGCAACGCTAACATCCTGATGAGGCCGATGGAAACGACAATTTTGTTTCGCAGGTATTTAGTCACAAATCAGTCTTGGCCAAATTCAAATGTTGACCATACGTTGGCGCTAGAGGAAGGTCAGGGGATCTGACCGCAGTCTGCAGTTCATCCTCTGGAGAACCAACCAAGAGACTCATGCTGCTGTCACCGATCGTTCTCTCCATGTGCTTTACTTCCCAAGTGTTAACATAGATTAACATCCAGCCAAACTCCTTTTCAAGAGCCAGGAAGTGAGCGTGCTTGCTCCTTTACTGACTTCACACATGGCAGGTATGTGAGCAACAGGTAAATATAAACGGCCCAGCGTTCAATAATATACCACTTGGTGTGTAACCGGTAAGTATGAAAACTGACATTAACATAATGCAAAACTGAGTGAGTAACAGGTCAGTATACGACCGTACTGCTAACTTCTAGGCTGTAACACATGAAGCAACTCTGTTCGTACAAACTTAGAAAATGAACATAAAGCTCATCACTGTCAATAAGTGAGCATATAAAGAACATGTAACACTTACACCCACTGCTTTCTGAGGGATCCACCTGATGGATTACACTGGATTAGACACCTACATTAACACAAAACAGCCATGACTTTTCTTTGTTTACCATTACTTCCTACTTCCTGCTTCCTACTTCCTGCTTCCCCTATCATTACAGGTGTCAAAATAAAAAGCTCCACACTTGTTTGTGCATATAAAAATATAAAACTATTTCAATAATCTTTTTAACATATAAAACATATTCAACGGTCATTAAGAAAAATACACCTCAACATCACCATGAAAACTGGACACAACAATCTGCTGTGAAGATCCTGCAATGTGACTGAAAACAGCCACTGACTGAACCTCGTGGTCCGATTGTTTTTGTCAAAATAATTCCAGCTTTATCCTTTAAATCCTCAGCAGATATTGTTACTATGCAACGGGCCTCTGCTTTCAATCAGATGCATTTTTCACTGTGTAAAAACCAACATTGAATTTGTAAACAATAAGGGAAGAAACATAATCGAAAGCGTTTTTCATGGCATAAATTCTTCTGTTACATCGGCTGAATCAAACCTTCGTACGAACTCGTGTTCAGTCTGAATGAAACATGATTAGAAGCTGAATTCAGAGCTGATTGAAACATCGTTCAGCCTGAAGAGACTAATGCAACAAGGATTATTTTACACCATTAGAAATAAAGAGCTCCTTGGATTTAGTTTTCCTTCTGATTAACTTCTGAAGTCTAAAGGGTCAGTTCACCCACATTTGGAAGTAAAAACATATTTTCACACTTTAAATGTAATGTAATGTTTACTAATGATTTGCTTTTAGTTTTACTGGTCCAGGTTTTGAGATAAGGTTTGTGTCGCTCTATTTTAAAATTTAACTGCATCCTCTCTTTCCAAAATCAAATCAATGCAACCAGTTGTCTTTACTTTATACTAAAGAAATTTGGGTGAACTGATCCTTTAAACTTGCAGCTGCCATCCCAGAAATCTTAATTTTTAATGTAGGCTATTGACTCATCTTTGTGTTCAAGTGTTCATATTGTGCATCTACCTCTGAACTTATGAATCTATATCGGTGCCTAAAAAACTTTTTATTTACTTAACGTGTTCTCACGCTGTTGGTGTGTATTTATCTGCTGACATGTATTTTCTTCCCTCTCATTTTCCTCCGAGCTACAGAAGAAGATCGGCGAGGAGTTTGTGTAGGCAGCGCCAACAATCAATCCTCCCAAGTGACACACACACACACACACACACACTGTGGGCACTGTGTGGATGTGTCCTGCATACAGATACCCCTGATTTCTTGGCACAAGCTTGCGTGAAGCCAGAGGGCAAAGGTCACTGACAGAGAGGGAGAAAAACGCCACGGGAGACTTTCAGCGGCTGAATCGAAGCGTTTCCACGAGTGAACGCTGGAATAAACACAAAACATGAGAATGTGAAATGTTCAAGAATGAAAAAAGGGGGTTGTGGATTTGTTGTGCAACAGCAGAAGAGACGGAGCAAAGTACTGATTCATTAGTGAAACCTCACGCTGTCCTTCTCAAACACGAGAGCACGACAGCCTGAGAGCGTCTTCACCTGTTTGTCTGTGATTCATAACCAAATAAGAAAGAGAGCAGATAAAACGAGGATCTAATGGCCGCTCTGGGGCCACAATCAACATGAAAACACATCCAAACGGTGAGAGATGCAACATTTAGGACCTAAGGGCTTCGATGAAAGAGAAAACAAGACATTTCAAGGCGCTTCAGACGGCGTGTTGCGAGCCGTGGAGACCTGGCTGCGACCGACCGGCCGAGGCTTTACTTCCTGCCGTCGCCATGGACACACTTCCTGGCCGCGGGTTTTGGGGCAGCGGAAAACACAGCGGCCGCCAAGGGAGAGAGACAGAAAGAAAAGGAGAGAGAGGAGATAGAGGGAAAGGGAGAGCAGAGAGGATGGAGGGAGAAAAAAAAAGCAGCAGCTGGACTCTGCATCGGAATTAAAACTGGAGCTAATCCCCTCTGCATTGTTCAACACTCCCCTCTTCCTCCTCTCCCTCGCTCGTCTCCTCGGGCCTTTATGGAGAGACATTTTGCAGACGCTGGCTCTCATTTGTCGAAACGCGTTCTCAAAATATGAGAAAGAAAGATGCTCCAAACAAACACATCCACGGGATGAGAATCTGAACTCCTGACAACATACAAGCGTTGCTGATGTTAATAATATTTCTTTGCATTGCAGGTCCGACTGTGAATGAAAACTATGACATCTACAGATGCAAGTGTGAGCTGCAAATATAGGACGGTCATGCATTTACAGCATACAAAATACTGAGCCTTTCTTTGCAGCCTCTCGCGTTGCAGCTGATATGTGAAGCAGTTTCTCTGGAGCCTGCACACGAGCATGTCTTTAACAGTATGCATGAATGGCTGCGTGGATATGAATGGCTGCATGTGCTGCACACGTGGACGAGTGTGAGCGTGAGACACAGAGAGGGGAGATAGTGGGCTACTCCATCCCCTGTCGCTGGAGCTGCTTACTCTAAATCCTAAATGGCAAACGCTTCATCGTGGCTGCAGGAAAAGACCAGATGGCCACGAATAAACCAGAGAGAGAGAGAGACCAGATGTGTGGAGATGCAGAAAGAGACAGCTGCATAAAAGGAAGAGAAATACAGAAGAGTGACCCGAGGAGATGAAGGTAAACGGGTCAGAGGATGTGCAGTGATTTACTGAGCCCCCACTCAGAGACACAGCCGTTTGTGCTTCCTCCAATCAAAGCTGTTTATTCTGGGCTGAATCTCGCCGGTGACCCCGCGGCCGAACGAGCCGCCGAACGAGACGACGACAGCGCGCAGTCACGCAACGCTCCCCCGCAACGCTGAACCGCCATGCAGGTTTAATTCCCTAATCCATTAAAACCCTGCTTCCACGCGGCTAAGCCACCATAAGCAAGCCGGTAACCTTCAGCACCTGATAAGTCGGCACAGTCAACAGGCTTTACGAGCTGTTTATGCTTCAAGGTAGTTTTAAACCGCGCGCTGTTGCCATTAGTGATGTCGCTTCCTTTTGTTCGGATGATGCAGATATTGTTGAGGCATTTTCACTCAGAGCTCCTGAGCTGAAATGAGTTCTGCGTGCAAACCTTTGCCAAACAGAGTTTTTGGGTTTTGGTTTCTGGCGTCTCAAATGTGAATGTTGTGAGAGTCAGCTGAGCATCTTTGGGTTTCTGTTCAGGGACTGCTGGTTGAGCAAAGCAAATGATTCACTCACGATTTTCTGACATTCTTTAGATCTACCTTTTTTTTTTTAAAAGAAACATGATGTCAGAAAAGGATAGATAAAATCAAATCTCATTCCACCTCTGGAAATTGTTCACCATTAAGATAACGAACCTTCACGCGTCTCTCACAAGCTAATTCTGTTCACAGTTTTGGACACATGCAACACATCTGCTCGGATTCTGCACAAGATGGAGGGAAACAAACCCTGAGGAACACCCGCTGATGAACATACGGCACGAACAAGCGACCACATTTAGCCGTGAAGCTCTGCGTCATACAAACTGTATGTTTGCGGAGGAACAGATATATCACATCGTCTCCGCACTAATCTGATAGCACTGAAGAGAAACGATGCCATGAAATGATTTCATGTCGTCTGTGGCCGGCGTGGTTCGGCCGCGGGCGGACGAGTTTAAACTGCCTCTGAACGTCGGGCTTGATGACAATCTATTGCATCATGCAGACTGAGGCACATCCCTCGACAGCGATGAGCTCTGAGTGTGTGTGTCCATGTTCATAAGTCTGATGTGATTGATTTAAGATTTGCGTTTGAATCTTATGACACAGCCATAAAGGAGATGATGTTCCTCGTGTGAACCTTGGTGTCGGCCGATGATGCGGATCACGCTCGTGCAGCGCAAAATACAACCACATATACAAAGTGAATGCGACTAAAACTTGTCTTTTTCTCTTCAATTTTCACATCCTGTTTAATGAAGACATGATAAAATTTGGCATTGGTGTTGATTACTCACACATTTACAATGCAAATAAATTCATCGAGGAATTCCCTTGAATAAGGCGCCATATTGTGTCGGAGGAGCTGTGGGTCTCATTTTATGACCCTGTTAACCGTTTCACTAAAATGCCTGAAACAAGTAAATGGACTGGAAATGAGTGGAATCATCTCACCTCGCTGCCTCTCTCACCTAATGAGACTGTGAGACAGAGTATGTGATTAAATGGCTATTTTAAATGTGCCATTTTCATCAAAATGCATCACACATGACTAATATAGTCCTGACTCTTATGCACTGTGACAGTTTGTGTTCACAACAGCAGACAGAGATGCTGCGGTGTCACAGCGGCGGTGGAAGGAGCCAGATTTGAAAAATCGTGGAAATGTATTTGTGTCGTCGTTGCTTCATTAGCGTTTGGGCTTTATGGAAGATAAAAATATCTTTGTGCCTCTGGGAGGAGAGAGGATGAGGAGGGGAGGGGCCGGCCGTGCGAGCACGAATGTGTGTGGAGCCGAAATGAGGATGCAAGAGTTTTTCTTTTTTTGCTGCGAATGTGCATGTGTTTCTCGTCCGTCTGTGCACGAGCGAGGCTGCGGCGGCTGCGACGTTCGGAGCAAAACTTCCAGGCGAGATGTGACAAAAGGTGCAAATCGCGAGCTGACGTCAGCTCCTCCAGACGTCTTGCTGTGAAGTCAAAAATATCTCTCCTCCTCATCTCTGCCGCCTTCACTCCTCAGCCCTTCCTCACGTCTTCCTCTTCGTCAAAACCACACTGCAGGCTTTTATGAGCATGTGTGCGGCACGAAGACACGTGTTGGTGACCGTTTACATTCAACACATATTTTAATTCAGCCATCTCAAACTAAACTTGTTCATCCATCTCTGCCCAAGACCATTTTACCACAAATAGCAACAGACCACATGACTAACACACCTTTCTGACCTGTTCTTAAAATGAATGAAAGACTAAATTGAGCATCATTACACAAAATTGCACTACTTTCAGATCCATTCATTTCCCGTGACCTGCTGGAAAATAATGACGTAGTAATGGGTTTTTAACAACTAGCTGTCACGTCTGAAACGGGCAGCTGAGCTGATGCTGCAACGAGCGGCTAAATGGGACGAGACGCAAATCCAGACCAATTAAAATCCCAGCATTCAAAAAAAGAATCAGATTTTTTTCCTCTAAATGAGTGAGAGCAGCAGACAGACAGGTGGCCACGCAGTCAAGCAGGAAAACTAATTAAGAGCCGAAACGCTCACAGTCGACCTGCAGGGAAACACAGTCAGATGTTTTGATTGGTTGTCCAATAATCAAAGGAAATCAGGTGGGAGGTTTCTGATTGGCTGATGACGCGTCCGCTGACGTGCGACTGCAGAATTCAAATGACAAGCGGAGGAAAGGCCTGAGGAGGAAGACGAGGGTGTGACAGAGGGATGAGGCGGCGGCGAGATGTTGAACTCGACTCGCTTTTGAGATGCTTTTACAAGCCGACTCCTGATGAGAAGATGAGAGCCAGATGGCGGAGCGGTCGCTCTAATGGCATCTCATTTCCTCCAGGGGTCGAAGTTCACACAGCAAATTCGTCATTTGAAGAAGAATGAGGTGAAAAAGAGCCAATACTCTGTGGACAGGAAGCAGATTCCTTTGCACCTGAAAAGCTGATGAAGTTTAAAATCTTGTGCAATTGTAAATGTAACCACAGCACAGAAGCTTTAATGAAGCAGAAGGTGAAGGAAAGTCATTACTTTGAAAATACATCTTGTACTTTTCTATTGTGCAAAGTTGTGTTGGTCATGAATCACTTTGATATCATACTTTTAATGTTACCGGTCAACCTGATTTTATTCACATTAGATTCCTGTTTCAATCTTTAAGCAAAGCAAATAATCAAGATCATTAAAAAGTGTGACGGTCGTTCAACTGGCTGCTTCTTCGAGGTGACGTCAGTCTCATTTTCTTTTCTCACATCCCGACGGTCTCTGACACCTTCTCTTCACCATCCAACCCTTCCTCATCTCGTTGCTTTGCTTCCTCCATCTCCTCCACCTCCACCCTTTCCCTCTCGCTCGCTCCTATTGTCACATCTCCCGTTCGTCCCGTCGTGCCGCTCACACAATCTCACACCTTCTATTTTTGCCCCGTTTCTCTTTCTTCCAGCTTCTTACAACCTGTTAGAAGTGAACCCGGCTTTCCGCCCTCTCGCTCTCGTTATCTTTGTTTTAATGTCTCTCTGACACACGCTGAACCCTGGAAATCAAAATGATGAAAAAAAACTTACTATTATTTTGGTCTAAATGTGGATGGATCCGTGTGTTACTCTTTTAAAAAAAATCTCCCCTGCTCTCTGATCAATGTCAAATATTATCAGAAAGTGTTTGCAAAAATTTTCAATTAAGGCAACTATGTGCCTTTTTTCATTCTTATAATGCTTCACAGCCACGAAAAGATTCTCTGACACATTTATTTGTTGTGTTTCTACAGAAAAGACTAAATGTTGAACATCTCAGGCAACATCGCTGACATTGACAGACTTTATCCTTCTATAAAGAAAAAAGTTCCAGCAGGAAACTTAATGTTAGTTCATATAATTTAATGTTAATATTAATTAATATTAATTGGTGTTAAGCAGATTTTTTCCACCTTGGACAGAATCTTTTCCAACCCTCATGTGAAGCTAAACAGCTGCAGGTTGTAGCATCATATTCTGATTGGTGGTGCTTGTGTTGGGTGGAGCACTGCCTGAAAGACTCGACTCAGGGAAGCAAAATCCACCTATGATGCCAAACAGCTGAGATTGGAAATATGGCCAAAATCTACAGTTAAAAGAAAAACAAGTTTTCTTGTCAGTCAGCGGGCGGTTAGTTTGTCTTCGTAAACACCTGCTCAGCCTTAGCCGACTGTGGCAGATAGAGGCGAGTCCAGCCGGGACCACGACGTGGCTTCTCTGCTCTGAAACAACACCTCCACCACACACGCACTTTCCTCCCTCTCTCTCTCAGCAATATGCAAACAAAGGCAGCGAAACAAGCGCCGGGGCCGAGTGACACACGCTGGGTCAGAAATCACTCACGCTGATAAAAGGCCCGCTCCCACTTTGATGGCGCCGGCTTCGTTTCCCACTCGCTCTGCACCTTTGCATAAATAACTTGAAGCCGCTGACTGAACAAAAAAAAAAAAAAAAAGACAGAGTTCCTGTTTGGCTCCTGTCTGATCCCAGATGGAGAAATGGCTCGATGGAAAAATGCTGCTGGAGCATTTGGACGAGACGGGAAAGAAGGCTCTTGCTCACATGTTTTGCGTATCCTGACGAGAGATGATGCGTCGCTGGAAGTCTTTGCTGCTGTTTGGGATGCACCAACATTAGCACCTCATTCTGAACGAGACAGAAGGTTTTCTCCAGTTTCCATCCTTCACCTCATCGGCTGCAGACATTGTCCCAGTGTTTGACAGACACCTGCACAAACACACATTCTCACCTTTTCTGGGCTGTGATCGACGTGTGAACATTGCGCCTTCGACAACATGTTTCTCTCCCCGACTGTCGGCCTGTGATATTTATACAGCAGCGGCTGATTGTAACATTTACTCCAGTACAAATCCCAGGTACTTGTACTTTATGTGAGTATTTTATGCAGCTTTATTAGATATTGTACTTTTTTACTCCACTACATTTGTCTGACAGCTTTAGTTACTTTTCTGATGACAATTTTTCGAGCCCTCGCCTCAGTCAAAATCTCCAAATTTGGTGATTTTGAATGTTTGTGATAAACTGAAGGATGAAATGTTCCTTTATGGGTTGATGAGGAAAAACAAGGACTCTTTACTCTTTATTTTTAATTCCACCACCAAATTCACAAATTCCCTGTTAAGACGTTTGCTCCTCACAAATTTAAAAATACAACAGTGTAAACATGCACACACACAGATGTGCAGACAAAACCATCCTCTTGCACCAACAAACACGATCGTGCACAGAAACATAAATATGTTTTGGGCATTTTAGCAAAACCTCTTTTCTTTGAATGAGAAAACTTCAAGTAAATTCTATGCAAAAAGCATTTCACAGAGCTGCAAACATGCACACACACATGCACACACACATGCACACACACACACAGTTTGCACAGTAGGCCTCGGTCCGGATGCCGACATTCTCCACAGTGATAATGGGGCTGTATCCCACTGTAATGCACAGTTGACTGAGGCTGGCTCTGCTCCAGATGGAGAGGCAGCGAGGAAAAGGAACAGGATGCCATAACCTCGCCTCACACAGTGGACAAGAGCCACAGCTGCACACACACACACACACACACACACACGGATAAACAGGCCAGAGCACCCACGCCTGCATCGACCCACATGAATGCTTGCATTTCCAGAACAGCTCCACGCAGCTACTGTACATGTTCATGTGCAAACATAATGTGTAATCACTCACCACAAAAACAACTAAACTGGTCTGCGACACATTCACACACGGCCTCACGTAAAGTCCACAGGCTGCTCCACCGTCCGACAGGAGCAGGAAGTAAAGGTGGTGTCGGAGGAGTGGGCGGAGGAGACAGGAACAGCAGAGGAGCTGTGACGTGTGAGAAAAAGGAATAATGTTCTGACCCGTTTAAACAAGGAAACCAAGAAGCCTCTGCAGTTCAGCTCCGGAGCTGGTTTCCTCACTCAGAAGCACAGCAGGTGTTTCACTGATCCAAATGGTTGAAATGGTCGACACTAACATATCTCAGCCACGCTCAGATGGATTGTGATGTGGTGCCGATATTCATGGTTTCCACATGATGAACGTTTGTGTCATATCTTAAGATGAATTTCAATCATTTCAGTGACCTCTTGGCTTTTCATCTAGCGCCACCATCAGGTCACAATTTCAATTTGGTTTATGGCTGAATACATGCTAACAACAAACATCAGCATGTTAGCAACTGTTAAAAAGTGGTTTCGTCTTGTTCAAGCAAATTGCTGCTGATTGAAAAATGCAACTGAGTGACTGAATGCATGAAACTGGTTTTGAACTGCACCTTAAAACAACGGTAACACAATTAAAAAGCAGATTATTTCATGTGCGACTTTTGAATTACAGAAGCAAACAACAGCCTCTATTGCCAATTTCCACTGACTCTAATCAACTACAAAACATAGATACTAAAACTCTTTTTGTGATCACACCTTAGTTAGTTAGAGCAGCAAAACGCACGGAGCTGGATTAGAATCTAATTTAGATCCAGTTAATGAAAACACTAAATCAGGGTTTAAACACAGCAGAGGTGAAGTGTTATAAGCAGCTGCGCTCAATAACAGAGAATCATATTTGCTCTCATGAGCTCAAGGATAAACATTTGTTTTATTGCACCATAATTAAATAAGTTTTCTTGTGGCACTTTAATGCATTTATCTCAAAAACACATCTAACAATAAAAGCCGTCAGCTTCGTGTCAGTCGTGCTTCCTCAGAGCCAAATGACTCCGAACGGGATCTTTACCAAAATGCTGCTTCATAATGATTTGACGTATTGTAATTCTGGTTTTTTGTTTTCCTCTGATGGGTTTTTTAGCATCGACTCATAAACACATGTAGCACGAACACTAAAAGGCCTTTTCACACAAGCACACACTCGAGACCTTGGATTACATAACAACTAATTCAATGCCTCTCTGTTCGTCTCGTTTTCTCCAAAGAACTTATATTTTTAGACGATGTTACTTTCATTAAACTACTGTAACAACCTTCTCATCAAACTCATCTTTCACTGCAGCATCGTTCGTCTGCTAATATTGTTTGACTGAGAAATAAGACCAATATTTTTGTGCTGATGTTTTGGATGCGATATGTTCCTATTTCCTTTTTGTCTTTTCCCTCTTGTCTTTTTCTTCCATAATGTGCAGGTCTGCAATAAGGCAAACGGACTGGTTTGAAAAACGTTTGTAATCTTTCAAATTTGGAGGATCCTGTCGGTCAAAGTGTTACATAATCTTCTTTAAATGTCTTATGAAAACAGGTTATTTTGTCAATGAAGAAAACTGCATGAGCCGATAAAACGTGCTCTAATTGAGGATTAAGACTCACTCTTCATGTTGAATTGTCTGCATTTCAGAAAAGATAAAAGGACGTGGGTGGAGGGAACATCTACACCCTGAGCCTTAATCTACAGGAACTGTCACTGGAAACAGAAGATGCTGCTTCTGCTGCTGCGACGAAGCTCAAGGGAAAAAAAAGGGGGAAAGGAAGAGGAGGTGAGAGAGGAAGAGGAAGGAGAGGAGGAAGGAGGGGCGGGGTGTAGTCTGAGTCATCGTCAGTTCCAGCCGTCATCTGAGCCGAAGGGGGAGAAGACACACACACACACACACACACACACACACACAGGAGAGGCAATCTTTAATGGCAGCTTCCCCTTCTCTTTCACTAACGGGGACGTAGAGTCAAATGGTCAGGGACTGTGGGGAATGGCTGTCTATATTAGAGCCATTGACCCCTCTCTGACACACACACACACACACACACACACACACACACCCCCAAACAGTCCATTAGAGATTAAACAAGTTGTTCAGTCCGTTTCCGACTCCAGGCGTGACTCAAAATTTCAGATCACTCCACCGGCTCGTCTGCCTCCTCCCTCCTCTCGCTTTCACTTCAGCTCCTCTGTTTCTCTCCCCGTCTCTCTTTCTATCGCTCACTTCTTCTCTATTGGTCCATTAGTGGATTAAGCTCGCCGGTACCGGGGAGGAAGACGGGTGCAATTCAGAGGAAATGGAGCTCAGTTGATCAGCTGGCGTCGGGGAGACGTTACCTGCCCGTCTTCACATCACGGCTCCATTATGGATTTCTACAATAACAGCAGATGAGAGTAGATGAATTCACTGCACGACTCAATGTCCTGTTGTTTCTCCTCCGCATTATTGAGGTCATAACTCATAGGTAAATGAGTGCAAAGCCAGGCGAAGGCAATATTCATGGCCATGTTGCGCTTGGAACCTGTTGACTGACGAAGAGTTCTCATCTCATTCTGTTGAACAGGACTAAGAATCTACAGCCACGCTAACAGCTGTAGAATCAACCCGAGCCCCAGAATAAGGTGTTAAAAATCACTTTATAATTATTGATAAAGAGCCAACGTGCGACTGATATGCATGAAAACAAACAGCTAGTTAAAGTGAGTGTGTGAACTTCAACAGACAGTGAGATATGTGGGACACAGTGATGTCACGTAAAGAGCAGTTACACAGCCATCAAAGTTCCCACAATTACAGTGAAGAACAACCTCGAGGATACTGCTTCTTCACCATGTCATTACCGCCACATGTGAACCCACTTGGACTTATTATGAGACGTAGCAGCAGTTGGATCATTGTGAAACCAGACCACCTGCATTAGAGGCTGAACAATTTCCAGCACGGCTCCAATGCGACGTTCAGATTCAATTACTGCTTGTGTAACGCGGCCATTAAAGATCCATTTGCTCTATTAAACTTCCTTGTTGTCGTCCTGATGAGGGACTCGAAGCCGCGTGAGGTCTTTAAAAAAGGAACATGAACATAACCCTGGAATTTAATTGGATTTCCTGGTCGATAGTTCCCGTCTGTCCAAACTCCGTCCACAGAGAGACGGTGTGCAGGATGAAAAAAGCCGCCGTGATGACTAAGAGCTTTTTTGGAATAATGGCGTCGACAAACAGCAAAGGATGAGCGTGAAGTATTCACATCAAATCTTTTAGAACCGTTGCAAATTTCCCCACTGTGGGACGAATAAAGGTTTATCTCATCTTTCATCTTCTTGTCCACAAACCTATTGAAGCAAATACCTGCACAGAGACAATTTTTCAGTCAACTTTCAAAATCTTTCAACTGTGTGTTTGACTTTCTTAAATTTGAGGTAAATCACTGGAAAAGTTAGATACAGTTGTTATCTCTGATGGTCACCTTTGCGTCAGGCATCCATCTTGGATCTGAAACGTCGATACCAGCACACGTTCTCATCGAGACAACTGTGTTAAATTGTAAAATGAAGCTTCAGTTGAATAAACTGAAACGATCCTCATTTACTAACTGGATGAGATCGTAATGAAATATAAAAGGCTTCGGGCCGGGGTTTGAGGGCTGATACAAATTAGTGCTCGTTATTTCAAAAACACACAAAGAAGAAATTGTATTTTCATGAAAAGGACTAAACAGATAATGAACATTCACCTTTTAAACCTTGCTACGCTCACAAAGCAGAGATCATGTCATTCAACAAGAGGATGACGTTCGTCATGAATTGAACAAAATGTAATTGAACTCAATGAGAAGATAGAGAAGCAAGCAAGTACAGATGTGGGTCCTGGCTGAAATGAAATCAGTGACGGGGCCAGATGTGGTTTGTGGGCTGCTCGTTGAGCTTCTCCAAAAACTCTGTGAAAAGGTTTTACATTAAAGCTGCCAGTCGGGCCTTTGTGCAACGGTACAATGCGTCAGTGCAGGCTGCGACACCTGGAGCGCCAGGTGGGTACACGGGTCCCCGGAGGGCTACATCAACAACATACACAAAGCCGCTTTGACACCTGCATCGCATTTTATCAGTTTGAGCCGAAGCGGAGAGAAGGTGTGTGTGTACTTTGTGAATTTTTCATCTCTGTGGCAAAGAGGTTAACCTGATTCCTGAGGCTTTTTCAAACCACACACACACAGCACATGAACACGAACACACACACACACACACACAACAGAAGGGGATGGAGGTAATAACATTAAGGTAAGCACAGACACGTTCTGGGCTTCAGCAGATCAGGAAGCTGTTAAAGCTTCCTTCTCGAGACAGATGACATACATGGACGCAACAAACACTGGGTTTAAAAGAAAAGCCGAAGCTAAAACATTTCATCAGCTTCTCCAAAGACTGCACCAACCAAAAATCTCTAGTGCACAAAGGCAACATTGGGTCTAATTCAGGGCGGCTTAAAAAACCCGACCGCTCTGAATCACCTCAGCAACACAAAGTGTCTCATCAAGGCACTCGTGGCTCATCAGAGCAACTGTTATAGAGCCGTACTTTCCACCCACGCCACGAGCTTCTTCTCCACACACAAATATCCTTCGTCATCCAAAGAGCAGATGAAGAAGCGCAAACACACCAGACCCCCGACGGGCACGGCCAGCTTCTCCACGCCGCCGCAGGCTGAGTCCTCGTCTGTCGCATGACTCCAACACAAACCGGCCAAAAAGTTAACTGTGTGTCTCACTCACACACACACGTGCGCGCGCACACACACACACACACACACACACACACACTATTACAGTTCAGGGGTTTTTCATTTTATGTTAAAATTTGAGCTTTTTAGCTTTTTAATCTTTCGTCAGTCATGTTGTTGTTGTGAATGCACCACCAATGGCTGCATCAAAAGCACCGCAGGAAACGGACCTAAATGATGTCGTGACTTTTGCGCGTGTGCACGTGTGTGAGAATGTGCAGACGCAGGTGAGAAGATGTGAAATGCAGCAGCTGGCTGCACTAACTTCAGTCTCATGATGCGGTGAAGAGTTTGAACAAACACACGTCCACATTAATTTACACACTGAAAGACAAGAGTGAAAAAACAGCTGGATGCAGCGAAACCTGTGCCACCTGAAACACACACACACACACACACACACTGCAGAGCTGTATTCACCTCCCTCCACTCATGCCTCAATCGAATCAACTCTTATCAAATCCAATCAGACCCACTGAGGCGTTTCATTTGGAGTCGAGCAGCAGAGTAGATTATGCACATGGAGACGAAGGGGATGAATCAAAGCGTGCGTACGTTACGTGTGTGCGTGCACGTCCACGTGTTTATGCGTGTGTGCGCTTTGGCCCATCTGCACTGTTGCCGTTTGTACAGCTCTGCCCGTCTGTGCAGGCTTAGGTGTACTGTGTGTGTGTGTGTGTGTGTGTGTGTGTGGATCATTTCATCCATGTTTGTGGCCTCTGTGAAACACGGCCAGTCGGACAGATTGGGCTTATGAAACACATCCACAGCTGCGTTGAAGCAGGCGACACCTCTGTGTTTCTCTGCATCCACAACATCAACACTGCAGTTTTGCACAGAAGCCTTTTTACATCCTCACTGACATGTTGATGTGTTTGCTGCTCCACCGCAAAACAGGAAATTTGAGAACAGCACGCCGCATTTACACCAGACAGCAAATCAACAGCAGCAAAAGTGGAAGCAAGCATTAAAAAAAAGTTGCTTTCTGCTGGTGTGGGCGTCTCTTGTAGCGCAGCAACCGAGCGTCCACGCAACCGAGCGCTCGCTGGAGGGATTAAATCTGTGTCGGCTGTTTTTTACACGTCCATGAGAGAAAGGTTTAACCTCTGTGGCATCAAGGAATCTGAAATAAATCAATGCACATGCTCCAGATACGAAGGCAAACCTCCTCCTTCAGGTTGAAAGCCTGATAAAATTGTGACCGGCTGCTCATTTTCTCTTCTGAGAAACGTATGATAGCTTTTGAAGCCAAGTAAACATCAACACGATCATCTTGCCAAATGCATCAACCTGCAAGTGAAGTGTTGCATATTCATATACGGGCGGCTGGTGGGTGGAGTTGGACGGCGACACCCATCCAGCAGGACCATCTGTCATTTATCTAGAATATAAGAAATCTGTGATGTAACTGGAAACGCAGCCTTCCTCTTTAAGGTCTGACTTCCTGTTTGCACATGAGCGGAGCATCCAGTTCTCTGGCAGAGGACGGCTGGTTCCACTCTCGGCCCAGTTCTACTTCGTCCTGTATCACTTCCTGTGAGAGACATCAGGCTTCCTGCTGTTTCACCTGATAAACAGTTGTGAGTTTCCAGTTCAACTTTATGTAAATCGTGTTTCACTTCTATATTTTCATGTAGCTTTTTCTTACATACAGATCTTTTTCTCATTCTTATAAAACACCTAACATCATTACTGATGCTGTGACCAGGAACAAGCATCGTTTCCGTCTTCCTTCCCTATTTCCATCCATAGTTATGTAATTTTGAGACAAGCCCGGCTTTGTCTGCGACCTGCTGCGCTGCAACACTGGACGGCTGCTGTGTACAGTGACACAGCTAAAAAAAAAAAAAAAAAACTAGACTGGCGATTCTCAGCTGAGGATTCATTCCAGTTTGGGTCAATGGGAGCTGAAGCCTTTGAGACAATTGCTCAATTAAACATTTAGGATTAACGTGTTTAACCTCCATTTATACTGGTTCGCTCATTTGCAGCGATGTTGCAATGAAACACACATTAATAGAAGAGGATTAAATAATGAACTAGATCAGTTTTCGAGCGCCGTCCGAATAATGTGAACAATGTTCTCTGCATCACTTCAAGCTCTGAGCTGCAGGATCACAACGAAAATACATGTGCACGTTGTTTTACTTGTTGCGTGTCTAGTTTGTTGGTAAGTTAGAAAGTGTTCAACAGTTTAATCCGTAAATGGATATCGAGAACCGAGCTGGGAAAAGTGGACAGCAGCAGCAGGAGACGACGTGACGGAGCAGATTACAGGCAGTGATGTAACTCGCCGTAAAGACACGGACCCTCAGTCACTCATCGCTTCCTGAGAGCCCGGCGGTCACATGGTGGAAGTGAAGGAATGCTCAGCGGGGGGCGAGCTGGGAAACAAAAGGCAGGGACGGTCTGACAGTGACAGATCTGTTCCCTCTGAGGATCCACGGCTGCAGGATCCTTTCAGAGCGACGGCGAACCTTGTTCTCACGACATCCAAGTCTCGACTTTGAGGCCGAACACATTTGGGTTGGTTTTCAGCGTGATGTCATTTTAATTACCCAGGGTGCCGCGCTGACGTGCTTTGTTGTCAGATCAGGTTGATGCCGGGCTTCGTTAAATATCGGCCCGTCAGCGTCGTCCATGACCGACGGAGCGGAGGTGAGCCCGGGTCTGCCGATGATATAAAAGCTTTTTCAGAGATTCCTCGACACTGTTCAGTCCTCAAAACTAACAGTCATTAAAATATATTGAAGAGTATTATTTTAAGTCCGTCCGACACAAACTGAACAGAGAGAAGAACATTCTCTCTTCATACTAAAAGTTTAAAAAGCTTTCAGTCCATTTGACTAACAGCTGTTGGAGGCTTTGCGAGGCCCCTGGAGGAAGGAGGGCCGATGCCAAATGCATCAGGGCATTCAAAGTGATTTTCACACATTCGCCATGTTTTCAACAAGCTAATGAAATCACTCTTTTCAAAACTTAAAAAGCTCATAACGGTTGAATGGCTTCACAAGGAAATTACAAACACTGGCTGTGAAATAAAGCGAGACATTAACTTTCAAAGCTCAACACACGTCTGGGCGGTGAATCAGATTATTAGATTATTATTTCAATTGGCACAAAGATGTTATTTTCAGTTAAGAAGCAACGCCGACGACAGTTTGAGCCTGACCTGGATTGGTCTGGATTGATTTGCCATGAAATTTGTTGTAGAGACATTAATGATCCCCAGAGGATGAATCCTACTGACTCCCTGACTTATGTGCAAGTGTTTCTTGTGGGTCTAAAAATACGATGCTTCACTATGGAGACAAAAAAAAAAAAATCATGATTCGTCTTCTTTGTTGTCATATTGCTCAGCCCAATTTTTCCCAGATGAAGTCAGAGAGCGCCACATGTCGGTGTTTCCCACCGCGGCCAGTCTGTGATGTTTCATTCCAAATGAAACCGAGAGGGAGGAGAGAGGCAATAGATGAGATGTTGGTGAGCCCGAACAAAGTTTCCATTCCTCATTTTCCTGCGGTTGCAGAAGTGACCGAACTCAACACCAGATTTTCATTTTGGGTGACTTGAATTTATAGATTTCAGCTTGTGGTGAAGAGACGCTCTTCCTCTTTTCATACTAAAAATATGCTTTCAAGATTTTTTTTCTTATGGTTGAAGTGATGAAGTCTGTTGTCTGTTGACTGGAATGTGTGACAATGAACAGCTCGCTGACGAAGGAGCGGTGAAAGTCTGTGCAGGAGGAAAAACTGGCATGTTTTTCATTTGTTTTGATTGTTCCCCACTTTAACGCACATCTTCCCGAAAACTGTGTTTGACTCAGCGCCTGCAAACAGTCAACCACAAACATTCCCCCGGCGGCGGCGGGAGGACAACCGACACCAGCGACACACACCGAGAGGAAGTGAACCCGAGAGAGGAAGCACATTCTGCTGCGCTGCCCAGTTTTTTTCTTCCTCCGTCCGAGAAGACAGATCGATACGTATCAGAGAGGAGGCCGGCTTCCAAACAGCTGAGTCAAGGCACACACACACCTTTGTACCTGTGTTATCTTGCCACTGAATCCAGGTCTTAACCCTCAAATGGCTCCACAGAGGATGTCAGAATGTCCCCTCCGATGCACAGATTACAGCTTTACTGTCGCTCGCACCTTATGAAAGACTAGACTAGAATTGACTAGTCAAAGGAAGTCGCAGTTACCGTTGCTGTAAAAGAAAGTTGACTGCTCTCCGGCTGTGGTGGGATGACACGACAGGAATGCAGCCTCACAGGAAGTGGACTGACAGCTGTCATGCTGTACAAGAGTCACACACACGATGAAGAGTGTGTGTACAGTGTGTGGATGTACTGTATGTGTGTGTCACATGGGGTCAGGAGGCGAGAGAAGGCCGATTAGTCGATCAACAGAAAAGCGATCAGCAAATGTTTTTCTTGACTAAAGTCAGACCAAACAAGCAATTTCATGATGCAACCTTGTGATCGATGACGTCATGATTCATCCCATCGCATGAATCAGTGCTGACAATAATCCATAACTGCAGCCGAACTTACAACAAGACAAAAACAGACTTAAAGTTCTGCATTGCAAATCGCACAAAAACATCTGAAAATAATCACAATCGCTGCTTGTGTTCATTCTATTTATTGTCCAAATAGCAGTTCTGAAGAACTCACACCGATTTTAGGCAAAACAAAAGCTGTTTTCATCTTTCACCACAGCACTTGTTCTTTAAAGGTGCCACAAAAAAACAAGTCGAAGGCCTCGAATAATATCAACAAGAAAATTCGAGGAAAACTTTAGTGACACTATCAAGATATTAAAACCAGACGACACAGAGATATTAGGTGATATAATCCAGATATCAGCAACAGAGAGGAGAACTAGTCACCCCCACCCCTCACACACACACACACACACACACACACACACACACAGTACAGTGTTAGCAGGTCAGACACATCCATTCATTAAAGACCCACCCTTTCCCCATCCGCACACACACACACACACACACACACACACACACACACACACACACACACACACACACACACACAGGTGGTCGCCGGTGGTTTATCACCTCTTTCCTCTACCTGGATTTTGCGTGTGTTTGGAGGCAGAACAGTCAGTGTGAAGAGCTGCAGTGATCCTGACAAACAGCAGAGAAAAACCATCACCGACATCTTAGAGAACGAAGCTCTTTAACTTCATGTTGAATGAATCCATCACGACCCAGAAGGAGAACATGTAATAACATCAAGTCTTTGTGGGAAACGTTGGCTGGGAAGTAATGAAAAGGACATTGGCTCTGTGAAAACCTACAGTGACACTAAAGCCAATCCAATTAGTTTAATCAACGGTGTGTTAAAAGACCTCTTGAGAATGGGAAATTCACCAACTTGCCAATTAACGGTGGAGCTCATGACTGAGTCGTGTCAGATGTTGAACATTTACTCCAAAGTGTCCATGAAACATTTTTGAGCCATTTTTGGTGAAACTGATTGTTGATAACAGGAAGAAAGTGTCCAGTTCAATGAATTTCATCCACAAAATGTTTTATACTTATAAACCCACAAGGGCCTTGAACGCCCCGTTTCTTCAACTTTTGACCCATTTGATGCCACATAACAATATGACTAAACTAATGAAAGGGACGTTGGCTGTGTGGACAAGGCTTCTTACTTCCTGATGCATTTTGCAGATAAAAATGAAATGTTCTATTTTTGAATGTACTGAAAATCTTTGCATAATTTTTGAGCCCATTTTGGACAAATTCTTCATCAATAACAAGAAGAAACTGTATTTCCTGCAGCAGCTTGAATGAACTCCAACCACAAACCATTTCACATCCTCTCATTCACAATGCAAACCTATACACCCATAAGGGCCTTGAACGCCCCATTTCTCCAACTTTCCCCCTTCATGCAACTTGATTTTCCCGGCTGCCTGTGAAGTGTCTCTCCCAGCAGATCCATGAATGGACTCAGCATTAATGAACCACAGCCCAAAGCAGAAAAAGGAAGAGAATTAAAAACTGCAGAGAGCAGAGCTGGACTCACCGGGTGCAGAGATATGAGTGTTCAGACAGGATGGTCGGTCTCCTCTGTGCGGGGGTTTCGGCCTCAGACGGGTCAGACTGGGCCAAGCAAGCAAAACCAAAAAAAAAAAAAAAAAAAAAAAAAAAAAGATTAGAAAAAGGAAAAGTCCACTCGGTCACTTCTGCGGTTTCGAGTCTGATGGATTCGAGTCTGTTTTCATCAGGGGGCGAAACGCGGCCGTGAAGGCGACGCGGTGGGTTCAAGTGTCAGTCGGAAATAATAAAACAGAGATGCAGATTTTTTTGTTTGTTTGTTTTTGGATGCTCGTGATTCAGATCTGTGTCCGTCTGCTTCGCTGTCCTGCTGCTTCTGACACCGGCTGCTGAAACGTGGAAACGCCTTTTCCTCCCTCCCTCTCTCTCTCTCTCTCTCTCTCTCTCTCTCTCTCCCGTTAAACACGCTGTCTGATTCGTCCACAGATCGTCTATTGAAAACATGGACTCACTCTCCCAATAATAAAACCACCCAATGAATGAACGAAGAGGTGAAGGAAGATTCAGATTCAAGTTGTGCAATTAACAGTCACACAACAGGTCTGGATGAACAACAACAACAACAACAACAATAATAATAATAACATAAAGCAATTTCAGTTTGCATAGCAGCTTCGTGGTGTATTTACAGTCATTTCCTGGTTTCTGTTGTTTGGCCAACGCTGGCTTGCAGGCCCCACTTTGTGCAACCTTGGTGGATATATGTTCTGGATATATGTTCAAAGGATAATGTTTTCCTTCCTCGGCCAAAAAAGAGAAACAAAAGGGAAACAGAGAAATTGATGGTCAGCAAAAATGAAACCAATTTCGGGCCACATGCCGAGATGGCACAAATATTCTTGCTGTCAATAAAACACTGTAAAAAACAAACAAACTTAAAATAACCCGTGTGCTGGTGAAACGCTCAAGATAAAAACAACAAAAATGTGCTGCTGTGTGCTGCGGGTCTCCCACATCCTGAACAGGAATACATGTGTGTGAAATCACATGCAAACATTAAACCAGATTTATCCAAGGCTGCTGAAAAATGATGAACAAATCATGAGCAGTTCTTTGGTTTCCTGTTCTCGTGGCCTGACATTTGGGCCTCAGAAAAAAGCAGCAGAGTGAGACCTCTTTCATTCCTCCTCCCTTCTGACTCCACTTTTTCTCAGACACTGACACACACTCAGACACACACACACACACACACATTTTTTTCAAAGCTGATGTCACTGCGCTATCCGGTCCACAAATCCCTCCTCCTGTTTCTTTCTCTCCATCACAACACGATCCAGAGCAGCCCTCCACCTCCACCGCCTCCACCGCCTCCGCCCTCCAACCCCAACTCCATTCTTTTAAAAGTGACAGTGAGCCAACAGGAGCTGTGCTGCCGGCTCCAATGAAGCTGAAGCATCCATCACTTTTCTCCCCTCGGTCGTCCAGAATGAGAAACGGCCCTGTAGCAAAGTGAGAAAACAGGGAAATATCTTTAACTCCAGGTTCACTCACCAGCCTTTGACCGTATCCCATGACCTTCTGAAGCGACCTGGCTGAGGTGCCTCCTCATGTTTCAGTTGGCAAAACGTGCAGCACCAGTTACTGTTTTAATAGAAAGGAGGATGTTGGAAAGAGCTTTTCCTGGTAAGTCAGTCACAAAGTCAATGAGCTGAAACCAAACAGCTGAAAACTGTGATTTGTTTGCAGGAAATTTCTTGATTCTTTTGCAGCTCCTCGGGGGTTTTGACTTCTAATGGTTTCACATGCTTCAGGTGTGTGTGTGTGTGTGTGTGTGTGTGTGTGTGTGTAAGAAGATGGTATGAATCCTCACGAGGTCGGACAGCTCTGAAAACATGAATACAGCACGAGAGTAAGTATTTTTCCAAGAAGTCTAATATTTTTCTTCTTTTCAGCTTCATCTGTGTTTACAATATTTCATGGTTCTGAAATGAGTCACTCTGTTTCGTGGTCTGGAAATTTCCTAAAATTTGTTGTGCATCTCATGACCTCTTTTAAACTCCACTTCGTTCTTCATTAGGAAGAGTTCTGACTTTGTAATCAGTCTGCAACTCATGACGAGGCCGATCTTTGAATCTCTGAACATGAATTAGACTTTTGTTGTGAGGTCTGTGAAGTCCCCCTTTTTTTTTAAACACAGTTGCACAAACAAATCTTCTGACTCTTTAATAACTTCATTCAATTATGTTCATGATATCGCCTCAATTCAAAAGTGCAGATGAACTTTAAGAACCTCAAATGACTTGACAGGAGAAATGGGGTCGGTGTATTTTGGGGGTTCAAACCTGTTCCATTCAGTTCAGTACAAAACTTAAAGGCTTATGAAAACACTTGTAACAGCTCAGCAGCTCAATATTTGCAGCAGAGTTATCACATGATGATCGATTCAGTGGCTTTCTCTGTCTCTTTATGAGCTTCATGTAGGTGAGTTTCTATCCATCTGTTCACATTCTTAAATTAAGTTTTAATGTGTGACCAAAGCGAAAAAGTCGGTTTATCGATAAAATGCGAGGTCAATGGAAACAGACTCTCAATGGTCCACACGCTGTAAATTTCCTCCACCTGTGAGCAGCGAAATGAAAGCGTCCTCTCACCGGCTGCTTTCGCTGGAACAAAAGACATATTGTTGTGAATGAATGCAAATGAGCAGTCGTTTGCATTGGAGCAGCAGAACACGCTCACAAGCGTCTCCACTCACCTGCAGAGAAAACTCAAGCAAACGATTCTTTCTCTCTTTGTGGCTTTAATGTAATATATTTCTCTTCAACTTCCCTTTGTAAAATTGATGAAAACGATGCGTTTGTACCAACATTTGGCACAAAAACAGCCAAATTCATCAAAAGGAAAATGAAAAACAAAAGCCTATTTTTCTAACTTCACATGTCAGCGACTCAAACCGCTCAGTGGGAGATGTGTGAGTCAGCTGGATCATATGTTGATTAGCACGCTGGGATTAATGGGAACGCTCTTCATGTTACAGACGAGCGTGAGAACGATGAATAAATAGAGTTAGTATCAAATTTTCCTGCAATGTATAACCAAATATATTACTATTAATCTCTTTGACCCCTTCAACCTTCAGCATGAACTCTGAATGCTGTGCCGTCCATCTGTGCTCAAACCAAAGGACTGTTCTTCAAATCCACACGGAGATTCCAACGTTTCCCAACGCATCAAATATGTCTGGATTTTTGGGGAATGTGTATAAAATGATGCTTAAGACGTCCAGAAAACTTGAAAATTGAAATCATGCAGTTCCAGGTTTGCTCCTTGTTCCTTCAGCACATCTGCACAGCTGTAAATACTCACTTGAGCCCCAAATGTGTATTAATACGCAGGAGAAAATAGTCCCCAACAAACGCATCATTGCAACATTGGCTTAAGACTACAGCTATTTTAGAAGGACTTTCTTAAAAATGATTTGCATCAGTAGTTTTAGTTTTTTCCTTAAAAAACAGAAGGGTTGTTTGTCGAACAACATGAATCGACTGTGTTAAAGTTAAACAACATAAGACGACAAACTAACAGTAAAGATCTGCAGCAAAAACTTTTTCGTATGAGAAATCGACAGCTCACGCGGTTTTAGTTTGAAGGGTTGATGAAATCAATCTCAGATCTTCAGTATCTACATGGACACTGGACTATTTGCATGTATCCCTGAGCTGGATGTGATTTTAAAATGTGCAGCGAACATGTGTGTATTCATGTGAGTGTGTTTGCTTCCTGGGGATGTGGAAGTGGCCGTCGTGACAAACAGGATCCAGATTGAATACAAAGCCAAACTCTCTCTCTCTCTCTCTCTCTCTCTCTCTCTCTGACTTTGGGTTAAACCACATTTCAGTACAAAAGCACATGTGCTGTATGTTTGTGTGAATGTGTGTGTTTGTGTGTCTGTTTATGTGCTTGTGTGTGTGTTTTCCCCTGAGCAGAGTAAAATAGGGAAGTTTTTGTTTCCCATCACAAGACCCACTGGTTCATTGAAGGGGGAGAAGAAAGAGCCACAGAAAGGAAGTTCTCCCAAAACAAAACAGCTCTGAGGATTCAGCTGGAGAGAAAGGAAGGAGGGAGGGAAGGACGGAAGAGACGGGAAGATGAAAAGGAGGAACAAAGATAAAGCAATGGAGAGAAAAGTGGAAGGATAGAGAGAGAGAGAGAGAGAGAGAGAGAGAGAGAGAGAGAGGGGACTGTTGTGTCACTGTGTGAATGGGATGAGTCAGAGACAAACAATGAAAATGCAGAGTCACTGCTCCTGTTTCATTCAAACTCTCATTCTGCTGCTCTCACTTTCTCCACCTCTGTTGTTTTCTGTCTTTTCTGTTGGTTAAAGGCTTCGTTCATGTCTCAGCCGAACGTCTCTCCATCTGGATTTTCATCATCGCGTGTCGACCTGAGTCTGCTGCTCATCAGTGATTATGAAAAAGGAGGATGTTTGTGACTTTCTGGCTGAAATCACGTGTGAAAATTGTCTAATAGTAATAAAAGTTTAGGCCTCAGCTCCAGAATCACATCCTCTATATGACCTTATATAACTCGAAGTCATTGATTAAATATTTTATCAATAGTAAAAACTTCCTCTGTGATAGATTATTTGCCTTGATTACCCACAATGCAACTCCACTGCCGACAGTTCTCTCAGAGATTCGACTGCAGCGTCTCATACAGAGGCCATTTTCACTCTTGTTGTCTTCGGACCCAACTGATGTCGACTCAAGTGACATCACTCAAGGCAATTCATCCGACTCTGTGCAGCTCTGTCTGGAGCCACAAAAGGTTTTGACATGTGCAGCAGTAGATCCCAGGGCTTTGGCACAGACCGTGATATTAACTCAACCTTGTTAATGAGATAAAACATGCACCGTCATCAGTTTCAGAGCTTCTTCTTCTTCGTCTTTTGCCATCTATCATTGCGCCACCTGCCCGGCCTGCAGTCATCACTCGCCGCCCGTCCGGGCTCGGACATGTCTCCCTTCACACAGTCAAACTCGGAAGCTGCTCACTCACATTTCATCCACATGACGACACCGACTCCGCGGCACAAATGAAAGGTTGAGCTCTAATCTCCAGCAGCACTAAGTGGCAGCTCAGAGCCGTAATGACAAACCACACGAAGCAGCCGCTTGATAACAGAGAGACGACAGAGCGCAATCTGAAAAATAATAGTCATTATTATGTCCCTGTAAATTGTTGCAATTACGGCTCACAATCACCAGTCAACAGGTGTGAACTCGCCGCTTTGAGCTCAGGGATCATTTGTGTTCATTCGTCTTTTGGATCTTTAGGTTCCTAATTTTTGACCATCATTCATGTCAGTTATCATGACACTCACAAAGTATTAATGTTGAATTTGGAATGTGTAATTTTGCAAATGTTTTCTTACTTAAGGTGATAATATGTCAGTGTTGTGTTAACGTCTTGTTGTGCTGCCCCCAAGTGGCAAAAGAAAAAAATCAATGAGTGCAGCTTTAATCTACGACTGCAGTCAAACATAGAGCAGGTTTTTCAGTGACAGTGAACTGCAGCTGCACTTTGTGACCAAGCCTGATAAGATAAATATGATCATCACGAGTTAGGATCCAGATCTCCTCGGGATGACTTGAGTCATTCAGGGCTTTGTTCGCCTTCTCCTGAAAAACTCCAGCCTCGGCTGAATGTGTCAGACGGTCGTGACTCCTCAGCGTGGTTTGTTAATTGCGTCCCGGTGACGTCTGGATGAGTAACGACTGAATAAAGTTTTTTTTAGTTTTTGTACATGTAAAATGGGCTCAACACACATGAAATTACATTATTCAAGAGATTTTGTTAACATGAAAGTGATGATCATTGTCATCAGGCAAATTGCCGTCCAATCACGCCCAGCTGGAAAGTGACGTCTTTATCCTTCTTCCGTCTTTGTGTTTGAACTCCAGCTGTTAAGAAAATCTGCAGAGACAAACATGATTTGGTCAAAGAGGGACAATGGAAGTCAGAATTGACGAATTCTCACTCGTCACAACATTTTTTCTGAGTCATGTTCGTATTTATGATTTGTGTCTGCACCATTTCCCTGCTGTCAGACACAGCTGCATCGGACCTGGTCTGGGTTTGACATCTATTCAATGATAACTGGCCTCCATTACCAGCCGGTTCTTAATTACACCGTCCCCACAAGGCCTGTTAGCCAGGGCACCATTACAATTTGCAATTAGGGCCTAAAAGGCTTGTCACATTAGGTGTTGCTCAGAAACCTGCAGAGCTATTGATTACAGCTCGTTAATCACAAAATGGCTGCAGTGTTTTGAGGCTGAGTTGAAAAAGGGTCGCAGTCAGAAAGATGACGTGCATTTATGAAAAGACGAAAGGCTTGAAAAGTCTTTTTCAACATGAAGCACATGACTGTTTCGGTGGCGTCGGCTCGGCAGGCTGTGCATGGTTTGAGGGGATTTAGAATCAAAAAATGATCTAGGAAAACTGAGTGAAACTAAAGAATCTTGCAAAAACAAGTTGCAGAGTGCATTTTGAAAGCATTTTCATTTACTAATTCCTGATCTGGGTTGTGAGGATAATGAAGCCCAAACACAGAAGAGATCAAGTGAAATGAAATTGTCTTGATCAAGAAGAATCCATCCGTTGTTTCAGTGCATATTTTTAATATTATGATGGAGGAATAGGAGAAAGTCGGATGATGATATTACGAAGCAGCCAAGTTCACGACTCAACAACACATCAGACTTTAATACGAGAGTTTCCTCCCACTAACCAACGCTGGTTGTTTTGACGCACGGCTACGATTGTTCCTCAACCTTGATCGCACCTGTCTTAACCCAAATCTTGATATTTCTCTAAACATAACAGTCGTTTTTGTGCCTGAACCAAATCTTAATCATAACACTGTCACATCATACAGAAAGCTTTATTTTCAACCGTGATTTGTTTGCGACATGTTTTATTTGGAGGACTGAGGAACAGCAGTTTCTCCGACAGCTTGGTGCTTCTCGTCAGGCTGGAACTCATCCCAGCATGCAGTTGGTGAAATGTGGGAAAACAGCTTAGGCGGGTCACTAATTTGAGTGTTTGTTTAGACCAAAATAATCTTAAAATACTACCTTAAAAGATGCGAGGAGAGGTTGATTTGTTGCTTTAGGGTTTACCAGATGTGAGAGTCCGACTCCTGCACCAGATGCTGACGTTGGACGATTCTGTAAATCCTGCATTTATCAATAACAATGTTTGTTTTCTTTCTTTTTAAAAAAAAAATTTTAATTCAGACAATGTCACAATTCATGTTTCCCCAATTTTCACATGCCATCAATGTCATCTTACCATGTTCAAACACATTTGTTCTAAAAGGAGGTGAAAGAGTCTGATTGAACGACCATCTGCTCCGGCTCCTTGATTCTAAGCATCCCGATGGAAAACAGGCTAAGCCCCTCTGACCCCGCCTCGAACATTTGCATTATCCCTCGCTGTCTCTTCACATCCCTGGTTCACGGATTGACGGAGCTCACACACACTTACTACAGCACATATACCCATCCCACACTCGCCAACTGTTCGGTCTGAGGCTCCGTCAGCCAGTCTGTCAGGGTTTCAGTTACTAAGCAACATCTCATCCTCCAGTCATCAGCCAACCGTCAAAGAGTCTCTTCATATTGACATTTCTTGACAGAGACTAAATGGTCTCACAGTGCTGGCGTGAGCGTAGACGCCGGAGACAGAAATTTACTCCTGCTGCAGCGACAGACGCCCGAAAATGTTCAGAAAATGAGCAGCAGAGGCCTCAAAGTGATCCTGACGGGGCGTCTTTACATTTCACCACGTTCACTATTTAATTCACTCGCTCGCCAAACAGTCGAGCTGGATGCGAATGCCGTCCCCCGTGGGTGATGTGTGACTGGGGGATTCTCTCCAGTGCATTATGGGTGAGAAAAATAAAGTGGTAGGAAACCAAGCGCGCAGCCTGAAGCAGTTGGAAACGTTGGCACCGAGGCAGCAGTAAAAAAACCCACTGTGTCAACACAAGCGAACACGACGCCCCGCTGCTCCTTATCTCAGCAAAAAGACCACTTCTGTCTTTTTTCTCTTTTCTTATTTATATATATATATTTAAATTATTTTTCATAAACCAGCAATCAAGCACTAAAAATACAAAGTGAAAAAAGACATAGAAAAAAATTATTTTTTAAAGTAAAACAATTGGGAAGAATGTGTCAGACATGTCTTAAAGTTTATCTGACCGGTTTTAAATGATTCCACAGCTTTAGGCCATTTAAAGCCAAACTCTTCCACAAGTGGGTCAAAATATCTGAGAATCAGTTGTTAAATTTGAGGTTGTAACGCAAAAACAGACTTTTCTTCAAAAGTAAAAGAGGTCAATAAAACATGTGAATGGAGGTGAAATATTTACATCACAATAATGTGTCAACAAACAAACAAACAAAACAAAACAAACAAACAAAGCAGATTCAAAGACAAACTTGTTTTTATGTAGATGAATAAAAACAAGTGCACAACATTGAGATTTCAGGTTGACGTGATGATTCAATAGAAAGTTGCTTATTTACATGCAACATTATCATGATCACAACACGTTTCTGATCTTCACGTTCTTTTAGCTCTGAAACGCTCCACAACGAGAAACACTGAGCTGAAACTTGTTCTAAAGCTCCACCAAGTTGCTTCAAAGAAAAAGCTCTTAACTCCTCAGTATCGTGTTTCCTTGTGTCGGCTCCGTCTGTGCCGAGCTAAATTCAAGCCTCCAGTCTTGTTGGACACCGCGGCGAAGGCTGAGCGCCGTCCTGAGAGACGCTGAAGTCTGACAGACATTCAGAGCGTCTCACCTCAAAGACCGGGACTTCTGAACTGTAGAAAATGTGGCTCGTTCACAGCCGCTGCACACGCCCTCTCCTCATTCTTCTGGAAATGTCAGGGCCTCGACGGCTAATAATATAAAATTGAGCGTCAAAGAATCTGTGTGTCTGTCCTCGCTGTTCTGTGTGCATGTGTGTGAGGATTTTCTGATCTCTCTAGTTGCTTGGACACCAGAGCTGAGAGGCCGGCCTGCGTTTCACACCGAGCGGCGACCCAGCGAGACGCGTTTGCATGTGCATCTGTGCATCGGAACATTTAGGTCGTGCACCCTTTTAATCTTCTTTTGCACAATCTGCTTTTACATGCATGTTTTTTTCTGTGATTTTCAGGCGTGTTGGTGTGTGAGAGGCCGTTGGTGGTGCGTGTAGACGCTTAGCAACATTTATGCCAGCATACGGACCGTGGGTGTGGGACGGGCGTCGAGGCCAGACCGGTCCTGGTGGGAGGTGGCGATGCGTGTGTGGGGTTGTGACTCTGGTCTGATTTGGCAGATGATTCAAGTTTGAAACAAATCTTTTATTAAACATGTAAAATCTCAAATGGGGTCAGGTGCATGTGACTCAGAGGAGAAAGGAAAACATGATTGCAACAGGTCGATGTGTGCGTGTGCACGCCCACTGCGAGGCTCTGATCGCCTGCAGGATCGTGTGTCAGCATGAAGCACGGAGCAGCGCCGACATGGCTGAACGATGCAGAAGAGCCTTAACGCTGAAATCCAGTTTGATTTATTTAAAATTGACATATTATTGAGTCTGCACAGATGGAATATTCAAACCAGACTCCATCACCTTTCCATCAAACTGAAATATAGCTCTGTGCACTGTAAGTCATTTTAAACATATGCTCCAAAATTCTGCATATTATTTGGCAGTTTTTGGAAATGTAGTATCTCTAATAGAAGATAAAATAAAGTTCTCTGGCTTTGAACATTATTTGGCTGCAGAGCACGAGCTCGGCGTGACTCACTCCATGAGGTTTAAGACGTTAAAGAGAAAAATATGGCAATTTTGGCCAATTTAGCTTAAAAACACCACCTACAGAGAGTTGAGCTCAATAACTTGATGAGTCACAAATAACGGCAACAAGCACGTCTCAGCGGCGTGCATCAGGTTTTGGTGTCGTATGGCTACTTGCATGGTCTCTGCAGTGCTTCTGGTGCATTTGCATGTTCGTAGATAGAGAAGGTTTTAATGAATAAAGTAAAAACTCATGATATTTCTGCCTCCTGAAACCTCAGCTTTCATGCTCTTTCTTGTTTTTTGAAATATTTTGTGCCACAACTAAACACTGTATTTTAAACCTCAGGAAAACGAGGAAAAAACAGATGTCGTGTTTTTCTGATTATAACCATCTTCAAAATGAGAGCAGATTCATTTTAACCTCTGTTTTTGAACATTTGCATTGAAACGTGTCTCAAACGTACATGTGAGGTCATTTTACACCAATGTGATGAGACTCAGAGCTCGGCCTCATCCTCTCCAGCCTCATTACTCATTACACTCATTAATTACTGCCTAGTTATTAGTCACACAGGCATATTTTCCTGTTCCCTTATTTAATTTCTCTCCCCACCTTCATCCTGTGTTCCTTCATTTCCTCTCCTCTTCGTGACTCTCCCTCTCTTCACCATCCCTCGCTCTCTCACCTAATGTTCTCTGTTCCCATCACATCTTCCCCACCTCTTGCCGACTCCGTCTCCCCGCGACAGAGCCTTTAGATCTCATTAGCGCCCCGACTCAGACGTGTCACGTTCTCACCCTCTGCCATGGCGGAGGAGGTGACGTCCAACACGCAGGCCTTTCATCGCCCTGCGGAGCCTCGCTGCGGGTCCCGGGCTCCAGCCAGAACCGGCTGGGTCATCACGAACCTCTTAGCTGATGGACTGAGGTCTGAGGATTATCAGGTTTAAAGCCTGGTCTGAAAGTGTTGTAAACACCAGCCTGCTTGAATTGTTCATTTTCTTAATGACATATTTGCATTTTTTAATATCTGCATGATGAATTTCAAGAGCTGTTTTACAAAACAAAGGCCAAAAAAATGAATCTGCATTAATTGGGACTTTATTCAATTGAATTTGCAATTTCACCTCATTAAATCCTCAACATGAGACATATTGGCAGCAGTGTGTGTTTGTGCTTTCTCATCTGTTGAAGCGAACTGTTTGAGCCAACCTTGCAGTCGCCGTAGCAACAGCACACACACACACACACACACACACACACACACACACACAGCCTAATGACTCGACACAGGCCTTACAGATGCTTGTTATTACTCATCCGGCTTGAGTCATTTTTAAAAGAGGGCAAAGGAGGGTTGAGAGGGAGAAGATGGACTTGTAATGAGGTTTATTGGTGCAACTGCCAGAGGGGGGCGCTGTTTACCTCAGAGGTGCAACAGGTTGGGATGTGGCTCATGCATCACATAGATGAGCAAACTGAAAATACAGAGGGTGATTAAAAGAAGGAGGCAGCTTTATCGTTCTGCAGCAAAGCACCGAGTCATATTGCAAAATGTCAATCACAGATGAGCATGGAGGTGCATCATCCAGACTGGATGCTTTATCTTCGCTTTCCAGGATAAAACACTGAATGAAATTCCATTTCTCAATTTCATGTGTGTGACCCCCGAGTGTATGGAAGCTCAATGCTAAAGAGCTGCAGCTCCTCTTTAATGTGAACAAACAGGACCATTTAATAAACTGTGACGCAACGTTAAGCTAAATATCAACACTTCAATACTCAATTCAATCCCAGAACTTTACAAAGACGAGAAAGATTTTCATATCTGAAAGCTCACACTCATGATGCTCTGTGAGGCAGAGACCCTCCCAGAGCTGGCATCTAAACACACACACACACACACACACACACACCCCACACAGGGGGAGAGGGACGATCATATTACACAGTGTTATTAATAGCCCTCCTCTCCTCGTCCTCATTGTAAAATAATCGCTGACATGATCTCAGACTCTCTCTTTTCTCTCTCGCTCCGTCTCTTTTCTCCACTCGGATCATTTCTTCCAAAATATTCTCTACATGTCTGACGCGTGTGCAGGAATATGACATACATGACAGAGGTGCGTCAGCTTTTCCACATCACAGCCTCCATCCACAAAAACACAGTGTGTTCCGTCACCAAGCTTTTTGTACTGAGCCGCTGGTTTTAGTTATAGAGGCAACGTTGACAGGATTAATCATAAAGTGTGAAACAGAATTATGAAGAAAAAAAAACTGCACATAAAAATTTGAATCTGACCTGAGGGATTCCACCGGCTTAATTTTCTTAATATTTTCCATCCTTTGCTTCCGTGCAATGTGATGACAGCTGAACCGTCTCCATGACACAACTCTTAACTTCAGGAAGTGGATCACTACTGTTTTGAATAAGAATTAAAGTGGCGCTGTGTTTTCACATGTGGCTTCTTGTTTGGTTACGAGGAACTCCACAGGGCACCTTCAAGTTCATCAATGATTTTATTGTGAAGGAAGTTTAGTACAAAGAGCAAAACAGTATTTTTATCAAGTGAATGCAATTAGATATTGATATTTTTACAAAAAATTTTTTGTCACTCAAAAGCTACAAGAAAAGCAATTTTAATTAAGTTTTGCACTGATTTCTAACTTTACAAAAAAATAATATTGTGGCTGGAAAATCAGCAATTAAAGTGAAGTAATGTTCATTTCACTTCAGCAACATCGACATCATGCTTGAATTCGCTTTAGATGCACAAACAAGTGTGTGCATGACTCCATGTCTCCATTTCATTCCGTCCATCTGTGCCCACAGAGCACATCTACCCTCTGACCCTCGGTGTGGACGCCATCTTGACGGCGGCGTTGTCCCGCAGAGGCCTTATTTTTAGCGAGAGTCCGGCTCCTCTGCCAAACTTAATATGGGAATGGCATCTTGGAGCTCTTCTTTCCTCAAGCTCTCGTCGTACATCCGTCCATAGCTTCAGTCCTCCAAGACACTGAGCTGGTATCTGCAGCTCTCCAAACACCCAACACAAGCCGCTGTCCCTTTTCATAGCTGCAAACAGGTGTGACCTAAGCACGGCTCCTCCGGTGTTACCACCCACCTCCACCCCCCTCACTGTAAGTCCTACTTTTTTGGCAGCCCGTGTGGCTTGTTCACTGCTCGTGGATGAGTAGGATCAGTGTCTCGCTTACTCACAGATCGATTTGCCCCCCCCCCAAAAAAAGACCCTCCCTCTTTCTTCAGCCAGTGGCGTCAGCAAAACCACGTGTATGTCTTTTTTAAAGGGAGGGTGTCACTGTCAGACCTGCTCTTCTCTTGCCGGTGGGGAAAGGAAGCAGACTTTGTTCCTAACTCTCCCTGTTTGACACCAACTTGCGTTAGGGACAACGTTAAACCTCTAGAGTGTATTTATTCCTCTTCACCCCAACAGTTAAGGCTCTGAGAAGAGGCGTTCTTGCGGCCACCAGGTGACGATAGCCATGAAGTGGGGCTGGGTGTTTTTGGGGGTCTTTCTATCTTTGGGGACCCTGTCCTGGGGGGAGAAGGGCTTGGAGATCCCCGAGTACGACGGCAGAGATCGCGTCCATGACCTCAACGCCAAGAACTACAAGTCCATCATGAAGAAGTACGACGTGATGGTGATCTACTACCACAAAAATGTGGATGGGAACCGCAGTGCCATGAAGCAGTTTCAGATAGAGGAGCTGGCTTTGGAGGTGGGTCTCCGCCAAAGCATGACAGTGGATGGATCTGTGGCCCATGTGGGGGAAGGGTCACGGTGGGAAGAGGGGAAGGAAGGTAAGGGTTTCACATGGAGGATTTGGCTCCAGTCGGGGATTCCTGGATACCGTTGTGGCTTTCGCACCTTAGGGTTGAGTGGGTTTGCGGCTGTTGACAGGTGAGGAGTAGGGCAAAGAGAACAGGTGGAAATGATGGGGTGAGGTTTGGTTGAGGGGTTTCGTGGCATCGTGCCAAGTTTGGCTGGATAAATGCTGATCTGAAGGAGGCAGGTTGGAGACTGTGGGGACAAGATGGAGGGAAGTACTGACAGGAAGTTGTGATCGGGTTGTCTTGTCCCAGTGGACCTAAAGAATCTGTCTGAAAACAAATGAAAAATTTCAGTATTATTAATAATAATTGAATCATGATTGGACATGACTAAAATATAAAGGTGCATAGGTGTAAGGCAGCATGTGTTTTTGTACTAAACCACCATACTGACAACAAAAATCAACATTGTGATTTCCACCTGGGAACATTTAGCAGCCAGGCAGCTGTTTGTAAAGGCAGGACTAAAGGACGTATGTTTCAAATGAAGTGCTTGACCGATTGTTGAACGGCGTCTCAAACCCCTTCAACCCATCCCGTGTCAATTTTTACAACTCTCTGAAACAGACAATCCCACATTGTTGTCGTTGAGTTTGAAGTTGTCTCTCAAGTGCTCTTTTTAATTCTTAACGTGATTACTTCCATCACTTCTTGTGTAAATCAGTGCAACACCACGAGATGAGAGACTGCTGCTCTTCTCTCTTTAGATGTGGTTGGACGACACTTTGTGTGACCTTGTTGAATTCATGCGTTCCCCAACCTTCATCATGCCAGTCAGGTCAGCCCAGTTCATGCAGATACTGTTTGGTTAGAACTTCTCTTCTATCTCTTCCTGTATTGACATATTTGAAATCTGATGTCACACACACACAATAAACACATCAAGCTATTGTTTAATGAATAACATGAACACACAAATAAAATAAATCAGGGATAATGACTGAACAGAACATTTGAACAGAACTGATTTGCCGTCGTGCTTCGTTATAGACCAGGATATATTGTGCGTGCATCATATTTATACCTCACTTTAAATAGAGAAGAGTCTCGTGACCAGTGTGTCTCCAAATCACACTGGGGCCAGTGAACGAGCTGATGCTGAGGGGCCTTTGAGCCAAGCACTTCCTGAAATTGCTCCAGTGGTGCTTCTTATCATTTGGCTGTAGAAAATGAGTTTGTATGATCTGGAAGCTTTTATTGGATAAAAGCAACACTGATCATTTGCAGTTTTACAAAGTGTCTCTGACTCCGTGTATTAATCTCCTTCATACAATCCACAGTCGATGCACCTGGGCTCCACCGTCAGACAGTGTATTCACCACAGCGATCCTCCGCCTGTCAGAGCAGCAGTGTCTTCTTACAGAGACGCAGTGTACCTTACACTAGCCTCCATCAGTCACCTCTGTAAATAGCCCGAGACAGGCCTGCATGCTTAGCAAAGAGGCTAAAAGCCCTCCTGGGATGGACAGTGGAGAGTTCAGGGCCATATCTCACCTCAACTACTGCTCCCACTGCTCCGTCAGCTCGCTCGGCCGACACACGCGCTTGTGTTGTGTATCAGCACACACACGCTCCGGCCGCGGGCTCGAGTCCTAAACCATCATTTACGCACCCAAGTCACTGGATCTGATCAATTTCCTCTCGGTGCTGCCAAGTTGTGCTTCTTGGCCTGAGAACGAGATGCTTTACCAGAGCGGGTCCCCGCTGGACCGTTGCTCTGTTACTGACTTCCTGCCAGTTGTGACCCGCTCGGCCAATCGGGAGAGAGCACGCTGGGGATGCTTAAAATAGCTGGTCATTACCACCTATGAATCAGGAAGTATGAATTATTAAAGCGCATGGTGCAGGAAATCAAATCTAAACTGGCTTTGTTTTGAAGCTTGAACATGTATGAGAGGACGTGTCATTCATGCACCTTTCTACATTTGTGTCATGTATAAAAACACAATAACAGAAATTTTAACATTTAAATTTATGTGACTACACCTGACAGCTGACAAATTGAAGATATTCTCCCTCTCTCTTGGAGCTGTTTCAGGAAACTAAATGTCTTTCATCATTTTTCAAACCGCAGCTTCCTCTTTGATACCGAGCACATGAATAGAAACTGAATAAGTTAAATTTAGCAGATTAGTCTGAGAATAATCCTTCAGGCGCTGCCACAAGAAGATCATTAATGATGCGTGAAAGCTTCCATCAAATGGCAGATTATTGCGATCAAATTAAATATAAAAATAAATAAAAGATTTGTTGGTGGACAAACCTGTTGGACTAACACACGCTGTCATGCTGGGTCTTTCTTTGTCTCTGAAAAAGATATCAGCAACATGTTTGGTTAAAAAGTACAAATCAGTTGTGGCAGCGAACTTGTTGAAGTTCGAAGCAACAGTTTAAAAAGAGCGACGAGAAAGCGAAAATGCGTGACATAAATCCTGACAGACAGACGGCGTGTAGAGATACTGTGACACACGCCAAACTCAGCATTTTCCACTCAAAAAGTGAGATGAAAGTCGCCCTGTCACTGCTGAAACATGTCCAACATCTCACCTTTGACCCCGGCTGGACTCGTCTTAGTCTGTGAAAAATAATCCAGCGTGTCCTCGCCGCTGCAGCAGCTCCCCTGTGGCGTCCGGGGCTGTGAACATGCAATACATCTAAATGTTGCGTTCAAATGATGTGGTTTATTTGCAGAATGAGCTGTGATGAAAACAATGAAAACAAATAGGCAGCGTGCTTTGCTTTTTCATGGGAATGTGTTGATGAACTTCAGTCAGAGACACTTCAAGAACCGACCATTTGTCTGTCCAGTCAGATTTGTCAGAAAAGGCTTCAAGCAGCAGGAGGCTTGAGATGGTCACGTTATAATGACCAATTTGTACATGATTGGATGTTCGTCAGCTGACAGCTCGTGAATGAACCAATGACTGAGGAGCGTGAATGAACCAGGACTCTAAATGATGCTGATCTCATCAAACTGACGTTTCTTTCAATTCAATTAGATAATGTCCAGAAAAACTCTGTATTTAAGAAAGTTGAGCATTTATAAAACTGCAGACAGTTTCCTGATGCTTTAAACATGAAGATATTTGTTGTCATGTCAGCTGCTTTTTCCTTTAAAGGGCGACTCCGTCTGTGTTTGTTCTCAGGGTTTTTTTCAAATGGAAACTCAGCCAGGTTACAGACGCCCTCCCCTTCCTCGACCTTGGGGGTCACGTGGGAAAACATTTTTAAAGGGCTTTGAAAAATTCATTTTAAAGCTGAAACTTAACTGGACCAAAATGTGATTGTTCAGATTTGGATACATAATGAACACATCTGGGAAGCCACAGAAAGACTTGAACACTGGAGGCAGCGGAGTGATCATGTCATCAGCGTAGCTCTCTCTGTGCTGTGTTAGTATCTCGTCGAGTAGTCGCAGGTGTCGAGCGTTCAATCTGTGCAGAGTAACAAGAGCAACCTGTGTAATGAACTGGAAGCACATTCATTCGGCCGTGAGAGAGACGTGACGGCCCCGATGAGTCGGCCTGAAGACGGGCGGCTTCACCTGCAGCACTTCGGCCAAAAACGTCTCCTGTGACTCAGAGCAAATATTATGAAGCATCCAAAGATATGATTAAAGACGAGCGGGCAGGGGGCAAAATTAGCAGCCGCGCACCAAAGGCTGTGATTAAATGAATTTCTAATTTTGCTCGTGTGCTGTCTTCACATTCATTCTCTGTGTCTCTGTTTGGACTCTGACCTTTGGCATACTGCATACTGTAAATGCCCATACACATCAATCACTGCAGTCCTCGGGCTCAGATTGCAGTGACCCCCCCCCACACACACACACACACACACTCACACACACATTGTCACGAAGGCTCCCACTGTCAACTGAACACACACCAGTAACCAAACCTTATTCACCCTTTTGTTAATGTCATGCAACTTTATTTGCAACAATCACAGAGACAAGAAATGCAACTATACAAATAATGTAGGGTTTTAATTTATTTGACCTTATTTATTCATCAGGGACAATGTACATTAATGTTATTATGATGATGAATGCAGCTCGTCGCAAGCCGATTATACAGTTGAAGAAAAATAGGGTTGAAAGCTCATTGCTATAAAAGCACATAATGTACAGCAAGATCCAACAAAATATAATATATAACAGCATGTAACTGTGATGACAGAGTATGGCACAGGCATAATCATTATATCCTGTAATTGTCAAGATCATTTCTGACGTGCTTTAAATAGAAAAACCCATTCTCCAACACCGCAGGGTTCCATCTTTATGTCAATGCCAGCGGAGAACTTAGACCTTTCTGTACGATGTGGAAGCTGTGAAGAGAGCAGAGAAGAAGAGTTTGAGAAATGTTGGATTGAACGACAGTGTCGCTCTGTCCTGAAATATCTCGACAGCTGTTCGAAGTTCTGTGCAGACGTTCATGGTCCCCGGTGGATGAAGCCTCCAAACGTCGGCGGCCCTGGACTTTTTCTCTAGAACCACAAAGTTGACATTTTTGGTTTTTAAGGAAATATCTCGTAATCATTCAGTTGTTTTGACATGAAGTTTGGAGCTCACGTTCACGTCGCCCCCTGAAATGAACTGTTATCAACTATCACAAATGAACTAAATAATTAACTAGTAAGTTACTAGTAAATAAACTTTTCTTCTAGAGATGTGGATGTGTGTGGATGAGAGCAGAAAGGGTTGTGAACAAAACAAATTGTGAAACAGATTCTGGAACAACAGATTTCTGCAGCACATACTGACCAAACTCTGAAACTAAATATTTTGTGATTTCATTTTTATATATTTAGCGGACAGCTACAGAACAGCACAGTCACTGGAACAGTAAAATGAGCCTTAATTCATTGATCATTATTTTGCTACAAGACACCTCCTGGTACAGAGAGACACAGTTAGAGTTACCAGAGGATTCCTGTAAGGAAACAGCTGCACGGCTCCTTTTTCCTCATTTTTCACATCAAATCATGACAATACCTGAGGAAGGTGACACAGGTGCACACAAGGCGAGTTGTCACCTACTTTCAGAATGTGCAGGGAATGTTCTTGGTTTGAAGGAGGCTTCTGCTTTGTCTTTTCAAATCTCCTTCCATCTGCTGAGAAGAAAAGCTCAGACTGTCGTCGTGATGTGATGAAGCTGACAGTGGCAGCGCTCGTCCTTCCACCGGCACAAACACTTCATGCTTTTATTTTTAACGGTAGCAGAGAAAGAAGAGTGGGGTTAATATTGTATGTGCTGTTTTACACAATGCACCTTCATTTCTCAATGCGATGGCCACAGCTAGATGCTCCTCTGGATTCAATAAAACAGGACTTTACTTTAATGTTCAATATTAGAACACATATAAATGCATATAAAAAGCTTATTTCCAAACTCAGACTTATAGATGAATTATGCATCCTAATGACTCTTGCTTACTAAGTTGTGTTTTTGAGAAAATACTTTGGGATTATGTTAATAATTTTTTTAATGTGTGGCTGTAATTGACCTTTTCTCCAAACTGTCTCAGCAAGAAGAGCAATAACAATAATAAGAAAAACACAAAAGGAGTTTTGCTGCCATTTAGTTACTGTATCTGCACAAACGTTAACTTGCTACTAGTTTATGATGGCATTTGCTCTGTGTGCAGCCTTGACTCACTCCCAGTTTGCTAATCTGAATCAGACGCTTGTTAAAGGACTTGATCATTTGCTCCACCGTTACGTCACGAATACGACCATCACCCTTTTATGAGATTCTTGTTTTTTAAATGAGGCAGCTGGAAAAAGTGCTTTCAGTTGACAGTCACGTCAGAGGCCAGAAATGAAAAATCAAGGACCCATTACTCCAGAAGTTAGCGAGTTTTGAGTGGCAAAGTGTGTATGTGCCATGTGAGTATGGAAAAGCTGTCACAGGAACAGTGAGAAAGGTCAATGGCTCATGTTGTTAGAAGTCAGACTATTGAAAACTCTGTCAGGCTCTTCAAGGCTTCCTGCTGCTGCCGTCAACAGAGAACAAAATGAGCCAGCTTCGCAACTCTCCGCGGACTCAAAGTGTAATTCCTGTGAATCAGGGTCACAATTAACTCCCCATGCAACGACCTGTGAACTGACAGGAAGCCAGACACCTCTCACTAACTCTGATTTCAAGTGGCAGACATTGTCGCCCCACGTCCAGAATGCGTAATCGGATCTCATTACCACAAGTTATCTTGGACCGGGCCGAGTCCCCGCGGGCCCTTCACCTCGTGAACTCTGGACGAGGTGCTTCAGCTTCGAGTCGCTTCGTTTCCTCCAGGATTCACTCGAATGTCAGTTTTACTTTTACTGATTCGAGCAGCACAGCTGTCAATACTGAACATTCCCCTCCTTTAAGTGACACCGTGGTCAAGTTGTGTGAGATCACGTCTCGACGGACCTCCTCTTCATCACTCCCCAATTAACAGTGTGAGCGCAGCACTAAATTAAGACCTAATTTGTCAGATGTGAGGTCATTAAATGTGGAAGCAGTTATGTTTAGATGAAGTGTCCTTGGTGACGTCTCATCAGGGCTGATGAAGAGAGGTTTGTTTTCTGGTCAGAGTGAAACCACCTGTTGTTGGATGAGGATTAATAACAGAAGCTTTTGCCTTCATGATTTATTTTGCTGCCTGATTCACTGCCACTCATTCATTCATTCATTTCATTTATTGCACCAAGACTCGACCAGGCTTGAAATCACCTCATCACCCTTGTTGAGGTAGATGAATATAGATATTTTGTATGATTTTGTAAAATGCATTTTAGAGTATAATCACAGTGGAAGCAAGCCCCTCTCTGCAGATGAATAGCGTTGTGAATTTTCATAATCGGCCTCCACAGAGCACATCTGCAATCTGGTTTGGTAAAAACACTTAATGGCTTTCTCATCGCCGGCGCTGCATCGAGCAGCTGTTGACTGCTCTCGGCCTGGATCTGAAGTGCGGCTGCGATAGAGAGGATCATGTCAACGAACTCCCAAATGAAATTCTGCTCTTCAGCATGCGCACCTTTCTGCAGCGTCCACAGAGAGTAGGCAGAGTTTAAAAGCCCATCGAATTTGGTATAAAGCAACAGCAGCGTGGGCAGCGTGAACATGATGGCGGCTGGATTTCTGGATGCAGAAGTTTAAACTGTTACTGCTGCCGACATGTGAGTCTAGAAAATAAGGCACAAAGTGAGTCAAAACATCTGAGCTGAACGTTTTTCCTTTTTTACAATTGATGCTGACATGGATACATACATGGAAGCGAAATGTAAAGGAAAAATATATAGCATTAAAAGGATACTTGAAATAGTCATAAGTCATTTGCATCTTTCCATAGAAGATCTCCACGTGCCTCCTCAACGCCCACTTCCTCCATCCCCCTCAGATCCAGGTCATGATGCAGATGGAGGTCACGGTTTAGAAAAACAATGTCGACTCACGGAAACGAACGTCGATCTCCTGCGATGTTGTGTGAAATGACTGTAACTGAAAATATGAAATGACTAGAACAGAGGGACTTGAACTGTATTTGCACCATGTGACACAGTGTGTTACCGTCTGCCTACTTTCTTGCTGTACATAATATTTTATAAATGATCCTGCTGCGCTCGCTTTCTCCCTCAACATCCATTTCTTTTTACTTTTCCTCCTGAATGTTCTTTTCTCCTCCTCCGTTATCTGTATCAGGGAACGTCTTCATATCACTTATTCATTGGAGAAAAATGTCAAGGAAACGCAGGGGATCAAGGTGCAGCATGAAAAATGAAACCCCGACTTACATCTTCGCTCCACAGAGCGATGGACTGGAATAGAGAGCAGTTTACGTCAGCATGTGTAACTGAATGTACTTTATTAAAACGTTCGCAGTCATTCAATGTTCTTCCTATTTCCTGCAAATATTCAACTATATATGTGGCCTGATGTCGCTGCTCAACATTTCAGGTGCAGATATGATGTTTATATGATGATGTGTCTAATATTAGCTAATTAACTGTGTTATTGTGTGACTTGAACTCTTTAAAACCTCGAAGTCACACGCTAACACAAGCAGTCTGGTGGATTTGAACAGAGCGATATCACTGTCAAATAAAAAGGCTCTTACTCTTTTAAAAAAAAGGGTTTATATCTGTAGAGAACTTTTCCATGATGCTGCAAGATATGTAGAATAACCATCTGAACAAGAACAAGCACTTTTATGTCGCAGCCAGTTTTGTGGCTGTCGGCCGAGAAGATCTACTGGACCAAATCCAAAACTGTTTGTTCCTATTAGAAAATTACCCTTTAATGTGTTAGGCGTTACTAATAATTTACTGATTATTGATCGTTTTGTACTATTCAAATCTCCGGTTTACTGGGACGCTCAAATGTAACATCACTCATGCTATTGTGAGTAAAGCATGTTCATTGTCGATTAGTACAACACAGCCACTCTGAATATTAGCTGCCCATCTGCATTCAATCCAAATAACCTGAGTCAAATACATCTTTGCTCGACATGTACAGGACGGACTCTTGAGTGGATCGATTGCTGTGTGACATGTTGCTGAAACGGCTCGTTGTTGTCGAAGTGAGTCATTCACACATGGTCTCAGACACTTCTGCCCTCACAATGTGTTGCAGTGAATCGGCTCATGTGAGATTTCTAGTAGTCCTCCGTGCATTTGATCACATCTCCCATGAGCCCGTGTTGCATCATGCAAAAGTGGAAATAGTAAGTTGAAAGAATCAGAGGACGAGATTTAGATTTACAGTTTCTGAAAACAGTCATTCAGAAACATCTCATCTCTGTGCAAAATCCTGGATCGTCTCCGTCCAAGTGCAGCTACTCGAGCTGGTGGCGGAGTGTGTGTTGGATCTGAATCTTTCATGACCACCCCGGCGCAGTGTTATGTAACAGAACGTCGGCGGAGAACGTCCTGATGTGTTACAGCAGCCATTATTAATTTATTATCTGGCCGGGGGGAAAGCTGTCTGAACTTCTGAGTTTGCTCAGATCCCAGGACGCTTGCTCACACAGGATGATGGGAAATCTTGCTGCTTTGAAAACCTTTTAATGCTCCTCCGTTTTGTACGTTCAGCAGTTTTTCAGGTAGCGGAACAGATGTTAGAGAAAATGTGAGAACGATGATTGTGTGACTTTGCTGCTTTTTGTTGGTTGTATGTTTGTGCTCTTAGTCAATTCACATTTTTATTATCTACTACATCTCAAACATGTTTCATATCTCTGTAAGTTGCATTTTATAACATTGAAGTGGAAACCAAAGGCTGCCTGGAAGATCACATGGATTGTTTTTGGAAAGTTTGGATCAAACTTGTAACACGCAAGGTCATTAGTTTCCCTGTATTTAAGGCATAAGAAAAAGCTCTTCTCCGACACAGTTCAACAGTCCCTTCACAGCTCTGAATATTCACACGCTGTCATTAACGACGTCGAGGCTCAAAGCAAAGCTGTTTCTCTGCAGCTGCCGTGGAAGCTGTTACAGTCTGAGTGTGCGTTTGGGTTCTCGCTGAGTGACATCACGAGGTGACGCACACATACAAACGCGTGACTCATCGACCGCTAAGTTGTTCACTTAAGAAACGCACGAGGCTGCATGGGAACGACCGGACAAAAAGACTCTCTGGCATTAATGGTCTATTTTGGCCTATGTGTGATTCAGGGTGAATGACACAGAGGAGAGGGAGTGAAGGAGGTCACTGCTGGGTGGATGGATAAATATATAAAGATCAGGCTTACGTATGTCAAGTCCTGGATCTCCTCTGGTGAGTGGTTTACACAGAGAGGGATGACGCTTAAAGCATGAGCACTGAAGCCATAAGTTGCTTTCACATAACCTCATGTCTCTCTTCAAATGAAAAAAGGTAAACGTCTCAGAAGTTGATCTCCTTTCTTCTATTATGTGTCTTGGTGGCCTGATTGACAGTTTTAGTGAACTTCGGGGTTTAAAGAGAAATCATGTTTGCTCTTTCCATCTCACCTCAGTCTGTGTATCATTTCATCCCTGACCGGTGTTGGTTGACCAGAAGTGAGCAGTGAGAGGAGTTGTCTCAGTATTGGTGCAGTAAAAAGAGCCGACTGTATGTGAGGAGAATGGAAATGAAATAATTCCATGTGACAGATCGTTGGCGACGGTGACTTTGAAGTCCTGAGATCTTGGCACCTGGTGCAGGAATCATTGATCCAAACCAATCAGAGGCCAACAAATACAGCGCCGTCGTCTTGCGGTTCAGACCAGAGCAACACACTGAACCTCTGTCTCCCCTGACTGATCCTGCTCATAAGCATCGGACAGACACATCACACCACGTCAGCGGTGACTGGAAGCTGTGTGTTTCTGAACACACTGAGGACACAAACGGACCGAGCGGAGGTCGATCATGTTGCAGGAGTGATTCAAATTTTTATACAAACTTTTGAAAGTGAGCCACTGATGCCAATTTTTATACTTATATCAGGTGGAATTTGAAACTGTGGCGCTTTTCTCAGAGGCTTCTTCCTGATCCACTGTGGTTTGGATCGCACCTCATTTGTGTGTAGCTCCGGGCTAAAGCATCTGTCGAATTAATGAATGTAAAGGCAACTTCTGAGAAGCAACAACAACAGAACGACAACCTTTGGAGACATTGTTCAAGTTGAGTTGATCCTGCAAAAGTAGGTTTTCAGTGCCGGCACCTGCCACTCAAATCCACTCAGACCAAAGCAAACATTATATTGGCTAAACTGCATCGAGCACTAAGCAGGCGGCTACGTTACAAGAAATGTGACCCCTCCACTGCGAAGCCGCCGTCCTCTTCCAGCTCGTCACTCGGTGCCACAGCCAAGAGACCCAGAGCACGTTTCTGACAAGTCGCCGTGGCTCCCTGCCCTCTTCTCGTGCCACCTGACAAGCCAACACCGACTGGGCATCGGGAAATGGAGCCAAGCGATTACACTGCTGACCTCTCAACTTGGCGCCGTGATGCCGAGGGGACAGATGAGGACGGGTGTCGGGAGACCGAGTTAGGACAAAATATCCAGATGGTGCACAAAGACAGAGAGAAAAAACGATGGCTGTGAAGCGTTAACTCGTGTGTCAAGTGTCTTCTTCCATTCATCAGCCCCCCCCCCACCACCCTTTTCTATATGTAACAGATCTCAGCTTTCTTTTCTGCTCCTCAACACGCTTTCTTACACGCCCTTATATAGCTGGTTGGTTGCTGTGGGAGTCCCTGCTTTGCTTCCCACCCCGCGACTTCACCTCTCTTATAAATACCCCAGTGTTACTAATATGGCTGTGACCTGTGGGGGAGGCGGGGGCAACGCAGGACGAGCTCTGGGGAGTAGTTTTGGACAAACAAGTTGAAAATTACTGGCAACTCAATTTTGTTTTAGTATTGTTGGTGTTGTCTTGACATTTCTCTTCTTCAGAGCTTTAGAGATTTCTGCAGAAGATTCTTTGTTTTGTAAGAAAACCTTTTTGGGATTTGGGATTGTTGTAATCTGTGACAGAAGAGCATGCAAACAAATACAAAACTACACTCTGAGTCATTTCCATGCAGCACAAAGTCAAAAAAAGTGTCTGCATCACAGCAAAATTCATCAATGTGACTCAACCCATTCATTGCAGAATTAAGAAAACATGTTTCTAAAATGGTTGTGTGTCTGTGTAACTTGATATTCTTCTGCTTCCAGGCAGTGTTTGATGAAGAAACACCTAATTATTCAATCACTGGTGACATTTGATTTCTTGTGTTCACATTGTGCCGGTGTTACCTCAGGACCTCGGGCGATAGAGGAACTGACTGAACTGATCTTTGGAGATGATAGAAATCAAACAAATATCCCCAAGACATTTGTATTATCTAAGTTGAAAGAAGAAGAAGAGCAGAGGATGGGACTGTAGAAAAAAAGAATATCTTTTTATTAATAATAATAATAATAATAAAGATCCCAAATTTAAATGCATTCGGTATCGAGGTCCTCAGGTAACGACAGCACTGCAACACTTTACCTTAAGTCCCCCTGTTTAACATTCATAAGCAGCATATAAACATTTCATACATTTATTCTATTTATCTTTATTAATGTAGTGGTTTATAAACAGATAATGTTGGATGACATTATAGTGAAACACAGTTGTAATAATATGAAATATATTTTTATAAGTTACTATTGTTGAATAAATTGCACACTTGAAAATGTCCTGGTATTTATATTTGTTAATTATTATAATAATTATTATGATGTTATAGTAATTCATCAAATGTATGTATGTTGCTTATAAATTCTGAATAGAGGAACCTTAAAGTCAAGTGTAACTGTTTGAATGAGGCTGTAATCGCCCTCGTACAATCTCAGTGTTTAAGTTTGGACCCATTCTGTCTCCTGTGAAGGAAACTCCCATTTGTTGTAAACCTGGAGGCTGTGACTATTGTGCTTTGCCCTAAAGCGTTACCTCTTCTTGCAGTTGATCACGAGTCAAGCAGCAATTATCTTTCAGGTATGTTAAGGTCTGCCCTTTGTGTCTGTAAAAGCTGGCTGCGAAACACAGATTCCTCTGCTGCTGCAGAATCTGCTGATTGTTCTCGTCCTCTCCTTGACTGCAGTTTGGTTTAAAACCCATGAACGTGACAAGCGGACGTCTCAGACCAATGGAGACTGAACTGCTTTCAAAGTCCAGCTGTGCCCGTTTGAGTCTAGATTTTGGCTTCGTGTGCCAAAGCAAGCTGATTGAATTGTGAGAGATAAAGGGGAATTGTTTGAGAAAGGCTCCCATCTGATCCAACCTCGCACCCATTTCTTCATGCAACCCTCGATGACCATGATGCTTCACCCAAATCACAAAAACAGTCTCACCTTGCAGGTAGTTTTGGTTTTTGTATCAAGAAACCACCACCTCAGTCCAACAGAAGTGAGTGGTAATTAATTTTTTTGTACATGAGAGAAATATTTGAATTGAAACGACTTAGTCTCAATGAAAACAGCAAAGTCTGTAGAATTCATTTTAGAAGCTCAAATTAAATTCCATTCACCTCCATGATATTGTGGTGGGACATAAATCAAAGACACATATCGATACCACTGTCACATGTGTCCTTTCAATATGAAGCTATAGCCAGAAGGAAATGAACTTATCTTAAATCCATATATTAATAAAATCTAAAAGTGATACCTCCTGGCTTTATGGGGTTATTTATGTGCGGGACTATTTCTTGGCAGGGAGAGATGACAGGACTCGCAGAAGACTGGCTTCATACTGAACAGACAGATATGACGATGGCATCTGAACTATTCCTCAAAGCTCAGCATAACTGAAACTATCTGCACGGCTGGACAGAAACAGGAGCGAGACAATATGCTATTATTTCTAATTTGGGTGAAGTTACCCTTTAAAGTAGAAGAAGCCTCACCCTGATTGGAACCTTTCCCATTAGCTGTTACATGCTGATTATCCTGCTTTAGTGTTTCAAGGGAAATCAGCCAATGCTCCTAACTAGATTAGAGAAAAATTGGCGCTGGGTCCAATCATGAGCTAATGCGTCTGGACTCCGGAGACCAAAAGAACGGATGGCATTAAAGACTGCTGGTGAAGAGCGACGAAGCACACGCACGATCCCACACGATTCATACTGTACAAGCTATTTGTGCTTCTGGGGCTTATTAAAGTGATCTGCTTTGCAAACTGCACCAACGCTTGACGCACTTCATACAAAATGTAGAGAGGAGAAGCAATAAAATGGACGAATTCGGACAAAGAATGGACAGTGAGTCATTTTAACTGTGAGAAACACAGTTTATAGATAAGAGATATGCTTAAATCTGTGTATTGACACTATGTGTAAATATGTATGCGCATGTATGCAGCTGCTTAACTTTGGCAAAGTGTGAGCTCCTCTCCGTTCCAGCGACACCTGTCGCAGCGTCTCTTCCCCTTCGACATAGTTGGCTCAAGTTCTGCCCCTCTTGTTCTGTCCGTGCTCTTCTCACGCCGCCTACGAGGGCTGTCAATTGTTGGCTTCAGTTTCACTCAGATTTAGAAAGTGCAAGGCAGCGATCCCATGCTTTTGCTTTTAAAGGCCTTGAAATTAATATGAGATTCTGAAGGGGTTAAGTCGTGTAAATGAAGCTGAAAGTATGTTTTTAATGGAGCTCTGAGATTAGGAAAAGCCTGTCGTGGACAGATGAGTGAATCTCTAAGATCAGTCAGAGTCAGAGCTCATGTGATACTAAATCCAGCTTTCTCTTTATCTCCTCTCTCTCTCTCTCTCTCTCTCTCTCTCTCTTGCTCTCTCTCTCTTTCTCTCTCTCTCTCTCTGTCTCTCGCTCTCTCTCTCTCTCTCTCTCTGTGTCCAGCTTGCAGCCCAGGTTCTGGACGATCTTGACGATGAGGACATCGGGTTCGGCCTGGTGGATGAAAAGAAGGACTCTGCTGTTGCCAAGAAGCTGGGTCGGTGAAAACAGCCTAACTGTCAATGATGGCAGGAGAAAAGAAATCTTTGGCTCAGTGTAAATGAAATCCTGTGAAAAAAAGTTCTGCACAATCTCACAACTCAGCAAATTCTCTAGATTTTACAAAGAGGCCTTTTTTCAAACATATAACCATAATATATATTAACATTTAAACCGAACTGTCTCCAGTCGTGTAATAGATTTAGTTTTTTCTGTGCAGGTGTTTGACACCTGATTATTGATTCATCATCTTTATATTTCTTGCACCACTTTATACAGCAATGAAAAAATACGACTTTAATCTGCTAATTTCGAGGAGCACGTGTGTGGATTTTTTTAAATGAATTAATACATAACTGACGAAACAAAACTACTAACTAATAAGTCTAATAAGTGTAAAAATATGTTCATGCTAAATGCAATAAATTGGACATAGTTCTGAGTGTAGAGAATAAATGAAGCAACTCTGCCCTCCAGTGTTGACTGAAGATGTCACAGCTTCTTTAGAGCAACAGGTGCTACAGCTGTCAACCGTGACCCAAACCCGACCCTGTAAACCCAAACACACGAGTTTAAGAGTGAAGAAAGTGCCCTGACATATCCAATAATATCCTATACTTATTTATCACACTCATAGTCCGGAAACAGAAAGCTCTGTGATAAATCTATCTTTACACTGCTGTTACCAAATGACACATGGAGCAATAAAAATAATCCGAACAGCAGTTCAACAGCAGTGTTCCTACTGAAGTGATGAAGTGGAGGCTACAAATTATTCCTTCATTATCAAGCTATTTCGGTGGTTTACTGCAAAAACAAGACTTGTAATGCTACTTTAAAAATACAAAAACTATTGCTGTGCTGTACAAGTAATGCAAACATTTCCCAATAGTACTGTAGCAAATTAAAGTTTTCCAAAAGCTGCAGAATCAATCACTTGAATTTTCCGTATGAATATGCATAATACTAAAATTGGAATGACTGTTTGGCTGTAGAAACAACACTTGTCTCTCGCCAGGTCTGGAAGAGGTGGAGAGCATCTACATCTTTGCCGACAATGAGATCATCGAGTACGACGGAGAGCTGGCCTCCGACACCCTGGTCGAGTTCCTCTATGATGTAAGTAGTTTATGGTCAATGATGAGGGACGGTGCCGAGTGCTGTGGCTAAATTTAGACTGTGGTTTGATCCGGTGACAGACTCAGGTTGTCTGAGGGGCAGAGGAGGAAAAATTTAGAGGGCAATTGGATCCACAGATAGTCATATTCCTAACTGTAGTATTTGTACACAAGATCGACCAGCGAAGATATTGACACCCAGATATTAGTATTGATATAAACGACTGATGTACATTTTTGTAATGTTGACCGCAGTAAAATTTTGTCCACCCTAAACTATTAAAAATCATCATATATTTGCCTCTTGTCTCTCGTCAGGTGATTGAAGACCCTGTTGAGATCATCGACAACGAGCATGAGCTGAAGGGTTTTTACAACATGGACGAGGTCATCAAGCTGGTCGGCTATTTCAAGAGCGAGAAATCTCCACGTAGGTTGAAGATGATGGTCTAAAGATTGAGCTTCAAGTGGGTTGTTTGTAAAAGAAAATGCTGTTAAAAACTTTTTCCCGATTTTCTCCATCCAGATTTTATTGAGTACGATGATGCTGCTGAGGAGTTCCACCCCTTCGTCAAATTCTTTGCCACATTTGACCCCAAGGTTTGAATTGTCTGTTTGAACGCTGTGTGGATTTATCTTTACGTAAGATTGTATAAATGAGCTTGGGAACCTTGTATTTTCTGTCCGATTCTTCACTTCGCATTATTTCAGATCGCCAAGAAGCTGAAGCTGAAGCTGAATGAAGTCGATTTCTACGAGCCATTCATGGAGGAACCCGTCACCATTCCGGGAAAGCCCTACATCGAGTCTGAGCTTGTTGAATACATTGAACAGCACGACAGGTGAGACCCTGCGTGACACTACGGTAACATTAATAACATCCATGACGAACAATAAATCCTTTGCAGGTGACATTACATGATCCACTCCTGGACAATCGAAATAGCAATATAATTACTTTAAATTAGTTTTTCTTAGAAGTCACCGGAATATGACATTTGATTTTCGATGTCTGAATGTTTCAGGCCCACTCTGAGGAAGCTTGAGCCTCACAGCATGTATGAGATCTGGGTAAGAGCTTTGAAGTTTCTCTGTCACTAACAAAAGGCATCGGTTGAACGATGCTAATTCTTTCTCTCCATTAAAACGTATATTTCTTGTCAGTCAAGCGAGCAGAAATATTGGACGTTGTTGTCTTGTCCACCTCTTTGTGTTCACAGGAGGACGACATTGACGGAGAGCACATTGTTGCCTTTGCTGAGGAAGACGACCCAGGTACATTTCTACCTCTGCGCCTCTTTGTTTAGAGTTGAAGCACTGATACGATCACATGTCAGGCCGATGCTTTAGGCCACCTGTGCCTGACCTCTGAACTTTTCCTCAGACGGTTTTGAATTCCTGGAAATCTTGAAGGAGGTGGCACGCGAGAACACTGACAACCCCAACCTCAGCATCATCTGGATCGACCCTGACAACTTCCCCCTGGTATGAATTCCTGTAACTGTGCGTCAACAAGTGGGCACATGTTATTTAGAGCAGTCTGGTATATAAACCTAACCATGTGCTTCCCTCTGTCTGTATCTGACTTTCAGCTGGTGCCATACTGGGAGAAGACCTTCCGTATCGACCTCTCTTCTCCTCAGATTGGTGTGGTCGATGTTGAGGATGTAAGCAACCTTTCTCATTGCTGGCAAAAACCTAACATGAAAAACAGAAGGAAAGAAGGATTCAAGTTTTCTTGAATCCAGGGACACGATCCGGATGTTCGACACACTACACAACAGAAAACACATTAAATTGCAATCAATAGTTTATCATCCTGCATTTCAATACGTTTTTTTAGGTGATGATTTTGTCATTTTGTAAATATTTGCGTTCCTGTTGTTGGCAGGCCGACAGCGTGTGGATGGAAATGGATGACAGCGATGACATGCCCTCAGCCGACGAGCTCGAGCAGTGGATTGAGGACGTTCTCTCTGGGAAGATCGACCCAGATGATGATGATGATGATGATGACGATGATGACGATGATGATGATGATGATGATGATGATGATGATGATGATGATGATGATGATGATGATGATGATGATGATGATGATGATGATGATGATGATGACGATGATGATGATGATGATGATGATGATGATGATGATGATGACGACGACGACGATGATGATGATGACGATGATGACGACGACGACGACGATGATGACGATGATGATGACGACGACGACGATGAATAAATGTTCACTACCATCTTTCACTTCACTAAGATTTAGCCAGTAATGGCAAAACCTAAAACTAGCACCATATTTTTCTAACATCTTGCAGCAAACACACTTTATGTCTGTTTGCTTCCTGTAAAGTTTCCTGTAAGGGACAAATATAATGATCCTATGGGAAACTTTTACTGTGAGTCAGGGAAGGAGATTTTCAAAGAAGCAGATGGTTTGCGTCTCTGTTGATGAACAGGGTTGCAGCTTAAAATGTTAGTGTGTTATATGTCCTTTGTTACTGTTAATAAAATATGATAATCTCTCACCTCAGAGGTTCACAATGAACGTGAGCGAAGAAGCTAACCCGACATTTTCTACCTAATGTCACAGACCGGGGTTCACCCCTTTATCATTTTCTCCAATTTACTGTAATCCTGTTTCAATGACCTGTTTTCTACTTGATGAAGAGAAGAAACAAACACTTTCTTGTACTATTTTTAAAGAGAATAAACCTAAACTCACTGGACAGTCTTAAGATTGTTGCAATCTTGGAAAACAATTAAGATACTGGACAATTAAAAAAAGTGACCTTAACAATTTGTTTCTCATATTAAAAACGAAAGACAAAAACATTTTAAAACATATGTTGTTTGTTGTTGTCATTGCTATTTTTACTTGGTTTTATTTTCACTTTGTTGTCTTATTGTGTAAAATGAGGAACGTGTTTGCGATGAGGATAAAAAGTCAGCCAGTAACGGATAGTCATCACTGAAAAACCCAGAAAGAAGCAGCCTGAGTAATGAAGTGAATCAGACCTGAAGATGATTCTTTCCATTTGGTGGACGGATTAAGAGGAACCACTGGACACTTCAACACAACTCTAATCTACAGAAAAGATATTACAAACATCAGCAGAACGCAACAAAATACATCGTCAAATCATCCTGCTGATAGCCAATCAGGTCAGATGTCATCTGGGACGTCCAAGGTGAAGGGAGAACAGGTGAGAGACTAATGGATCAGGATCTCATCTTTCAGCAGGACAACACATCCCAAACACAACACAAACATGAAATCCAGATTCTTGAACTGAAGAACAAAGAATGCACAACAGGCAAATAGGCTCTGTGTTGCACATAAATACACCATCAAATTAAAAAATAGCTAAAAGAGATTGAAAACTTGTTGATTCAATGGCAACATCAGAAAGATTGATGTCTTGGTTTGAAGCATTTATTTGACAACATGCACAAAAACATGCTTCATTACATTTTTCACTAGTGGAGAAAATACATGGATATAAACGTGGTGAAGATTAGATGGTTTTAGTTCACACACTGACAATATTAACTAAAAAAAAGGATTTGTAGCAGTTTAATATAGACAAGTGGCTAAACCTGGGTGAACATTGCCGTCCATCACCCCAAACTGAACTGTCATCACTCATGCAGCTTTGAGAATATGTAACTTGGCACATGTTATTTTAATCATATTCATGTTACAAAATGTTGGACCAGGCTCAAGGTATAATAGAAAGATTGCTCAAGAACAAAAGCACATGCCAATATTTTTTTATGTAAGAAAAGCCTTAGCTATTTGTGACAGAAGTTATGAATATCAGGCCAATATTGAGTCTGACAACTGGAATCCAGTGTCTACTAACGAGGGCGGCAGTGTCCGGCTCTTTTGTCTGGCCTTTGATTGGTGTACTTCTCAAAATGCACAGGAAGGCAGCGGTTGACAACAATATTACAAGCCACAATCACCTTTTTCTTGCTTTTCACAGGTCTTCTAATTTTGCAGCTCTTCTGGTCTCTGACAGTGATGTCATACACCACCATGGCAGAGCTGCTGATGCACAAGTTACCAATGCTATATAACAGCGGCCGGCCATTTCCATTACAGATCTTCTCGACACGTCTCTGATCCCGCCTCATGATGAAGGACTGCCGCGTTCTGTGGCACAGTCCATACTTCCTGATGTACCTGCAGAATGAAATCAGTGTTTTACTGCATCGTACAACATTTTTACACATTTTACACACAAAAATATGCCATTGACTCCCTTCCCACTGCCAGTAGACCAGTTTCTGTTTCTTTCTGATGTGTCAAGTCGAAGTCACGACCGTGGTGGAACACGGGGAACAGTGGAAAGCAGCATGGAGGCCAGTGACAATGTAACGACATGGCTATTTGTTTTTGAATGTCTTTTACTTCAGTCCCTCGCTTTGGCCTTTGAAACATAAATACGACCATGATTCTGAAAAAGTTGGGACGTTATTTAAAACCAAACTAAAAGCAGAAGGCTGTTACAGTGAACTCATTGACTTAACCGTTCAGCTCACCATTCCCATGCAGACTTCGAACGTCGGTCAAAAGACTCCTGCAGGATGTGTTTCTGAACAAATCTGGCATATGCATTGTTGTCCGAGGCCTGTTCACAGGGCCGTCCGTACCCATGAACCAGGACGAGAGTGAACGCGACGGCGATCAGGACGACCTTCATCTTGTCTAGAGTCAGACACATAATGAGAAAACACGCTGAAAGACGAGACACCAAAATAACAACTGTACGTGCAATATAGAAAATTAAGTGCAAAATTAAATGTTTGATAGAATGTGAATGATGATCGCGTTGTGAGTTTGTCAAGTTCAATAATCTTAATGGAGACTAGTGTGGGTTTTAGACTTAACTTTTACATAAATTACTATGTCTAATAAAACCATTAAGTAATTTTGGCTTCATCTGCAGAACGTATGTTTCCTCAGCAGCTCAAGAACCAAATATTTAACCTTGTATTTATTTCCATTGTAATTTATTAACTCCTTTAATATCTTTATTTTCTGTCTTGGTTTTTTCTTTTGTTGTTGTTGTTTTTCTTTGTAACATTTGATCTGAAAAGGTGATCTATACATTAAAAGCTTTCATTTACTTAAGTTATGTCAGTGAGAAGATTAGCTAACTCATGAAAACCAATATTCCAATACTATAATAAAACAATTAATTTTCATTAGCGATGAGTTCTCTCACCTGCTCTGATCAGTCAGCCTCTGCTAATGTTGCTGCGTTAATCTGCAGGGGATCGACGTTTAAGTCTCTGCTTGAAGTCCATAAATATTTGCCCCTTTTTAAACTTCCTCTTGTGAACATTTGATCACAACCAATCAGCTCAAAGAGTTTAACAGCCAATTAAAAAACAGTCGGCTGCCTTTTTACTATATATGTCTATAATTAGTGAATTATTGCACAGTAGGTTAATGTGGATGCATTTGTTGATGCTCTTTTGCTAAATGAGGAAGTGACAAATATGAACTACTGGATGTGTGAAACTGTCAGGAAGACACACCAGAAAAAGACTTCATTCTTCATGTGTTCATACAAAAGCACTGCACATGATCTGCAGCCCACCCAGTCAATAAAACAAATGCAGAACAGACTAGACGTGAAAGCATTGCAATTTTGTAAGTAAGTATAGTATTTGTAAGTATGTAAGTGTTTGTAAGTATAACAGCAGCGGCATGCAGGACGTTTTCACTGGTGTGTGATGTTGAGGGTCAGGAACCACAACAAAGGTAATGTTGAACATTGTTTTATTTTATCATGAAAGGGAAAACAGAAAAAAACAATCTTGTATTATTCCAGTATACATGCAATCTTCAATCAGCGAAATATGAAAATTATAACTGATAAAATGAAGAAAATACCCGACAAACAAACAAATACCCGTTCTATTCATGTATTCTCAATTCACACACACACGTACATAAATATCTCAGACATTTTGACCAGGATTCATTTCGCAAAATGTCAACAATGTCAAACTAAACTAAACTCAAAAATACTCATAATATCACAATCCTTGCATGAATAAGAGTAATAACAATGTGCAGTTTAAGAAAAAAAACTTGGATGGAAAAAAGTATTTCCCAACACCTCAGCTGATCAGGCTAGAAAACCAAAGTGCTGTCAAACGTCAGACCACAGCGAAGTGCTGCTCTACACCCAAACACGTACATTTCATATCAAATGATGCAACTTTTATCGCAACACATGCCCTTCATGAAACTACTTCTGCTTTCTCACAGCAGAGATAATCAGAGGATCCGAGTTTTTCCCATTTTGTTCAAGATGTGGACTGAAATATGGGAAAATCTCACCTCTGAACAAACACTCAGTGAACGAGTAGATGTGAGATTGAGCCGTCACATCATAGAAGGACACAAGGCCTTCCTTGTAATCCACGAACACTCCCACCTTCTGAGGTTTCACCTTCAGGGAGAGGCAGACAGGTGGCGCTGTCAGTGCTGCGTACTTGTCATCTTCATAATGCACAGTAACCCAGTAACCATTATCTGGGTTCAGTGAGAGTTTCCCTTTGCGGTTTGCGTCGCGTCTTGCCACACCCAGGTCCCATCCAGTCTTGTTGCTGACCTCCACCTCCCAGTATGACCTCTCGGAGGTCAACCTGTTGGTCCCCAGGATGCTGCCAAACATGTCAAACCTCTCTGGGGCATCAGGAACTTTCTGGTTCTTTCCGCCGTCTCTCACTTCCTTTCCATCGGGAGAAAGAACAAGCCGCTGGTGTGCAGTGGTTGGGTCCAGCTTCACATCCACTGCAGTCGAAAAGAATAAAACAGAAAAATGGATACAGGATCATGGTGCATATGGAGAGACCTTTGATGAGATGGTCATTTTAACCCAAACTACAATGTTTCTCTAAACCTAACCAAGTTGTTTTTGTGCCTAAACCTCACCAAACCTGAACCAAACCACAGATTTATTAACACTGATGTGCAACAGTTCTCAAAGGCACAAACAAATGATGTTGTCTTGCCAGTGGAGGAGTCTAATTGTGTACATCCATGAGGTCTAAAAAACATGACGAGTGCATTTCCTTTACGGCAAAACATTTGCAAAGTCAATTTTTCTTAAAGGTTTGAATCATGCATTGGGTTTCGTATTGAAGGCTTTTTTTAAAGACTTTGAGGATTTGTTTTTCCCTTTATCTCTTCTGTCATTTACTAGTTTCTTAACATTAACACATTAATGCAACTAAGAAATTTCAACCATCATAATATATGTTTCATTCATGTCTTTCAGGTTTTTTATAGGTAGTGCAGTAAAAGGCCTAAAAACTGACCAGCACATACATTCTGTTGAACTGTGTTGTAAACATGATTACAACACTTGTGTTGTTGTACAACACAAGTGTTGTAAACATGTACAACAACACAAGTGTTGTAATCAACTGTGGTACAACGCTTGTCCACACATATATACCACTGTGACTGGTCAGTTTGTCGGCCTGTCTCTGGCCTTCGCTTCTTCTTCCTTTTCAAAGATCTTTGCATGGGAAGAATCAGAGTGCCACTTTAGAAACCTAACAAGATGTATTTTGGTATTTTAATATGACGAAAAGAGATGTTGCTGCCCCATTTTTTTTTGGGTTGGAGGGTTGATTTGGATTGGGATTGAAGTGACTTCTGTGCAGGTGCTGCTATTTTGGTACGACCTAATGATCATAAAGCAAAAACAAGAAAATAAAACATTTTTCATTTGGCACATGTTGTAATTTGTAGATTCTGTACTAATACATACTTCAGTGAATTACTGCCTCTGAAAACACTCTGTCAAGTCCAATTCTGGGCAACAAAAACATATCAGGAACTCAAATATGATGAACACAAAAAAGCTTGACCCTGGTGAACGTGAAATCTTAATTTTGAAGGGTTGCATTTCTACAAGAACATTTTGGATTGAACTTCCTCTGTGATGTTTTTACACTAGAGCATCTACAATATACAGTCTGACATCTAGAATAAAATGTAGAACAATCACCATTTTTTTCCTGTTTAAATAATCACAGTAATTTTAAAGTTTTGAGTCACGCACCTGCAAACGAGGGAGTCCTCTTGAGTTCTGTTGAAAGAGAAATTACAAGTGGTTATGAATTGAATCCAGGCCTCGATTCAAATAAATACTAACCTTGATAAACTTCAGAAGCACTTACCAACAGAAGAGAGCTTCTCCAGTTCCTGGTGAATTTGTTTAATCATGTTTGATGTTGTACTTCTTAATGTACCAAAAGAGAACGAAGTGTCGACAATCTTCCAATCTTGAGATTCATCCAGGGCTGTTAGAGGAGGAAACTGCACACGTGTCCAAGGGAGAAATGTCAGATCGTCAGCATAAAATCATGTTCTTGAATCACAAATACAAAACACGTGAAAACATTAGACAGTTTTGTTGATGATCTCTAACTTATAATCAATACACATGTAAATATTGAAGCTGTTTCAGCAAAACAGTGAATATTCCTGAAGCTTCCTTTGAATCCGTCCACATGAAGCAGAGGAGGCATCATGATTTGACTGCGATGTCAAATATTCTGGGCTCACCTGCAAGCCTGGGTTTACGTCCAACTCATCAATTTCCTCTTTGAGTTTGTCGATTTCCTTTTGCAGTTTCTTGACCAGATGTTGTCCCTCTCTCTTTACTCTGCTTGTCCTATAAACAACACACAATAGACGCTGCATGCCGTACATTCCCAGCATTGATTGGCCCAAACTGTGGCGCCATTAATGTCATACATCACTGTTAAAATGTGACTGACCTCTCCTCCAGAGGTTGAAGGGCTTCCTGCCGAGCATCTTCCACAACTCTCATCACCTCTGAGAACGCATTGTTGATCTCCAGCCATTCAGATTTCAAGTTGTCCTGAAGAAGAGTAACGGACAGCGAGGAGTTTTAAAGACGTATGAATCAAAACCAGAATCAAAAGCATCACAGCTCACCTGGCAGGCTTCAACAGATGATATGACTTCAACCATGTTTTCTTCTCTCATCCTAATTTTCTGCTGTAAATCAGCCCTGGTCCTGTCTTGCCATGCCTTGGATAAAGACAAAAAGTACTGATATTAGTATTCACACATAGTGACCAGTCGCATGCACACAAAAACGTACAATGACACTACTGATCAATGTAAAATGGACTGATAAAGATGGAATCTAATAAGTGCTTAAAGGCTAAATTAGAGGTTCAAAAGATTTCAAAATATGAAATACCGAGTAGAGTCAGAGCAAAGTCACTATGATTCATCTGGTAACTATAAATAAACTTTTGTGCCAATCCATGAAGTGATGTTGAAACATTTCAACAAGTGAAACACTTTGGCCTCATGATGGCACTAGATATAAAGTCAGAGCATGAGAAATGTCTGGACAAGATTTCCCACAGTTCTTTGAGATATCTCAGTCTTGCACCAAAGTGCTGGACGGACTGAGCGACAATAAACATTTCATCCCTTGAACCACACCAGCAGATTAAAAGCAATTAACTGAATATGAGAACTTTCTTACCTTTAGTAGTTTTTGAGCCTCCCTCTCTCTCTGCCGCTCTCTCTCCCTCTCTCTCTGCCGCTCTCTCTCCCTCTCTCTCTCCAGCTCTCTCTCTCTCTCTCTCTCTCTCTCTCTCTCCTTCTCTCTCTCCCTCTCTCTCTCAGCTCTCTCTCCAGCTCTCTCTCTCTCTCTCTGTCGCTCTCTCTCCTTCTCTCTCTCCCTCTCTCTCTCCAGCTCTCTCTCCAGCTCTCTCTCTCTCTCTCTCTGTCGCTCTCTCTCCTTCTCTCTCTCCCTCTCTCTCTCCCTCTCTCTCTCCCGCTCGGTCTCTTCTGGTTGGACTTCGGTGATCGTTGGAATATTCCAGAGCAGTTGTCCCACCTAAAGGATGAAAGTACTCAGTGCAAGCCTCACCATATTTGTTTACAAAGAGTAAAATTCTGTCCAACAGGTAAAAATGTAAGTTAAACGGATGCATCTGGATGGTCTTGTTCGAGAGGTGATTTGCAGGTCGAAGCTGGATTTGCTCTCCAGCCGGACGTTTAGCCAAGTGTAGAGTCTGCTGTACCTGCTGTGCACCAGTGGAGAAATCAAGCGCTCGCCGAACTTTGGTGGTGGTTTCATAAGATCTCTGTGGCGTTTCGAACACTGTAGAGAAAGAAGAATTGCACAAGTCAAACAAACTCTTGATTTTTTATTTTTGCTGTTATGAAGTAATGGCAGGTGTAGACACTCACCAGAGCTGAGCGAAGGGGTGAAGAAATCCATCAAAGGCTCTTCTACTCTGATTGGAGATCCAATGAAGGTATATTTAGGAACGTAGCTGCTAAATCCAAACTGTTGGCTCTCAGGGATCCTCATCCCCTTCGGTGTGCATCCCTTCTTCCCCTGGTGAGTTCTCAGACCATGGTAGGTCGTAACTTTGGACCAGCCACAGCAGCCGCAAACCTGGAGGCTCATGTTTGCTGATTATCTGCAGGAGTCAAATGCACATTTTCATCCATTTGTTAAGTTTAGAAAAACACATGCAACAGTTGCTTCTTAGTGTTCAGGAACAATATTATAGCAAAGCTGGAAACAGTTGTCTCATGAGGCATATTGTACCCAGTCTTTCATCAGTGTCCACAACAGACTTTGAGGTCAATTAGATGAATCATCCTAAATTGTTTTTCTTGTACATACTAACCTGCTAACTTTTAGTTCTTTGTTCATTGCTTAATTTAAAGGAAAGGAAACAAAATGAAAATGCAATTTAAAGATCTTAATACTCGTGATGATTCTTTTGCTGCCATACAACATCATTACTTTAATTTCACTTTCAATTTACAAGCCTGATTGTAAAAAGTTGGGACACTGTGTAAAACATAAAAAAAACTGAATGTGACACTTTGCTAATCCTTTTGGACAGATACTTGAAAACTGTACAAAGACAATATATTGAATGTTTGACCTAAATATCTGCAATTATCTGAATTTGATGGCAGCAACACGTTTCAAACAAGTTGGGATGAAAATGAAGATGAAGTTGTTTAGATTCTGTTTTTTTTTTAATGTTTTAAAAGCGTCCCAACTTTTTTGGAATCAGGATTTTATGATGACTGACTGTATCTGTTTACAACATGGGTGTGCAGGACTGAGATTAGGGAGTGATGAGTCTCCATCTAGTGGTACTGAGTTTATTGTACAGTTCAGTTGAGTACGTCCTGCAGCAAATTATACACAACCAGAAAGTAGTAAAAAGGAATGAAACTGTTTTTTACTGCTGAAATGTCAGTGTCAACAGGAAAACCTTGCCAGTATCATCACGAGGACTGAATCATTTTGACTGAAGGAGTGCTTCTCCCTCCTCTCTGTGTTCAGACTGGTGAACTCTCACTCTGCTGGATCCCGGCTGATGAGACACACCTGCACAACCTGTTCACCTGCTGCCCGTCAGCTCATCAGCCTGCGACCGACCACTGTGGCAGCCTACTTTATATTCTAGTGATTAAATCTCATGTGTTTTCATGTTCTAATTCCGACTGCAACTTCTCAGCGTCCACTGTACGTCCTGTACTTTGATCCACCCTCATAACACACTGATCCTGGACTAAGTCTTAGGATTAGATCAAACTTTATTGATCCTGGGAGGAACTTTCTGACAGCAGCACAAGGAGACGTTGCAGGATACAGATACAAGGTTAGAAAGCCAAAACCAATAGTGCAGCTCTCCAATAATCCAGATCCAAGTGGCATAAATACAGATTATAGATTGTGTGCATAATTAATTTAAACAAGCATAATGTAAAAAACTGAATAATAATAATAGATCAATAATAAATATGAATGAAGGCAATACAATACAATACAAACAGAACCAAAACTTTCAATAGAGGAAACTTTTTTCACTCAGACGGACAGCCCATTGAAAATGTGTGTTTTACACACACTTCCTTTTTATTCTACACACACACACGTTTGTGCACACCCTGAAACCTGTGGGTTTATCCTGCTTCGCGTTCAGTCTCCTGCTCTCAGGTTCTATTGTGTCATTTGTTTGCACTGTCAATAACAGATGACAACACAACTTTGCAAAATAAATTGAGCTCTGGTAACATTTAATCGTCTAGAAATCTGAATAATTTCTTTAACATTATTGCCTTCTTCAGCAGAACATTAGCATTTTCCCATATGGGGAACATAAACAGCTGAACCAAAGTAAGAAACGACTCAATCAGATGAGAGCACCAGGAGCTTACCTTTCGCTCTCTAACGCCGCTGCTCCTCTGTGATCTGTCTTTCATTTCTCGTCTGTCCTCGTCTCTGTTGGACACTTTCAGTTTCATTTCAGCTAAAATGACACTCAGGTTTTCCATTAACTGCCTCAAGCAAGACTTGCAACATCTAAGTGTTCTTAAGCAACGCTAGTCTTTTGGGATTTTGGTGTGATGTGTAATGGAAAAAGGATGTTAATTGGATGTTCACTTCCCTCTGTATTAACATATGGAAAGTAATGTATTGTGGACAGTAAGTCATTTAGCAGAGCAGCTTAAAAAGTACAGTTTCTCTTATCTGAAGACATTTAAACATGTTTAACGTTAATGAGCTGATGTTAATGAACTTTATCAGATAATCAGTGTAACATAAGAACAGGCTTCTGTTTCCACTTCATCCTGACATGACGAGCAAACAGAAGAAGAGAGGGCAGGGGTCAGAGGAGTGACTGATGGTTTTTATATAAGCACAGAACAGAAGAAAACCAACTGTCTTTCCTTTGGTCTCACATTATTTTTTCTACATCTCAAAGATGAAATGCACAACAAGACATTCAATAAAATATTTTTCAAATTCTACTGCAGGTCTCGAGTGAGAGGATGTGAGACTATGAGAGCTGTTGCTTGCGTATTCAACTTTTCATTCGTAAGAGGAACACAGTGTTCATTTTTCTCGAAGTCACATGGTCTCACTTTAAAGATTAGTCTGATATATGTTTGAAAAAGAAAAAGAAAAAATAGAAAAGGCAAGCTGGTTATATGTTTATGTCTCCTGGAACTAAGTAAAGTAAGTTTTATTTACTCTACTGAGGAGATTTGGCAGCAAATAGAGATTCTAATAAAGACACACATTACTGATTATACAGAAAGTTTGTATTTTCATAAAAAGAGGATCAGCTGACCAGATGAACTCAAGTAGTTTAGAGCAATCGCTTGCATTAAATTAAGCAAAACCACATGAGTTCACGTTCAGTTTACTCACTGTTCAGGTATAATATGTTTGATGGCTCACAAAGTCTAAAAAATAATCCTCATGGTGTCATTTCATAGGTCAGGCCTTAAAAAACACACTAATCTGTTGCATTATGGGAAATGTAGGATCCAGCATTGGAGACATGATGTGGTGCTTAGCTTCATTTCCCCTTTAACCAAACACACCTTTACACGGAAATTAACAATGAAAAAGTAAACAACTGCAAATATGCTGCACACACCTTGGAATAACATTATTACTGTAACATATAATTACTGGTTGCTACACCCTCAGGTCTGTTAACCAGACCTGATTCAACCATATTGTTGTATAACACAGATCTGTTCAAACGGTGGATTAAACAAGTCCCAGACATTTTTGAAAGAAAGGAGAAACCAGATGTAATTTGAAAAATCAAAATGTGATTTTTATTTAGATTTTGAGATTTAAAAAAAACACACACTTGACATTTCAAGCTTAGCTTAGAGAAGGTGAAATATGTACTAAGTTGCCTGAAGTCCTTTTATAGGTCACTTTTACACATTGCACCATGATTGTTGGTGATTAAACCAGGTTTGCCAAATTTCTTTCCACTAACCCAAACCCTAACAAACAATAGTAAAAAAAAAGAGTGGCAACTTCCTTCCTGACACTCTGATGTATCATCTGATGTTTCCTGTGTTTGAAGTTATAGCTGCCAGAGGGGGTAAAGGGGATATGACACCATTGACAAGTGACCAAGTCATGGATTGTCTCTGGCTTTGGAAACATTTTTGATAATGCAAGTATAAACCACTCAACAGAATATATAACATACTAGTTGTTTTTATGCCTTTAAGTCAAATAAGTCTTGTATTCATCAAGTTCTAACTGTGTCTGTTTGTTCATGGATTATAATGTAACTAAACCTATGATTGCATTCGCAAAGCTTTTTGTTTTCATGTATCTATATCTTTGTTGCATCCTCATCATTTGTTGTTCCACCCAGACGATTCCAAATAATTTTTACTGATTCCAGTTCTACAAGATCTCCACAACTTTGCTTTCCTTCTCTTTTATTTAAAATAAATCCATCAAACCTCAAAGGACAGAATTCACAACAAATTTGCTCTTCACACTCTACTAAACACAACTTTTTCACTGTCGCAATTTAATACCCTTCATGACAAATCCTTGTTCTGTTCACAATGTTTCACAGCAGAAATAATCAGAGGATCAGTGTTTTTCTCATCTTGTTTCATATGTGGACTGAAATATGGCAAGATCTTGCCATTGAACGAACACTCAGTGAACGAGTGGATGTGAGATTGAGCCGTCACATCGTAGAAGGACACAAGACCTTCGTCGTAATCCACGAACACCCCCACCTTCTTGGGTTTTTCTTTCAGGGAAATGCGAACTGGTGGAGCCGTCATGGCTGCGTACTTGTCATCTTCATAATGCACAGTAACCCAGTAACCATTATCTGGGTTCAGCGAGAGTTTCCCTTTGCGGTTTGCGTCGCTTCTTGCCACACCCAGGTCCCAACCCGTCTTGTTGCTGACCTCCACCTCCCAGTACGACTTCCCAGAGGTCAACCTGTTGGTCCCGACGATACTGGCAAACAGATCAAACCTCTCCGGAGAAGCTTTTACTTCCTGATCCTCTCCTCCATCTTTCACTTCCTTCCCATCATCAGAGAGAACAAGGCGTTGATGTGCGGTGGTTGGATCCAGCTTCACATCCACTGTTAAGGATGAGGATAATTATAAGTTCTGAACACAAAAGTCTTTGAAAGATGTTGTCAGGAAGAAACAAATTCAATCATGCACCTGCAAACTTTGGAGTTCTCTGAAGTTCTGTGAAATAAAGAAATTGTTTTAGTTCAATGAAGTCAACACTTTAGCTTTTAACATTTAACCCCATGATTTAACTCTTACCAACAGAGGTCAGCTTCTCCAGTTCCTGTTGAATTTGTTCCAACAAGGCTGTTGTGGTTTTTCTCATGGTGCCAAAAGACAGTGATGTGTCAAACTCTACCTCTTTCCAGTTTTTGGTGGTGTCCACGTCTTGAAGAGATGGATAACTCTGAGACGGGAAAAAGAAGGAAGAAATCAAAATAGGCAAGGGACTATTGTGCAGTTCCTCAAAACACGCAAACACACTGCACATTGAAAAGTTGCCCAGTCCTGAAAAGTTTCCTCTCACCTGCAGGAAAAGGATGTGATCCTCAAACACTGATATATCGTCCAGCTTGGAGATGGCCTTCTCAAATCCTTTGATCTCTGCTTCCAACTCCTCGATGATGTCTTTTGCCTCTTTCTCCACGGTCTGCCTCCTGTCCTTTAGCGGCTGAAGAGCTCTCGCCTGGGCTCTCTCCACAAAGGCGATCACAGCTGTGAACACACCCTCAATATCCCACCACTCATTTTCCATCTGGTCCTGAAAATGGGAGAAAAGCAAGAATTGTCCATCTGACATTTGACCTCTTTTTTATGTGTTTCATAAATTGCACTGAAGCACATGTGGTTTGATTTCAGCAAAACCTGCAGGAATGCTTCATATTAATCCATATTATTACCAACTGGTCCAAGAAGTGTCATTATCATTCTTGTGGGACATTATAAATACTTGACAGTTTAACTGTCACACTGTGTGAAAACTTGCTCTACCAGCTTTGACTTCAACAGACTGGTCTGATTGACTTTTCAGTCCAGGATCTGTCGTGTCTCTTGCAGCTTACCTGGCAGCTCTTCAGAGCTGCATTGATCTCGTCCACCTTTGTTTTTCTCTTCTCTATTTTCTGTTGTAACTCTGTCTTGGTGTTTTCAAGCTTAACCTGGAGTAAACAAAAATGCAAGTCAGCATCCCACCTTTAAACATTTTTGTCTTTTTTTGTTTGCAACTCTATCAATATATCCTACAAACCACAATGAACTGTGAGAACATATGTTAATTCACCTTCTTCTTGTTCCATTCATCTTCAGTAGAAACAACCTCCTCCTGACCTTCTTCCAGACAGCGTACACAAATGCACATTTCTTTCTTCCTGCTGTACAACTCTAGGGGGCGTCCATGCTGCAGACAGGCCCTCTCATCCAAGTTCTTCACAGGTTCCACCAACTTGTGGCCCTTCAGCCTTTCAGTTGTAGAGTGATTCTCCAAGTGGGCCGAACAGTACGAGGTCAGACACACGAGACAGGACTTCTTAGCCTTCAGCTTTCGATCTGTGCAAATGTCACAAGCCACTTCGCCCTCCGCCCCAGTGTACTTGTCATCGTCTTTCTCCGAGGTCTTTTGTATCTGTTCGATGATGTTTCTCAGGACGATGTTCACATCTGGAGTTTTGCTCAGGTGCTGCTTGCATAGGGGGCACATCGTGTCATGGTACTCGAAGTTGCAATCCAGACATTGCTTACAAAAGGAGTGGCCACAGGATGTCGTGACAGGATCCACAAATAGATCCATGCAGATGGAGCATGTTAGATGCTTGTCCAGTATGCAGGTCTCGACGGGTGATGCTTCAACGGAGGCCATAGCTGCTTAAAGAGAGCACCACGAGATTAAAGTTCATATAGAGATCAAATAGAAATGTGAATGGAAGGATGTCATGTCTTCATTCAAAAGTTTTAAAGTCTTGCTTTAAATGTCATTTCAATGTCATTTAATTCCAGTAAATCAATGATTTCTTTATCAGTTGCAAAGATTTTTGGATTTCAGAACCTTTTCCAAACAGGATTGTTTCCACAAGGAAGAAAAAATGTTATTAACTACAATATAATCTTTTTTAAAACAGCCACTATGCCTTTCCAATTTGAAAAAGAGAAGCAAAGACGAGTGAATTAACATCAGCAGCCCTGCGTCTATGTGCAGTTTAAGCCCTGGTGCATCATCAGGAGACACTGCTGTAGTAGCTAATGACTCATCTCTAGGATGAAAAGAGACTTGTTTGATAGCAAATGGATAATTCAACCTTATTATAATTCAGCATATTCTAAAATTAAGACAGACCATAAAGTAGTAAAAGAGGAATTACTGGTATTGACCTGTAGTTAACTGAGGTTCAAATGGTTAAACAGTTAATTCCCATCATAAGAAACATATTTCAAAGAATGTAACACAATGAAAAAACACTGATATGTGGAGGGTGATATTACCTTTCAGCGACTGAAATGCTCACTGGCCTCTGTCTCTTTCTCTCTCTGCTCCCACCTAGTGTGTTCCTTCCTCTGGCCCTTCCCTCGTCTCTTAAGTTTCATTTCTGGTCAAAAGCTCTGCCTGTCACTTCCTTAACTAAAACACTCATGTCAGCATTCAAATGAGCCAAACCTTTTGTTTGTGAGCAGCAGGGTGTGTTGAGCAGGTTTACACAGATCCAGAGGTGGAAGAAGTATTCAGATCCATTACTGACAGGATCAATACCACAGAGTGAAAATACTGCAATACAATAGACTGGACAGGAAGGGAATGAAGATGTGTAATCTGAAAAGTTACTGGTAACTAAAGCATCAAATGCAGTCGAGTAAAAAGTACAATATTTGCCCCTGATATATAGTTGAGTAAAAGTACAAAGTGCAAGTACCTTAAATTTGTACTTACATACTTGAGTAAATGTACTTAGTTACATTCCCCCAGTGTTTTGATCTGGACTTACCAATAGGTTTTGCTGGAACATTGATTGAGGTTTCATGTACAACTCTGTCTATTGCTCAATGTTAATGTGTGAGTGTCAGACTGCACAATGACTATCCGTCCTTTCACTTTCATTTCCAGTATCTGAGACAAACTCAGACAAAACAACAAAGCATTGATTTATTTTACTCAAAAATACACTTTATTGTTTTGCAAAAGTACAGTGCTGACATTGGGTTTGACATTTTATTCAATAAAACACTGAAATACTGTGCTGCAAGTGAACGTCATCACATCATCACATCATCACATCATCACATTATCCTGAAAATAAAAATAGATCATCCACCCAGACATAAGTTACATTCATACAGTAGATTCTCCATTATTCTCCAAACCCTGGATCAAGTTTTTCAAATTTACTGGACTTAAAAAATTATTGTAGTTCTATCATTAATATGCTGCTAAATAGTTAGAGTTAAAGAAGCAATACATTCAAATGAATCTGTCAAAGCACAAGTTTGGCATCTTGGAAAATACGAGGCTACAGCCAGCAGTCAGTTAGCTTAGCTTAGCACTAAGACTGCAAACCATGGGAAACAGTTTACCAGCACCTGTAAAGCTCACTGATGATCATGTTATATCTGTTTTTGTAATCTGCCCAAAAAATGTAAAAAAAAAATGTAAAATTTGCAGTTTTACAAGGGACAAATAATAGAGATAAATATTACGTCTGGTTTTTTTTTTTTCAAAAAAAATACCACAATAATTATTGAGCTTCACAGTCTCAGACTTCAGTCTTATCTGATCAGAAAACCAAAGGTCAGTCGTCATCATGTTGGTCCAATCGTCAAGATGAAGCAATGTGTAGAAATCTCTGTAGAGACGAGGGAGAGGCCGCGTTAATGGATCCGCAGAGTTTAATGTCACAAACATTGACAGAAGTCGGAAGATATTAAAGGAAAACAAGCGACTTCGTGATGCAGACCTGTACGAAGTGGAGGTTGTCTTCAGTCTGCGAGAGCTGCTCCAGCTCAGAGTTCCTCCTCTGCAGATCGGAGATGTCTTCTTCCAGTTGTCTGACGAGCTCTTTGGGATTTTCTCCACTGACGTCGACAGAGAGCTTGATTTTCTCTACTTTACTCAGTCGCTCTTGAATGGCTTGCTGGAGTTTCATCCTTCTCCGTTTTAGTTTAACCTGTGGAAGAAAACAATCCTTAATGTCATTGCTGCATTGCATTGTTTTCCTTAGTGTTAGAACAGCCCTGACCACAAACTATCACTGATGCCAATTTCTTTCTTATATTCCTCCAACAGCAAACGCAAAACAGACCTGCTTTTACTTGATTGAGATGTTGAGATCTTCAGCCACAAGTTTCTCCCAGAATAATTTATTGTGTTTTTCCTCTTCGAAAATACTGTGCTTGTTTTCTTTTGGGGATGACTGTCAAATTCAATGTGGTATTTTTGTATAACTATGAGCTGAAATGAAACCTTGTTTGAAATAATTATGTCATGCCTGTGGTTTTTGCTCTTGTTTCTCACGACCAGATATTCTCTCAAATCTGCAGCTGTCATAGAAATGAGTTTCACGCTTCCCTCTACTGATTCTTTTGTCTCTGTGAAACACAATGTGCCATTATGAGAAACCACTGAAAACTTTAGCTCAGCTTTCAGGTGTTTGAGCGCTCTCATGAACATATGAAAGCAGATTTCATGCCAGCTTTTTAGTTGTAAGAGGAACATTGTGTTAATTGTGTTATCTCTTCTCTGCAGCTTTCAATGAGTCACAAAGTTTGGTCTGTGTCTATTAAAAGCTAAACATTAGTGACACAAAAATACTTGAAAATGTTTACCTTCTTCTTCGCAGCTTCTCTGTTGATAGAAATGACGTGATGGCCCCTGTGTTCTGTCTGTGCACACATGGCACAGATGCACGTTTGATCGCTCCCACAGAATCTGATTAACTGCTTCCCGTGCAGTCTGCACACAGAGTCCTCCAGGTTCTTCACCACACTGATCAGAAGATGGCGCCCGAGAGCTTCATTCCCGTAATGTGGCTCCAGATGAGCGGCACAGTACGAGGCCATGCACTGCAGGCAGGACTTGACCGCTCTCCGCTTCGCCGGGCAGAAATCACAGGGAACCTCTCCAGCTTTTAAAGGCGCCGTTGCATCTTCAGTCGGGGCACTGGCACGTGTTTGGTCTGTTTTCAGCTGTGGCCTGGTGGGGAAGACGGCCTTGCAGAGGGGGCACTGACAGGCCCCGTGGATCCGCCAGTATTCGCCGATACAGCCCAGGCAGAAGCAGTGACCACAGGGGAGCGAGGCGGGGCCGGTGAACTCGTCCAGACAGATGCAGCACTGAGGAGGCTCTGACATGAGGTCGAAACTTCACGTCTGTCTTTGCACCTGCGGCCTGATTTGATGCGGTATCAGCATGCACAGACGACGGTGTATTCCATTAGTGCTTCTGTTCTGTATATCTGTACAGAAAACAAATACTTGTATTAGCACACACGAATTACAGTACTTCTTAGTACTCCTGTAAAACACATTGACAATGGATGAGTAACTCATATAACCCAACTTCACAAACTCCAGACTAACCCTTTAAAGGTGGATTCCCTGACCTTGACACACATTCAACACAAATGGGTCATAGCTGTTAACAGAGGTTATATACATTCTTATCAGAGTCACGTAAATGTAAACGTAACACAGGAAGGAAGGAGGGTAGATTACATACAGTGACCATACATATATGAAGGAATCAATAAAGATCGAAAAAATATTATATTCCATCGGTTTCACAAGAGTATTGTTTGTCCATTGTTGGTAGGAAAATACTCCCTGATGAGTATTTTCTGAATGTATTTCAACAAGTAGAAGTCATAACATAGGAACATCTGATACAGTGATGAGTATTAATTTATCACAGTCTGACATCCGTTCACAAGAGGAAACTGCGTCAGAGTCATGTGGCGATTTCAAAATATTGCACATCCCCTGGCCAATCAGAGTCAAACACTCTTTGTGATATTGGTCAAAGATTAATTCAAGATGGTCTGTTGATTTCTACATTCATCAAAACCATATACAACTAATGTATTTACATCAAATATATATTTCTGGTTGCGGATTTCTGTTCAAACATCAGTTTAATATCCTGAGTGACTAAAAATGAAAATGACTCACTCATAACTCACATGAACTGTTTAATGTTTTCTAGCTTAAAGATCAGCTCACAGTTTGTCATTTTTTCCATTTGACTAAAAATCTACCACAATAATCAAAGCTTTATCTAAAAATACTGAAACACACAAACCTTTCTTGTGCAGCTACTTGCTTGTCTTTCCTGAGGCTCTGAAAGTGTCGTGTTGTCTCGGCTCGTTCCTCTTTCTCCTGTACAGGTACAGACACACCTATCGCCGCTGGGAAAGAGGGCGGCCCCGGTGGACTCATGTCATTTCCTGGATGCACACCTGAAAAAGCAGGTGGTGAAGTTTCCTGATAACAGTTCAGCTGCTTTTTTTCAGTACAGTAATAATACAAACACACACATGTTGATAACTCTCTGCACCTTTATTCTAAAGAAAGCCAGTACATGTTTACACATTGCATGACAGTATTGCAAAATAATTTATAATATGTTGTATAAGCATTCATTTTAATGACAGTGTGCGCTGTTAGAACAGGAAGTAAGAGAAACACAACGCTTCACCCTTCAGACACTTATATATGTAGAACAGTCGGTGAATGCATCGCTGTTCACACCATGTTCAGCGCTGATGCTGTCTTCAGTATTCAACAAACAAGTGAAAGAGAAAAAAATAGAGTCAAGCTAAACTTGTATTATTTTTCAAGCCACCGTCATGATGTCAATATGCATCTAATCTACCTCTCATTTCAAAAGTTTTTATTTTCAGCACCTGTACAGACTGTGGAACTTGAGTAGAGACACTTGAATAAACTCACTCTTGTAAATGCTATAAAATGAAAAAAAAAAAGAAAATGAAATTGTGAAATTAAATCAACAAAAACAAAAACCAAGGAGAGGCAATTCCCTGGACAAACAGGGGATCAGTGATTGGTCGTTAGCTACCCACCTGGCTGATGATTGTACGTGATACACAGGAACACATTTATCAAGAAACATTGACGACTCTGTCCAAGGCAGAGAAGTTATGGTCTGTCCAAAAAAGTCGCTAGATTTGTCGCTTGGTGCTTTTGTGAGAAAAAAAAGTCACAAAATGTAGGACTTCACAGAGGGAAGAAGGCAGGGGGTGACGCTCTCCTTCAAATGCCTATCTCATACAGGTAATAACCAGAGGCTTTGATTTCTTGGCCCAGCTGTACAGATAGAAGTATGGGAACATTCTCTCTGTGAAAGACTCTCCTGTGAACGAGTGAATGTGCAACTTCCTGTCCACATCGTAGAAAGAAACTCTGCCTTCCATATAGTCCACGTACACTCCTATATTTTCTGGCCTCTGACACAGGTTAATGACTGTATAGGGTGTACAATGAACTTTATAATCATAACCTCTCTTTCCTATGGCGAAGAAGCCATTTTCCTTTTTCAGAGGGACCTTCCCTGTTCTGTTTACTGTTTCCTTGGCAATACCGACGTCCCAGTCGGTTCTCAGGCCCACCTGGACCTCCCAGTAGTGACGCCCAGAGGTGAAGCCCTTCGTCCCTAAAATCATGGGAAAGTCGAACCTCTCGAAGTCATCAGACGATGAGGGGCTTGCATTTTTGTTGTACCTCAAACGTTTCCCAGCTTCATACACCGTGAGGCAGCAACCAGCCGTGGAAGGGTCAAAGGTGACTGACTCTGAGACAATGAACTTAAGTTAAAGCTCTCATCTTTAATAAGTGGATTTCATCAGCAAGAAAAGTGAATGAACTGCATTTATGATCTCACCTTTGTACTGTCTCATCTTGGTCAGCTCTGTTAGAAGGGAAAACACCACAGTTATGGGAAACTCATAAAATAGAGAAACCTCCATTGATGACGTAAGTGCAGAAGATATTTACCCTTTTCTGTCAGAGCTCTCAGTTCTGCTTGAAAACTGTGCACAAGATGAAACGTGGCTCTTCTCACCGTCTGCACACACAGGTCTGAGTAAACGCTGATCGTAGACCAGTTCTTGGTGAGCGATGCGGCGCTCAGGGCCGGCAAAGTCTGAAATGATTCATAAACACATGATCACGAGTGGCACAGAGTTATATTTAATCTGTTTTAAAGCCAAGCATCTGCAGCAAATCAGACATTTTCTTGTAGTCATGTGCTTTGACACCCTGTCTCACTGTTTGCTTAAATGTGCATTTAAAAGTGCATTTCCCAAGACTATTTTCAATTTGCACATAAAAAACCTGGAATGTGTAAAAAAAAAAAAAAAAAAATTGCAGAAAAGTTTTAATGCTCAGCTGTTGGAAAAACAATGAAGAAGCACATGTTAATATGCATTGAATTTTGCAGATGTTCTGGATGGATGGAAATTCTACTACTGACAGCCTTTTTGGGCTCTGTGTAAATTTTTCTTTAGGTACTCTCATTACTCTACTCTCAGATCTCATTAATCTGATTTTATATATCTCCTGCCCTCATGACCCCAAAACTGATTGACTTTCATTTACTACATCAAACTTAGAAATGGCGCATGTTTTGCCTCAATCTATCCTCGCATCTCTCTTCCTTATATCTCATCTTCAGTAAGGAGCGAGGAAAGGATGCAAACGGAGGGAAACAAGGCGACAAATAAAGGCGACCGACCTGCAGGAGGTGAAGGTGGTCGTCACTTTGTGAAAGCTCCTCCAGCTCGGACTGCTTCCTCTGCAGCTGGGCGATTTCCTCCTGCAGCTCTTCAATCATCTCTTTGTCTTTGTCTTGTGATTTTCTGAGCTTCTCCTTGATGTTCCATTTCAGTTTAGCTTGTGCCTCTTGTACATGACTCAACAACCTGTTGAAGAGCTCATCACTGTCGTGAATCTCTTTATTTGCCTTTTCCTTGAAAAAAAATCAAATAACATTATCAGCAAAGATTTATATTAAAGTCTAAAATAGTACACGTGCAAAACCTTTCCAGTACTCACTTTGCTTATTTCAGAAAGGTTTTGAAATTCCTTTATCTTTGCCATCCTGTACTCAATCATCATTTGGATCTTTGCTTTCTTGGACTCAATATTTTCCTTAAATATAGAAGAGAAAGTGGAAGTGATTAAACTGATCGATCTTTCAATTAAGCTTCAGTTTACTCTGAGACCTTAAACAGAATGAACTCTTACCTTCTGTTGAGCTCCTTCTTCTTCAACAGGCACCGTGTTGTGGTATTTGTGGTCTGCCTCGCTGCACAGCAGGCACATGCACACCTGTTCATCCCGGCAGAAAAGCTCCAGGGGGCGCTCATGCTTCTCACAGATCCTGTCCTCCAGGTTCTCCACCGGGTCGATCAGCTTGTGTCTCATCAGGGCGTTAACTCTCAGGTGTGGCTCCAGGTGGGCTTCGCAGTACGACGTCAGACACGCCAGGCAGGACTTCAGGGCCCTGAGCTTTATGTCCGTGCACACGTCGCACGCCACCTGCCACGGAGCAGCAGCGATTTCAGGTATCTCAACCTTCCTCTTCTTTATATGGACTGAAATCTCCTCGACGACCACATTTGTGGAGATCTCCGGCCTCACGTGGAATCTTTTATTACATATCGGGCACCTGCATAAATCGCTCTTGTCCCAGTGTTCGCTGAGGCAGGTCTTGCAGAAGTTGTGACCACAAGGTGTGGTGACGGGGTCGGTGAAGATGCTCAGACAGATCGAGCACTGGAAATGATCCTCCGGCAATGAAGCGAGGACACTCAATGATGACATCATGGAATCTCTGGGAGAAAATGTGATTTGTACACTTGGTATATCTATTATTTCACGCTATTGGCATAACAAAGTTTTTTGCCTTAAGCTGAACCCAGACACTAAAACTTGGAAAAAGAGCCAAAAAGTTAGATAAGTCTTTGGAATGAACTATTTTTAGGCTGTTAACAAAGCAAATCTTGACCCGCCCAATGACTCATATTCTTGTCATTCTGCTTGCGCATCTTCATTCTGCAGAACATCCTTATACTTTTGTGTTTTAAAAGCAAAAACATAAAGAAAAAATGGCAAAATGAGTTAGAATAAGGAGAAGAATGACTCACCTGACTCTCTGTAGTTGTTCTGTAAATGCCAGAGACCTGAACTGTCTCTCACATGTGAGACCATACACAGTAAATACGGCACCAGGAACAATTCAGTGCTCATCGTCTGAAAACGAGTCCTGAGAGACTGAGGCAGCTCCACTTGCTTTAGTGGGTGTGGTCAAGTGACACCATTTCACTGAAATGAAACTTAAAATATGTTCCTAAAAGTTCATGAAGCCAGAAATAACGAGGTTTGAGAGAACATTTATTGGTACATATCATGATCACACATGATCAACATCTAACCTTTGAAGCATCAATCAGCCTTATTTAAAAATCAACACGCAATCATGAAATCAGACATCTGAAAACTACACTTTCTTTTGATTAATGTCATGCATCGAAAGGAATAACTAATTTTAGAAAATTCTTGCTGGGAGTTCAGAGAAGATCAATACCACCGTCATGTTTTCATGTGTGTGTCAGTTAGTTAGCTTAGCTTAGCATAAAGACTAGAAACAGAGGGAAACAGCTAGCGTGGCTCTGTCCGGGTAAATCCGCCTACCAGCACCTCCATAGTTCACAAATTTATATAAAGTTATATCTTGTTTGTATCTGCACAAAAAAGCAAGAAAATGTTTTTGTGCAAATGAAATAAACAAGATATGTTAAATTATACATTACTTTTAAAGATGCTGCTAAGTGGATTTTGATGCTTTTGGACTGAGTCTGTATTGATCTTCTTATCTAACCTTTAACAAGAAACTGAATAAGTGTAACTGTGTAAAAAAGCGAAAAAGCATATTTCCCAAAATGTCAAACTATCCCTTTAATTCTTTGTGCAACACCTAAAGTGTACAATTAATGTATCTGTTGTACACTACACATGTACAGAAATACACACATAAAATACAAAGTTAAGAAAATACAGTCACTTCTCTTTCTTAAGGGCTCGTCGGTGCTGTTTTTACTGTCAAACGTGTCATTAGCTTTGCTTGATCAGGCTTTTCTCATTCAGGGGACAAATCACCATGGTGTCAGAGGCTTTGTCGCAGCAGTACAGGTAGAAAAAGGGCAAGATCTTCTCCGTGAACGTGTCTTTGAAAGTGTAAATGTGGGTCCGAGCCCTCATGTCATAAAAGGACACTTGCCCCTCCTCGTAGTCCACGTACACACCCACTCGCTTGGGCTTGGGGTCGAGGGCGAGCAGCATGGGCGGGGATGACGACACTCGGTACCCCTGGCCTTTCTTCATGGCCAGAGCCCAGTAGCCCTGGGTCGTGCTTACAGAGATCCTTCCCTTTCTGTTGACAGAAGACCGGGCCACGCCCAGGTACCAGTCGTCCTTGTCCCCCACCTGAACCTCCCAGAAATGTCTCCCTGACGTGAAGCCCTCGCGGCCCAGGACAATGACCACCGTGTCGAAGCGATCAGGGTGGTCCGGGAGGTCCTGCCATGCACCGAGGTGTCTCACCTGACGTCTGTCCTGGGAAAGCTGCAGCCAGGGGTTGGCTGAGTCGGGGTCCAGAGAGATGTCCACTGCAGAGACACAAGTCATGATGAAGGATTTATTTTCTTGGAATGTCGAGATGATGAAATCAAACCAAATGGGGAAAAAAGGCTTACCTGCATATTTCAGAATCTTTTTGATCTCTGTCAAAAACAAAAGATAAAATTCAATATTTTGAACAAAATGAACAGAAACACATAAAACATATTTTGGAATTTTAAAGGAAATCCTACCACTGTCAGCCAGTTTGTCTGTCATTTCATTTAACGTGGCCTCCAGTTTGGACATGGATCTCCTGATCATGCCGACACACGTGTCAGTGGGAACACTGGTGTGTGACCAGTCTTTGACAGAAGGGGGCGTGCTCAGGGCTGGGAAGTTCTACAGAGACACAGGGCACAAGGAATAACCCAGAAACAAGATAGTTACTGCAATAATGTATCTGCAATTGTAATTTGTAATTGGTTTTTAAGATAATCTCCAAAATGATGAACTGCAGTGCATTTTGAAATATTAGTGTTTGGCTTGCATTACACTTCAAAACAGGAAGAGGGCACTGTTGTTGCAGCACAAATAATATAAGGTTGCTGATGTTTGTGCCAAAACAGATGGTGAAAAAAAAAAACAAATAAAAATTTAATTTTACCATGATCATATGCTTTAGACAGTGGAGAAAAAAATCTTACTTAGAGATGCCAAACATCTCAATCATGGACGGTTTGGAAATGAGCTTTCAAATATCAAATTTGTATTTAACTTTAAAACGATCTCCAGCTTTTCTCATTAAAACAGACCTTTAAGAAGTGGATGTGGTCGGTCCGAGCCACGTTCTCCAAGTCCGTGTTCCTCCTCTTCAGCTCGGCGATCTCCTGCTCCAGCTCGGTGATGAAGCCCTGAGCCCACCTCTCCGTCTGCCTCTGCTTCTCCTCTATGGACAAAACCAGCTCGGCCTGAGTCCTCTGGATGGAGCGCACCAGCTCCGAGAAGACCTGCACGCTTTCCTCGACCTCCCTCCGAGCACTGGCCTGAAAATACAGACGGAATACGAAAATCTATGTCTTTGCATTTACTGATTGCATTAGAATTGCATTGTACCAGCAGCCTCAGTGACAGCAGGTTATATTTCATCTCAGGACTCACTTTGTTTAGCTCCACACAGTGTTTGATCTCCTCCACCTTTTTCACTCTGTCCTCGATCATCTTCTGGACGTCTATTTCTGTCCTCTTCAGCTGTGCCTGCACAACACGATTCCACACAAACAAGATGATGGGCAAACACACATAAAAAATATCTCCATCTTTATTTTTACTTTACACAACTGCCTATGGGCCCCATCAGGACATGGTTTGAGTAATGACTGATGGAAGTCTTATTATGTACAAATACTACTGAATAGTACAGTTGCTCTCTGGAAGTATAAAGCTATTGAACCAAAGCTTTACAGTTAGAGTGCAATTAGATTTGAAAGACCAATCTTGTTAGGTCAGCCAGTTAATTAGCCTGTTTTTCTTTGCATGACACAACAATATTGTCATTTCTTAAAATTTCCACACAGCACAAATTTGGGGTGTGAAAGAAACCAGCTTAGTGATGACATAATCTAATACTTATCACATATTACTAATTGAAAATGTTCCTACATTAATTTACTAAATACTCAGCGGCAAAAACAGGTCACATCACTTGTCACCCAGTCTAACGCCATCGAAGGTGTATTCAAGTATGTAGCCGTACAAGCCAGACGTGAATCTTTAATGGCTAATTCCCTGTTTTGTTTTTGTATGTTATTTAATCTCACGATAGGCTGCAGAATGTAAATCTGGGTCAAGTATGTGCTTGTGCTCATAAGTTACATCCACTTTTGTTTTCTGCAACATTGAACAACACTTTGAATGTGTCATATTGTGAGAGACTGAGCTCCATTGTGATTGAAATGTCTTTGAGAGCTCAAGTAATAGCTGCTCTACCAAAGAGAAATTACTGAAACTTTGATATTTGATTTGTTCCGTCTCACCTTCTTGTCTGTCCATTCTCTCTCCACGGGGACGGTGTAGTGCGCCCTGTGGTCCGTCTCGGTACAGAGGACGCACACGCAGGTCTGATCCTTCTTACAGAACAGCTCCAGGAGTCTCTCGTGCTTCGGACACATCCGGTCCTCCATGTTGGCGACGGGCTCCATCAGCTTGTGCTTGGTGAACCTGGCGGAGTGAGACTTCAGGTGCTCGTCGCAGTAGGAGGTCAAGCACACGAGGCAGGATTTGACTGCCTTCGGCCTGCCTTCGCCCAGGCAAACATCGCACAGGACCTCCTCCCAGGAAGGAGGTGGGAGCAAAGAGGAGGGTGAGGTTTGAGGAGGTGGAGAAGGAGGGATTTGAGGTGAGGGTGGGGGTGCTGTTTGGGGCAGCGGGGGAGGCGGCGGATCCTGGGGTGACGGCGGAGGAGAGGATTTGGGTGCTGCAGGAGGAATCAGCGGTGGTAACTCCTCTTGTAGCGGCTTCTTCTCTTTCTTCCTCCTATCCTCCTCTTGCTTCTGCTTCAGCTCCTCCACAAGCTGCTGCCTCTGATCTTTCTCCAAAAGCCTTTCCTCATCCTCCTTTTTCCTTCTCTCCATCGCCCACTTCTTTTCAGTCCCGTCTTCCTCCTCACCCACTTCCCCTTCAACACTTCTCACCCTGATCTCCTTGAACTGCTCTGCAATCTCCCTCAGGACGGTGTTGATGCTAATATCTGGCCTTTTGTAGAAAGACTTCTTACACATAGGACACTGGTACAGAGGGCTGGTTTTCCAGTATCCCAGGATGCAGCTCTGACAGAAGTTGTGTCCACAGGGGATGGACACGGGATTGGTGAAGACGTCGAGGCAGATGGAGCAGTGCACCTGCTCTTCGGAAAGGTTCCCAGTGGTGGCCATTCCTACACGGCGGAGAGGCACGGTCATTTTCAGCTCAAGAAACCAGGATCTGAACGGGGCATCAAACCTGCTGTGATATCGAGGTCGCTTGGGTTAGATGGCCTGACTTTGTTTGGGGTCATTTTCATGCAAATCTACCAAGCAAGGGTTGACAGGACTCATTTATCCTTACAAGTTTCTGTCAATTCAAGGTTATATGCCACAAGACTTCTTTTTTTTTTTGCAATAAATGAGCCCTGTGGGGCGGCTGGAGCTCAGGAGGTAGAGCGGTTGTCCACCAATTGGAAGGTTGGTGGTTTGATCCCTGCCCCCTGCCATGCTAGCCTATGTGCTGAAGTGTCCTTGGGCAAGATACTGAACCCCAAAATTGCCCCTGATGGCTGTCCCATCGGTATGTGAATGTATGTCTCTTTGGATAAAAGCGTCTGCTAAATGAAATTGTAGAATTGTAGAATTGTCTTTCAACTTCCCTGTGAGTCTTAGAGGAGCGTTGTCACTGTGACTGTGTGTTTGTTTAATTCTTTTTTTAAGTTGACCAATACCAGATTTTGAGGTTGAACCATGATGATATTTGAGAAGGAAAGCAAAAGCAAACATTTTTGGGTAAAGATCCCTTAATTTTAGACCAATATTTTACAGCTAAACAAACCATGTAATTGCAACATTGTTTTAAAGTTAACTCAAACTCAAAATTCTTCATTCGTCTTCATGGCCGACATATAACCAATTATAAACATATTTGTAATAAGCTAATATCTGCTGCTAACACTGGCTACGACAAATGACTTTCTGGTGTTTAAGTCTTTACTTGAACTCAAGCTAAATATACCGTGCTTGTGTTTAATTAGCTCGTACACTGACAGAGTGTCTGAAGCTGTAAGTAAGTTTGACTTTAACCCAGGCGGCTCTCTGCTTGAGGCCTGGGTATTCATGCCAGACCAGATTAACATCCATGTTAAATATTGGTCGAGTCTTGCAGTGCTTGAACAATAATCTGTATTATTTTGACATGGAAACATCTCATTCCTCAAAAATACAAACTTGTACTTATGATTGAAGTTTTCTTTCTGTTCTTGACTTTTGTTTGAATCTGTGCTATAAAAAGGTCACAAGGTAACTTGAGAATACAAAATACCGACAACACTCCTCTAAGAGAACTAATGGAAATGCACAGAAAAGCAGATGTGACAATACAGTAATGAAAACGCAGGAGAGGACGAGGAGAGACAGAAAAAGCAGAGATATGGGGACACTCACCAGAGAGCAGCTGCCTCAAGGCTCCGGTGGACACTGACACATGAGACAGGCTGTAACCACTGCCACCCCCACTACCCCCCACTAATACACACACACAGCACCTCAGACCCAAAATATACCCCCGCCACTCTCTCCTCCCTCCCTCTCTTTTTACCCCAGATACAAATTTCTACCCTCTGGTCGTGACCCTCAGAGCTCCAGGAGGAACGGCTGAAACACGAGGGGCAACAACAAAACACAAATGTTAGTGAAGCTCATTATGTTTCGTTTCGTATTGAGGTGAAGGCACAATCTGTCATTTGAAATGTCAGTAATAACTTTAAAAATCATGAGCTTCACTAATTTGACATTGCAGATCTACTTTAATATATTGCAAGGTGTTTCTGCTATTTCATCCACCTCCTGCAGGGGGAGCAAATGACCCAAAATTTGGGCTTTAATCTGTTTGTAGGTGAGTCTCTTTCTTATTAAAGGCAAATTTCTAAAATGTTTATCTGTTTTTCATTGATTGACTGATTGATTGATTGGGTTGGTATTTAGAGTGACATGTACCAGAACACACCTCTTAGACAACTAACTGAAAAAAAAACATTATAGAGTATTTAGCATTTAAAGTATTTAGTAATTTTATTTAACAAAATCTGCCAAAAATTCACTAACATACATTCAGAAGGCTCCATTTATTGTCTGGCAGCCTCATAATACAAGATTCATTGTGTATTTGTTTGTAACTGATCTTTAATGAACAAGTTCAGAAAAAAGGTACAAAAGCGAACATTTGATATAAAAATACAGAACAGTTTCTGTCTGCAAACAATCCTGATCCAGGTTTTTTAAAATGCCCATTACAAACAACATCATGGTTTTACAGCATGTACAAAAATCTTATTTGGTCCCTCAGGCAAGCCTCAACTTCTAAACAATAAATTTACATCTATTTAACTTCATTGCTTTAATCTGAGAGCCTTATAGTTACAGTTGAAGAAAGACTTTGTAAGAGAAGTGCCAGAAGTACAGCATTACTCAAACTCAAGCATCTCCTTAACACGTCCAACCGAACCACAGCTACAAAAACTAAGCACCACAGGGTAAATTCAGGAATAATCCTGTCTAGCCCTTCACATGTTTTTACACCAAAATATCTTGTTTTACAATTTGAGATAAGAGCAAACAGTATAAAAGAACCATTGGCTACTTTTGAGGAACCAAACTGTAAAAACATTTCTCTGTAATATGCAACCAGTCAAGTACCATGCATAGACTACAGGACTACAGGATCTGTACTGAACCTTATCTTACTTGATCGAATGCAATAACGTGGCCTTATGATAAGAAAAATTTGTAGTGGGTAGTTTTGATATGTATAGTGACTTGCTTTGTTCTCATTTCAGGGTAGAGTTGTTTGAGGTAAAGTGCTGTGCAGACATGTGAAGCTGTCATAAAGTTGGCTCACTGAGGAGAAAAGGTTTTATTTTATGACCAAATAAAGGAATCACCTGTTCAAAATGAAAAAACAGTATCTGCACTGTGGACCAAACTTTTTTTTCCTAAAGATGGTATAAATGTTTAACCTGTGCTGCATCGCCAGGCTTTTGATTGGCCGTCAGCCTCAGGCATGTTTAACAGGGCTTATAATGAGAGGAGACGAGTTCTTCCCCTCCTGGATGAGACAGGGGCTGAAGATCGGGTAAAGACTCTCATTAAAGGTATCAACAAAGGTGTAGAGATGCAGACGTGCCTTCACATCATAGAAAGAAATGTGGCCTCCTTCATAATCCAGGAAGATTCCCACTTTGTTGAGCTGGGTGTGCAGCATTAGAGGCAGGCGGGATGATGCCAAAGCCTTCACCTCCCCGTTCTTCAGCCACAGGCACCAGTATTTCCCCTCAGGACTCAGCTTGATCTCACCCTTGCGGCGGGCCGAGGCTCCGGCCACGCCAAGAGTCCAGGCCGTCTTGCGCCCCACGTCCACCTCCCAGTAGTGTCGCCCAGAGCTGAGACCCTCACGGCCCAGGACGAAGAGGGCAGGGCTGAAGCGCTTGGGACCCTCGGAGTGGGAGGTCTTACGCTCTTCATATCTCACCTGGCGACCGTCGTCAGACACGATCAAGTTCCTCTGGGCTGTGGCGGGGTCCAGAATCACCTCACCTGGACAGGATGGAGCAGAGCAAATTGGAATGTTTCACTGAATTTCACCCAAAACAAAGTTGCACTGATTGAAGAAGAACTTAGATTGTTTTTAAGTAAAACAGCAATGTAAAAATACAAGTAAAAGTCTTGCTCTCAAAATTCTACTTGAGTAAAAGTATAGAAGTATTACCAGCAAAATGTGCTCCTCCACCCCTTCCAGAGCTTTTACCCTTTTAGTGATCTTGATTGACACCTCTGTCTTTGTCCTGTCCACTGTTGTTGCAGCTAAAACTTAATTGTTTTTATTTGTACATGGAGTTTGTTGACCTCACCTTCATCCTATCATAGCTTGTACACCTCCCACCTGACAGTCACAATAACGGCACACACCTGTATGCTTTTAATCTACAATAATCCATCACAGTTAATAATATGATATGTAAAACTTGTGAATCTGTCTGTGTTCTGAAGAAATTGCACCATCTTGTGGACAATTACAAGAACTGAACATCTTGTTCAACTTGCCAAAGTTGACAAAAATTCCTCCACTTTTCTAAAATCTCATATAAAAAGAGTCACAACTGTTTACTGATCACATTTTAAAGTCTTACTCACTTGAATAGTTCTGTACCTTCCGGAGCTCTGAGAGAGACATGAAAGAAAGAGAGACGAAGTCAGCAAATCATTCGGCTCAAGAGTCAAAGTCAAAGCAGATGGCACGTGTGGGTGGTAAACATGTCGGTCTAATCCAGAGCTGTAAATGCTGGAAACATGTGCTGCTGTCACTCAGCCGCGGGCTGAGGGCTGCCTGGTGCAATGATGAGTCACTTTTCTATTTCCAAGTGCTCGTACAGTGACCCACATATCCCCGTTTTGGATCTTGCACAGGAAGTGAGGTTGGTATTAGGCAACGAAGGGTGAATTTTACTGTAACTTTGCATCGAGGCACCAGCTCAGTGTGTTGGGTGGGATTGATTTTCAGACACCACAGAGCACCAAAGGTTGTTGAATATAGTATAGTGTTTTCTAAAAACTAGTATGAGCATAAAATTGAATGTGTGATAGATTTCCGATGAAACACGGCCCTGTGTTTCAGTCATATCTGCACATTTTCAATTTGTTAGAGGTAAATTCCTGCTTGCTTACTTAATGTTTCTTGACACTGTGAATCAAAGGATTTCTTTTACAAATCACAGTTTCTCACCTTTCCCATAAAGCCTTTTGAGCTCCTCCTGGAACTTGTCGATGAGGCTGCTGACGGAGGAGCGAATGGTTCCCAGGTAGAGGTCAGTGTTGACGCTGACCGCCGACCAATCGGCGGGCTCGGGTGGGGGCGGCAGCGTCGCCAGGTTCTGCAGGGCATGGGAGAGCAAGGTCACACAAGGTGGGGGGAAATTAAAATGCAATGATGCCTCGGGGGAAATAAATTGTTTGCAGTGAAAAGGAGCACTCGATATGGCACTGATGGAGGGACGCGAGTTAGAAAAGACTCTTGCAATGTTCAGTGTATCTAAACAGGATTTATGGGGTAAAAATCTTGTCCAGATAAGTTCACTTATATCAGAGGAAAGACTTCATTTGGGAAGCTATTTTGCTCACAACTAAACTTTCAGTCTGAACATAAAAAATATATTTGATTCAAAACTTTCAAAACTACTCAAAACCTTATTTGGACCTCCAACAGGTCTCTCTCAGGGTCTGTTAGGTCACTTGAAATCCTGCTCTACCTGCAGGAAGACCACTTTGTCCTGGGTCTGTGCGTAGGCCTCCAGCTCGTTGCTCCTCCTCCTCAGCTGGCTGAGCTCGTTCTCCAAACCTCGGGCCATTTCCTGAGCGTGCCGCTCCGCCTCCCGCTGCCTCGTGGCGATCACCTCCACCAGCTCCGCCTGGCTCTGCTCCACCATGCGCTGCAGCTCGGCGTACACCTGCCAGCTCTCCTCCAGCTCCTTCTGAGCGCTGGCCTGCGGAGGAGGCGACACGGGGCGGAGGTCAATGTGGATGTGTGATATAGGGATTTCAGATCAGCTCAAAAAGGAATCGAGATATTTTAAAAATTAATGTGTGCTTTCTTAATTATTGCTAGAAAACTCCTGAAGGTCAGGTTCGGAGTCCTTCAACCCTGATGCCAAAAAAGTTGAGACATTGCCTTTTTATATCACCTCATGTTTCTTTTATTACTTGTCTAAATGCCTTTTTATCCTCTGTACACTATAAATCACTTTGAATTGCCTTGTTGTTGAAGGTGTGACACAACTAAAACTTGCCTTAAAGTGTCTCTTGACTTCATTTCCAATTTGAGTCCAACAAATGAATGAATGCTTGTCCAACCGGACTAACAGGTTCTGAGTTCCTCCAGTCAAGCATAGGAAACTACCCAGTTTTTTATAGCCTGCATAGGTTTCAACATTAGTCACCAATCTCCAGTTATGCTCATGCATATAAGCACAATGATACTGGAACTGAAATGTTTAAAGAGATTTCTGCAAAATTCAAAAGAATACATCATCGTCTTTATCTCCAAGTCCAATCAGTAACATCAGTTGAACCCACAGGAACATGCACACGTGCGGCCGTGTGCGTGTACAGCACACACACACACGCCCAGATGTGGACATTGTGATATTCAGCCCTTTGGTAACTTAATCCCTCTTGTGTTTGTAAAAGTAGATAAAATGTCACCAAGCAGGAAACTACAAGAGCAGCACTGAACCTGAAGCTTTTCTAATGAGAAAGAAAGTTGGTGAAAGTTGATGAAAGAAATCAGGATCACAATGTTCATTTGTTATTTAAAACTGTTATTTAATGTCAAGAGTTCGACACACATATGACTCATTGGAGTCATTGTGGGAAACTATTCAAAACCTCAAAAACATTTCCGCCATTTTACAATTACAATCCTTTTTTTTTATATGAGCAAAAGCAGGAAATCCTTCACGCTTTCATTTCTTATCCTTAACCCAAGTTTTTTGGTCATGAGGATGGCTGTTAAGGAAACTAAAGGTAAAGGTTTACACTGGTCGCACTGGTTGGACGACCACACATGGATCTGAGTCTGAGAGCAAAACAAACATTAGCCGCCTTCTTCAATACCACAGAACATGAGGGGTGTGAGAAAGAAAGACACGATCGAATGTGTCACAGATTTCTAACAAAGTAAAAGTGCAGAACGGTGGCAAAAGTGAACATGAAGCTGAAATGTCTTTGTCTTTGAGCGACAGTCTGCTCACGTTTCATGTGCAAGTGCAAATAAAGCTTTCGAGCACATGAGGAGGGTAAATATTGAAGGAGCAGTACATGAGGGACAACCTCAATACAACAGACTGCCTGATCAACACAGGCTTTAAAACAACACAGGAATTTGGCACAAAGACTTTGCAAGTCTTTATCTTATCTTAAAGTACTAATCAACTCCAACACCACATATATAACACTGCACTAGTTGGCAAAAGGAATCCAACCTAAATTGTTTCTAATATGAAAAACTTTGACAGTAGCTTTTGCTTTTTATTTTGAAAAGTCACTTTCATACCTATTGTTGTGATACGTTAGAAGCTCTTAATTTGATGTCCAGACAATGATTTTATTTTTTTGTTTCCAATTTATCTTGTATCTTGTTGAGTCTTATTCTGCAAACAACATATTTGATCAAGTTTAATTTTTCAATGAAATTATTTTTTGTGAATTTTATCAAACAGGTCCTGTAAGCATAATCAAAAACAGCAGTTTCTCACACTGGTTTTATACTTTAAAGAGCTGAAAACTGGCACCAAATATTTCAAACATGCTGTGTTTTGTCAACTCTGTTGCCTGATCTCTGATAACACACATTCACATTTCAGACCAACTGACGTGATGTTGGTTGCTAACTGTTTCTCTACCAGACTTAAGTCGACTCACCTTGATGACCTTGATGGATTGTTTGATCTCCTCCAGTTTCTTGGCTCTCTCCTTGATCAAATGTTTGAGCTCCGACCTCTTCTTACCCAGATTACTCTGTGAGAAGAAAATCAAGATTGCGACTTATTGAAATCTACTCCCGCTTTATCAGCAGCTCTGTACTGAGGTGGATGGTGAAATGGAAGTCCTTGTGACTGTCGATTGGCAAGATATAGAATCTGAACCAGTTCACATACAAAACCAGTCAATCAATCAAAAAACACCCATGAATCACTGCTATAACGTGACTTAAACGCTACAGCTCACCATCTTCTTCTTCCACTCATGGTCAGTGGAGACCACGTCGTGGGATTTGTGCGTGGAGTCGGCGCAGGCCGTGCAGATGCAGACGTGGTCCGTGCGGCAGTAGACCTCCAGAAGACGGTCGTGCTTCTTACAGATCTTGTCCTCTAGGTTGAAAGTGGGTTCAATCAGGCGATGAGACGTCAGAGACTTCACCTACATGGAGGAAGAATGGATCTGAATGAGTACATGTAGGAATAATAAAGTCACGACTGTGGCTTGGATCCACAGACATCCACCCACTGCCAGTGAACAAGACTCCAAGAAGCAAGAAAACATTCAATGCATCTGCAAAGTGGCTTTTAGTAGCAGAAGGTTCAAACTGGGAATGTTCAGCATATCAGATAAACAGACAGACAAAGGGGACAAATGCATATAAGAGTCAGAAATGATGACAACAATCGAAAGTGTGAGCAGGAATCCTGATGTGACGATATTATATACACAGTAAATTTGATGTTTGAATGATGATATCAAATCTTATCATGTTGGACATCATGGGCTGTACAGTCTTTTTCTTGTGGCAGACACACTACAGGTGCATCACTTTATTTAAAATTAAAATACTTCAAGAATTCAAATAACACAAAAAAATGCTGAAACATAATATATTATGCTGAATTAGGGGGAACATGACACGTAAAATTTAACATTTCATGTAAGTGGACACTACTTAAAATAGAATCTGAATATTTCAAATATATCAATGTATGGGATTCAATATATAATATATGATGTGAGCGCAATAAAACCCTGACAATGTGATATTGTCAGACGATGTGGAGAAAGTGATTTATTTTACTGTGAAATATTAATTTAATGGGAATATTGTCAACTTTAGTGTTCAGGTAAATAAAAAAGAGAGTCATTAAGTAGAAAAATCTTCCAATGTAAGATAATAATAACAAAAGGGTGCTAAGGAGAAAGAAACACAAATTTATTACCTTACAATAATCGTAAAGAAGAAGAAAAACTGACCTTTTTGTGATGTCTGAGATGGGCCTCACAGAACGACCCAGGACAGTTCACACAAGACTTCAGCGCCTTTAACTTCCTCCCAATGCAGGCATCACAGGGGACCTCCCCAGCCCGTGCGAACTCCCCAGTGTCGGGCCCCGGAGAGCCCATGCGGCCTACGTCCGAGCTCAGGTTCAGCGTGGATCCCCGCGAGGCGGCCCCGGCCCCCCCGGCCCCTCCGGACGTCATCAGACCCTGGAACTGGGTGGAGATCTCAGCCAGGACCCTGTTGACGCTCATCTCGGGTTTTTTGGTGTAGCTCTTCTTGCACATGGGGCAGATGAACTTCTTGCTGTGGTTCCAGTAGCCCTGCAGACAGGCCTTGCAGAAGCTGTGGCCGCAGGGGGTGGAGACGGGCTCCACGAACACCTCCAGGCAGATGGAGCAGCTGAACTGCTCCTCAGACAGGAGCCGGCCTCCTGGAGAGCTGATGCCTGGAAGAAGGAGGGAGAAAGTGGGAGGACAGAGAGACATGATGTAAAGATGCACTAGTCTTTACATTTGTAGGTAGACAAACTAGTCCATACTACATCAGGACTGGTGGATTTGTTTGGCCCCCAGCAGGTGTCACCACCCATCCAAGAGGGTCGTTCACACCTTTACATCATGTATGAGTGACTAAGATGAAGTGAGAACTGCTGAGAAACTGCCTTCAGGACAACGGTTCAGCAGTCGCACTTGCAGATTTAGAAAAAAAAAAGATTAACATTTGACAAAAAATGACTTGTTGGGTGAATGTTGTTTTTTGTGCACACGATCTGACAGTTGGTCGTTCTATATATGAACCACTAAACTTAAACTAGACAAATCTACACATTCGATTACACACCTTCCAAACATGCTTGACATGTTTAATCACTCATGCTGTGATGTGAAGATTAGTGCCTGATGACTGACAAACAGTTGATGTGTTGAAAGTTAAACTTCAAGTTGGAGAGAAGTGGTTATGTGGTGTCCGTGTTGCCCTCAGTCTTGGTTGCAGGGTCAAAGGTCAGTGTGCGCACAGGTGTAATGTGGTCGGTCATAAAGAGGGAAAACGTGATCAGTGTAATGAGGTTGTTTCGTATCAAGATTTGAAAAATCCTCTGTTAAATCTTCAAAAAACAAATGTGTTTTTGTTAAACTACAAAGCAAAGACGTAGTTTATGTTTGGACAATTGACTGTATTCTTATTAGAGGTACTGAAACAAAGAACACTTTTAAAAAACTTTAAGTAATATCTCCTCTTTTCTATTTTTGTTTATATCTTCTTCGCCACCTCAAACCAGTTGGTGATCAGTGAGTACAGAGCACAAAAACAACACACATTTCAACACATCACCAAGAGAAGGAGCAAGACTAGTTTGACCAGAAAAGAGCTTTTTCATCCCAAATTTCCTAAAAGTCACTTCCTATTCAGCAGCAGAGAACACAAAGCCTCGTCACACAGGCAGGAAGTGTGGTGACGAGCGCCACTCGGTCCAGTCATGGGTGAGAAACTATCTGAGGAATGCAGAAACTCAGGACCTTCTACCTGACAGCACCTGATCCAGGTTTGAAAGAAAACACAGCTCAGCTACAACGAACACTGCTTTTTCAATAGGTTTGTAATTAAGTGTTATTATTCTTCTCTATAAATGTATTGAGATCTGAATTAGACAAGACTTTAACATCTCACCCAGCGTAGCATCACTTCAGGACATGAAGTCAGTTTAAACAACATCTGATTCAAAAACTTATTTTGATCATTTTCATAGCAGCCGAACAAACATATGAACTCAGCTGTGAGTCTGAGATATATGAAAGAGGTTTGATTAAAGAGAAGTTTCATTTCACACTGATATTCTTCAACATATGAACATTTGGAACAAGCTCTATATAAAACTGCACTTGACAAAAGATTTATGAAACATTTTCCTACAGTGAAAAGGAGAGGTCAGACTTACTCTGCATGTTTTCCTCCGAGCTGCAGCAGATCCGTCCTTCACTTCATGCACTTTGCTGTGAATCACACGTCGACAGGTGCTGCACTCTTCCTGAAACCTGACGAGGCCCTCCCACTCTCGGTGTGACACACCCAGACGTCCACACATGCCTTGCTTTTGTTATCACCTGCAGAGAAGCTATGGAAAACACCTGAACTGAAAACTAAGCTGTGTTTTCTCCATTTGATCAGGAAACTGACCTATGACTCACACTGATATCAGGGTCTAATCTTCTCTTATCTAAATGTTGAAAGGAAAAGTCATCTGTTCTTTTTGGATAATGACAGATTTTCTGAAGGTTAATGATGAAAGAATTTTAAAAAATGTTGATCGCATTAGATCAATGGAAAGAAAACACCAGAAATCAAGTGAACTGATTTCATAAAAAAACAAAAACTATAGAAACAAACATCAATGGTGATACAGTTGTTTTAAGTTGAATTATTCTTTCACCTTGAAGTCTAAATAAGACACAGACAGGAAACTCTGATATTTATTTCAGAGGGAAACTATAATCATGTTTTAAACTGACCAGTAATTTAATATATCTTTGTCAGTCATCCAGTGAGACTAAACAATGCAAATGAAGACACACAGTGCTTCAAATTATATACATCATACTACATTTAAATGATTACACAGCTGAACATTTAAAAAAAATTGAAACAGTATGATTCATAATACTATTTTAATACAGACTAGGATTGAAAACCTGAGTTTTCCTGAGATCTATTACTTTATATGAATGCATCTGGATGTACATTACATCCTGTTTATGCTGGGTTGCCAAGATCATGTTGACCATATAAATTTAGAAAAATATTCACAAATCAAAAAATACCACAAATTGGGAAATATCCTACTATGTGTGCTTTATCATATTTATTCTGCAACCCTCACTCACTCATCCTACTCAAAATAAACAAATAAATACATAAATACATGAATAAATAAAACTGGCCAATAAAACTAAGGTACACTGATACTTGCATTTTCAGATAAGCTGAAGGATCAGACAATCCTGTATCTGTTGATTGTCCCTGTTAAAAGTTTTTAAAGGCACTTTTTCTTTTTCTGAATCAAATCTATGCTGTAAATATTGTAAAGTCCCTTAAATATTGGGCTATTTGGATAAAACTGACTTCACTTTACTTATCTTACTTATTGGAAATGTTTGGTTGGGCTTTCCACACCATCACGATCATACTGTACTGGAAGTGTAAATGCCGACACCTGGTGGCCTTTTCAGTACTACAAGTACGACCTGCAATTGTAAAAGAAAAGAACAAACCAGTAATTGATCAAATCTTTAAAATGGTGCAATAAAGTGACACAAAGACAGAAAACATGATGCTTTAGAGGATGTGATAAGTGGATATAGATAATGGATGAATGGATGGAAGTTGCTTTGCCTCAGTGATTTCAAAAAATAAATCTACATCTACAATTAACTCTGCTGTTGATCTGCTCATTTGCATGACAGTCCAACACCTGATGTTTTGATCTGCATGATCACATTTGAATGTAATATTTACGGCCGCTCTGGCTAAATCCCTTTCTTTGACTTGAATACGCACCAGTCATCAGTGAAAGGAGTTTGAATTGTCTCCGCTGTTCATCTTAATGGACACATGAAGTGACTTACATTTGCATTGGTGTATTATAGAATTGGATACTTTCATCAATGTCAACGCAGATACTAAATAAATCATTAATTGATTTGCACAACATGTTTGATTTTAGGTTCACAGTCAGACTTTAGCTGGTGACTAATTATTTTTTACTGGTCTAAATGAATGAATGAATTTGCTTCTGTCTCGGTCTGAGCAGATGTTAATACCTGCAGCACAGCTTGTGCTCTGGTCTCCTCGGAAAAAGAGAACATTTGCCTACAGAAATTAACCGTGTAAAAAGTATCACAAAGCCTGGATTGGTTTTGCAACGTGCAAAAGTCGAATACGCCCACAAACACGCTCATGTGTTAATTTACTGTTTGTTTGGATCAGATATCAGTTCTGAGCCGTCACTGACTCTGAAACGCAGCCGAAGGAAGGTCAGAAATAAATTCTACTAACAAGGTGGGTGTGCTTTAAGATTATCACGGCATGTTCTGGTTCTTAATGTTCAGGACTGAAACTAACACTTATTTTCATTATTGATGAATCCTTTTGTCTATAAAGTGTAAAATGTCAATCACAACTTCTAAAAGTTCAGGACTACATCTTCAAATGTCTTGTTTTGTTCAATCAAAACTCCAAAACCCAAAGACATTTGTTTGACAGCGATATAAACCTGAAATCCTCTCATTTGAGGAGCTGGAATCAGAGAATGTTGATCATGTTTTCACTTTTCTTGAAAAGTAACTGAAACAATTAATCGATTATCAGATCAGTTGCAGATTCATTTTCTGTTGATTATCTAATCCAGTAGTGAACGAGTTGTTTCAGCTCTATTAAAGTGCTGATACTTTCACCGACTGTCCTTCACCTCTACAATCATGACTTTCTTGTTGAGCAGGCTGTGAAACTGCACTGGATGTTTAGTTGAAGTTGCACTTTGCCCACCGACCTCACACAGAGTGTTTTTCAGTTCTGACCTACATCAATGAAACTTTACAGTCTAATGCAACTCTCAGTCAAGTTTGACATAATTTCATTACTTTTATTTTTCTCTCCATCTTTCTCTCTTTTTCACTTTATCCCTGCTCCTTTCCCATAGATATGTCAGTCAACTCCTCTTCCTCCTCTAATTCTTCTCTTCGTCCTTCTTCCCTCTCCTCCCACACCAGCTTCATTTCTTTCCTGCACGACTGCCTGAACTCCACAGTTGGTGCTTTCAGTATCACCGCCTTCTCCATCACCAGCATCCTCATCTTCCTCCCTCTCTGCATCCTCGTCCTCTACCTGGGTCACCAACGATGGCGGCAACAGCACTCTGGTACAACGATGAATCACTCCGACTTCTTTACCTTCAACATGGTCATCTCAGAGCTGATGAGTGTCTCAGGGTCCATCCTCACCTGTAGTGGTGTCCACACTGATCTCCCACAAATGATTGTGGTTGGTATCTACTTTTTCACCGTGAACTTAAATGGCCAGATGTATTTTCACATCCTGACCTGTGTGGAGCGCTACCTGGCTGTCGTTCACCCCATCACTTACATGAACCTCAGGACGGCGAATGGAATCAGAATCAGAAATATCACCATTGGCTGTGTTTGGCTGCTGTGCTTTGCAGGGGCCAGTGTCATGTTCATATTAGACCAAGTTCCCATGATCATAATGTCAATTTGTATCACAGCCTTCACCTTAACTATCATCTCTTTCTGCAGCCTTTCTGTTCTCTGTGTTCTGATTCGTCCAGGGCCAGGGGAAGGGGGTGGGGGCAGACGGAAGATTGACCAATCAAAGCTGAGGGCTTTCTACACCATCATGGTCATACTGGGAGTGCTGTTCCTCAGGTTTGGGGGGAATATGTTGACCACTGCTCTGTCTACCTCACCAGAGATGAAGGAGACTGGGAAGTGTAGTATGTGGTTGTCGTTACTCTGGCTCAGTCTGCCCATCAGTCTGGTGTTACCTCTGCTGTTTCTACAGAAAACAGGAAAACTCCTGTGTTGGAAGAACAACAAGGAATCAGGACAAGGAGCAGATTAGATTCGTTTAGGTTAGTTTAGTTTTTAAAATGAGTTTCATCTGATATCAATATTGGCTGAAAAACTTTAACCGAGAAATACTTTGAATGGAGTTTGACCTGAAAAAGAAGAAGGCACATTTTTGAACATTTAACCACAGTTTTGACTTTGACTGAACAGAACCAAACTAAAAACACTGATTTATCCTTGAGTTTAAGCTTTGTTCATTCCACAATCTGCTGTCATGAGCCAACAGCACCCATCATTTCTACAGGTCCCTTCATGATGGTTTGCACTTTGGGTTAAAGACTTTGGAATAAAATATCCAGCTAACTACATGTGTGATATGATGAGAATGTGACAGTGCTGCACACAGACAGAGCAGTTCATGACATGACAATCATTCATTTGAATACTCAACAGTCCTTTAAATAGAGTCTAAATCAAGTATCATGAAAGCTTCATATATCAACTGCAACTTCAACGTGCTGCTTATGATTCATTGATGATTAATTATTGTGAGACTTTAACCTGTCGCACATCCTGTATCTATGCATTCAAAGTATGTTGTAAAGTAGAATGTTTGGTGAAATAAAGAACAAGTATAACTTCAAAAATGTGCTTCTATTAAAAATATAACTAACTTATCTATATGGTCAGTGTTTTCTTTTGTGGCTCTTGAAATGTATCCATATGCACATGTGTGTGTCCACTTTGTCTTTGTTTACATTGGATTTTATATTTTTCTGAAGTGAACCTCTACCATGATGTGAATTTGACCCTGAGCTCCATGTGTGTTAATCTGGTGAAAAATTTGCCTAATGCAGTTCACAGTAAAATGTGTAATAATGTATTTTGCAAAATGCAAAAACCTCTCGTTACCTCATCTTTCTTTCACAGACACATAAACTTTAACCAACCAACACAATGAAGGCAAAGCTATAGCTGTTAAACTGGAGGAGAATGATGTTAGAACACTTTGATAGTCACTGAGGTCAGTGGGCCCTCTGGGTTTATGCCATTTTCTCTCAGCCGCTCTGAGCCCCACCTTTTGCTTTCTGGTGACTTCAGTGAGCTATGGACTGGGGGGAGACACGAGCAGGTTTGGATGTTAGAGGACAGCAATTTGAATGAAATAACAGACAGACGCTTGGGCTAAATCTCTTTTTTTGATTTGAATACACTCCAGTCATTGCTTCCATTAAAGTCATTTGAATTCTGTCAAATGTTCATCTTCATGGTCAGATGGTGAGACAGTGACTTAGATTTGCATTGGTTTATTATATCATAGGATACTGGCACAAATATCAGCTCAGTAAATAAATCATTGGTGGATTAACACGTGTGACTTTAGGTTCACAGTAAAATTTTAGCTGCTGATTAATCGTTGAAGTTCTTGTATAATTATACATGTATTACGGGACTGAAGGTGTTAAGATAACAAGCGACACGCACAGACAGGTGATCTGCTCTGAATGACGCTGTTTGATTTGAATAAGCACCAGTTTTATGTTACAGCTCATTTGAATCCTGTCAAACATCCACTTTAATGGACAGATGAGGTGAAGAACCGCTGAGAATCAGGACATTTCTTCACACCTGAATCACTGTCATCACATACATACAGTAGACACAGTTCATCATCCAGACACACAGGTGACCGAAGATCAGAACGATCAGGATCAAGAAACCACAGACGAGGTGAGTGTGTTTCAATCATCATATCTTTAGTTTTGTCATCGACTAAACACTGTCGGGTGCATCAAAAGCAGAACTGTTGTCCATGGTGACAACCAAGTGTTTTCATATGTTGTGTTTTTAAGATTTTTAAGAACTGTCTCTGTACAGGACAAATGTTGTCATTTCATGCTTTCTAACAGATGTTTTGTCATGTTACATGTCCAAAGTGGAAACTTCATCAATAAAACTGCCTTACAGAATTTTAATCTCTCTAAACGTCTCCTAAAAATGACTTGTACATGCTAGTATTTTGAAAATAGAAAAAAAGTTTTGGAGGAAATGTGCTGCTTTGTCCAATATTTTGGTTTATGGTCGAGTTTTACATAATTTCTGTATTTCCACTTGTTAATTTTGTTTTTCTCTCCATCTTTCTCTCTTTTTCACTCTATCCCTGCTCCTTTCCCACAGATATGTCAGTCAACTCCTCTTCCTCCTCTAATTCCTCTCTTCCTCCTTCTTCCCTCTCCTCCTCTGGCAGCATCTATGCTGAAATGCACGACTGCCTGAACTCCACAGTTGGTGCTTTCAGTATCACCACCTTCTCCATCACCAGCATCCTCATCCTCCTCCCTCTCTGCATCTTCATCCTCTACCTGGGTCACCAACGATGGCGGCAACAGCGCTCTGGTACGGCGATGAATCACTCCGACTTCTTTACCTTCAACACGGTCATCTCAGAGCTGATGAGTGTCTCAGGGTCCATCCTCACCTGTAGTGGTGTCCACACTGATCTCCCACAAATGATGGCGGTGGGTATCTACCTTTTCTATATGAACGCAACTGCACAGATTATGTTTCACGTCCTGACCTGTGTGGAGCGCTACCTGGCTGTCGTTCATCCCATCACCTACATGAGGCTGAAGGAAGAAAATGCGATCAGAATCAGAAATATCACCATTGGCTGTGTTTGGCTGTTGTGTCTTGTAGGGACAGGCCACATGTTTGCGGAAAACCAAAGTCCCATCATAATCATTTACCTTTGCGGCAACATCTCCACCTTAACTGTCATCTCTTTCTGCAGCCTGTCTGTTCTCTGTGTTCTGATTCGTCCAGGGCCAGGGGAAGGGGGTGGGGGCAGACGGAAGGTTGACCAATCAAAGCTGAGGGCTTTCTACACCATCATGATCATACTGGGAGTGCTGTTTGTCAGGTTTGGGGGGAATATGCTGACCTCTGCTCTGTATGCCTCACCAGAGATGAAGGAGACTGGAAAGTGTGTTACCTGGTTGTCATATTTCTGGTTAAATCTTCCCAGCAGTCTGGTGTTACCTCTGCTGTTTCTACAGAGAGCCGGAAAACTCCTGTGTTGGAAGAACAAAAAGGAATCAGGACAAGGAGCAGATTAGATTAGTTTACAGTAAGAAAAGAAGACAATCACAGAGCAAGTATCTCTGGGGTAAATCTGGGGAGTTCTAATTTGACAGACATTTCAATTAGTTGTAGATAAAATTTGTGCACCTCAGCCAACAAAGGCCATAAAATTGTCTTCAGCACTTGTGTTTGCAAAAAGAGGAAATGTGACCAGACAGAAGCTTTTGCACAATTGGCCATAAGTCAGTTTACAATGATAATAATGACAAATGAAATTTGTCAGCTTCTTATTTCTGGGCGGCTGAAATGAAAAATGTGATTGGCAGATTTTATCAGCTAATGTTAATGTTAGCCCCACAGATAAGGTAAACCTTTATTGGTCCCACAGTAGGGAAATTCACAAGACTGGTTGAAAATGCAGTCTCTCACTCACTTTTTACTGTTTTCAGCTGCACTTGCTGGCTACATGCATGATAACATGCTAAATGACCAAAACTCAAACTGCATGTCCCAACTAGTTAGGCATAGTTTTATAGCACGATAAGGACCCTGTTTCTCTGCTGAACTAACCAATGAGTTTGTCAAACCTAATGCTATCTCAGGTAACATTAGCTGGGCTTGCTGGAGTGTCAATTTTGTGTGTCAAGCTTGTTTCTCTCTGCCGTTGTTTTCTCCACATAGAACCTAACGTTAGCTGGCTGACATTAGCTACCAAACATGGTTGTGATTTGAAAGCTTCAGTTGAAGCCATGACACTAACACAGGTTCAGTTCCATGTGGCTATGGTCATGTTAAAGATTGCACTTTGGGTTAAAGACTTAAATATCCAGCAAACTACATGTGTGATATGATGAGAATGTGACAGTGCTGCACACAGACAGAGCAGTTCTGTACGATATGACAATCATTTATTTGAATACTCAACTGCAACTTCAACGTGCTGCTTATAATTCATTAATGATTAATTAAGACTTTTACCTGTTGCACATCCTGTATCTATGAATTTAAAGTATGTTGTAAAGTAGAATGTTTGGTGAAATAAAGAACAAGTATAACTCCAAAAGTATGCTTCTATTTAAAATATAACTAACTTATCTCTGTATGGTCAGTGTTTTCTTTTGTGGCTCTTGAAATGTATCCAACCCCAACCATGATGTGCATTTGACCCTGACCTCCATGTGTGTTAATGTGCAAAGACAATTTGCATAATGCAGTTGTTACAGGTCTCAAGATGATGACCAATAAGCAGATAATGGTTCCTGTTAAAACAGGAGAAATAATGAGACTGTTCCTCTCAATTCAGCCTCACTCAGCAGAATCCATTTATTAACACCTGTTATTTTCTTTGACTCTGCAGCTCTTTCGTTATCTTTTTTCCACGTCAATCAACATGTTATTTAAACTCACAATACAATCAATCGCTTTTTCACATTCACATCAATAATCACATTCCCATATATTTTCATCGTATATCAAAATAATAATTAAAAAAGATTAGGGAGTGTAGCTTTTCTTAGTTTCTTACACCATTTCCACCATGTCTCATTCATAATGAATGTATCTTACAAATAAACTAGCATAATGCTACAATGGACCAGGTCACATATTAGTGGACGGCTTGAATTATCTTTTTTAAAGTGCTTGAACAAAGAATAAAACGTTCAGTAAAAATATACTCTATTTAAATGTAAATAAATTTTAACACCAAATGAAATATACTAGATACAACATGACATGTTGTGACAACTAAATAAAACCTTTTGAAGTGGAAATGAAATGTACTGGCGCGTAAAATGAATTATCTTTAGCTACCGCTAGCTAGCTAGCTGCTTAGGCTACTGACAAGGTGACCGCTCCGCCATCTTAGGGAGAACACTTGGCCACAAAATCACTTAAAATCGATCTCAGAGCAATATAACAACCTAAACAACATGTGCATGCACTTTTCATGACTTTTAAGAGTCCACCAACCTGTTAAGAACAGGAGAAATAATGACACAGCAGCGCTCAGCTTCCTCTCAATTCAGCCTCACTCAGCAGAACGACGAAAACAAGAGCGGTCCTTGGGAGAAGAGCATGGCGCCGCTGCCCCCTAGCGACAGGGCTGAGAATAACAACCCGCTAACGTGTTATATTTCTTGTAAACACCAGGACATTAACTGGCCATTACAGTCCACGTACAATATTTCTTTTGAAGAAACAACATTGCAAAAATAGAATAAAAACATAAATGTGGCCATACATTTGTGTGCGTCACACAGTTCACAGTAAAATGTATCTTTGTGTATTTTGCACAATGCAAAAAGCTCACGTTACCTCATCTTTCTTTCACAGACACATGAAAGTAGGAACTGTAATGTACAATAATCACTAAATTTAAAATAGTACTTTTCTACTTTGTTTGTTCAAAACAACAGCTCCACTTTGTCACTTTGTCAACAAGAAAGCTAAAACACACATGTTGGTTTTTTTTTGCAAGTAATCTTTGTCTTCATGCTCATATTTGAATATATATAATGAAATAATAGACAGACGCTCAGGGCTGAATCCCTTTTGATTTGAATACACTCCAGTCATTGCTTCCATAAAAGTCATTTGAATTCTGTCAAATGTTCATCTTCATGGTGACATGGACAGACACTGACTTAGATTTGCATCAGTATATTTTATCAGCAACTATCTTTATTAATGAAGTTGCATTTGATAGAAATGACCTTGACAACAGTTGGTTTAAAGGACTGTTGAGAATTCAAATTAATTTGTCATGGTTTAGGTCCCTCAGTTGATTTTTGTGTTTTTTGTAACTGTAATCTTTCCTCCATAATCAAAAATACATACAGAGACGGCTCACAAACATCTGAGAGTCATTATTCATTACTTTTATTCCAACATTTCAAGTCAAACACATATTTTTATTCAGGATATAAATTGATTAGTTCACATATAAACATTAAAGTATGAAGGTAAAACAGTCATCAAGTTTTTTTATGTTCATACATTTGTCATATTGTACTTTTCTACCAACACAGAGCAATAAACACAGCAAATACAGGAAATAAACACAAAATAAATATAGGAATAAATAAATAAAACTGGACACCACTTTGGTCTAAGATGTATGTTGATGACTACGGTTCACTGATTCTTAGTTTCAAACAAAACGGACATTTTGGAGAAAGTGTTTTTCAGCAGACACAGACAACAACAGACAACAGTTCAAAACAAACAAATAGAACTGCAGTCAGTCATCGTGTGTTTCTTTATTTGATTTGACAATGAATGATGTGGATGTTCAAAAATGTCCTAATTGTCAGCGGTTCTTCACCTCATCTGTCCATTAAAGTGGAGGTTTGACAGGATTCAAATGAGCTGTAACTTCAAACTTTTGCTTATTCAAATCAGACGGTGTGATTCAGAGCAGATCAGCTGTCTGTGTGTGTCTGAGCACCAGACTGAAGTCCTGATTTCACTCTTCAATCTGGTCAGAATTTGCCCCTTTTTTGACTCTAATTTGTCAATTACCTTAAATATATTGTTAAAATTGCTAGTTGAGCTAATCTGGACTCTTTGTTTGACTCATTATCTGATGTTGGTTGTTCACAAACCAAAACAACACACTCAGCCGTTCATATTAGATCAAACTGTGCAGTTTCTCTCTGCTGGACCATCGGCTGTCCAGGTGGGACTTTCTTTCCTCTCACTCCTTGTTCACCGATTCTGTTCACAAGACATCGATGACATGTCTGTCCATCCAGGGAGAGAGGTCCCTCCTCTTCCTCAGCTTTCCATCATTTTATCTCTGTTGAAGTTTTTAAGGCAGTTTTTCTTTTTCTGAATCGAATCTATGCTGTAAAGATTGTAAAGCCCCTTAAAGACTGAGCTATTTGGAAGAAACTGACATTGCTTTATTTATGCCTTATTTATTGGAAATGTTTATTATTATTGTTGTTGTTGCTCTAATATGTGGAGGAGGATGTGACTTATAAACACAAAGCCCAGAAATAAAAGGGAGTGGAGCATCTGTTTAATTGCAACTTTCTTTTGTAAGAGTTTAATCACATTTCAGATGCTCTACTCTGATTCTTGTCCTGATTTATTGCTGTTCTTCCAACACAGTAAGTTTCCTGTCCTGTGCAGAAACAGCAGAGGCAGAACCAGACTGCTGGGCAGACTGAACCAGGCGGTCGACATAAGCATCACACACCTGAACTGCAGACTAAATGCTGGGGAAGAGTAAATGGCAAGAACAAGCAGATATCCCCCAAACCTGAACAACAGAGCTCCCATTATGGCCATGATGGTGTGAAATGCCCTCATCTTTGATTGGTTGACCCTCTCCTTGTCCCCGCCTCCTTCCCCTGGCCCTGGACGAATCAGAGCGCAGAGAACAGACAGGCTGCAGAAAGAGACCGCCAGAATACAGAAAACTGACAGACAAAGAAGTGGGGTCACGGTTTGAGCTGTAACTGAAATTAAACCAACTGATCCGACAAACAACAGCCAAATGAACCCGATGGTGATATTTCTGATTCTGACCCCGCCCCTCGTCTTCAGGCCCATGTAGGTGATTGGATGAACAACAGCCAGGTAACGCTCCACACAGGTGACGATGTGAAGGAACATCTGTCCATATGATGAGGCTGAGTGAAGGTACGAACTGACCATCAACAACCATGACACATTAAAGAAGAAGCCCAAACAGAAGAAAGCACATCCAAAGACGCCAATCATCTCCAGGGCAACCATGTGGTAGGTGAACACGTCCGAGTGACTCACTGATGCTGCCGTGGAAGCTGAGCGCTGTTTCTGCCATCGTTTGAGTCCCAGGTAAATGATTAGGCAACAGAGAGGGAGGAGGAGGAGGATGTTGGTGACGGAGAAGGTTACGAAGCCTAAAAAGACATCTCTGCTGTTAAAGCAGTCAGGATCAAAGGAGGAGTTAGTGGATAACGAGGAGTTGGACGACATGGCTGTTTCTATGAAGAAGATGAGGAGGAGGAGAGGAAGAGGGAGGAGACAAAAATAGAAAATGACAATGAATATTGTCTCAAGGTTCAGTTCATGGGTTTGAATTTGGTGCATTTGGGTCGATGATGTTTCTTGGAAAGCTCGTGCACATCACTTCTAGTTATTGGCCGAGTTTCGTGTTTCCAGCTCGTTCCAGCCATTTGAGCTGCGGCATCAGAAAATAATACTGTTGATAATAACAATAACAAACCAGTACAAACACAATGGTTCACAAGAGTTCTTCCCATTTTGTGTTTGAACCCTAATAATCTGAGAGCGATATTACTAAGCGGTCAGAAAAACCAACCTTAGTAAACAAAACTTTGTCACATGCAGCTCAGAACGAACGTAAATGGCTCTTGGTCATGAGACACAGTTTTTACTGCTGCCAAATTATGAACAAACAAGTGTGTATTGACCCAAAGAAGCAATAATAGTGTAAAACATAGACACTCACCGTCTCTCCTCTGTCTGTTGTGTCTCCAAACTGGACGGCAGAGCTCTGGTGTCTCCTCTCAGTATATGGAAATGCTCGTGTATGAGGGCGTGTGTTTGGTCGTTGCATGTCACAAAGCTATTGAAGGCTTTTGCTGTATTGATATTTTATACTGTTAATGTCAGTAGGCAAATGTCCCGTTCAGGTTTTCCTTCCACAGGCAGGTCGGACTTCAGGGTCGGATCCAGAACGTAGCAGCAGCTCGTTTGCATTTTGTTTATTGGAAACAACAATGATCAGCATCGTCTGGAACCAGGGCTGTGTTCTGTGGAACCAGACTGCGTGCCATCCACAAACAGATATTTCATCGTAAACATTAACTCAGATAGAGTCACACAAAAGGTATAAAGTCAGCCATGTTTTTTAATGAAAGGACACTGATACCAAAAGTTCTCATTTCTAGCATTTACAAACACCATCAGTATAAACATTGAACTCTGACCTTCTGGCTCAAACATCCGTCCAAAATTCAATGGTAATTACACACAAGTCAGAAAAAACCTGTCTCACACTTCAATGCTCTGTCGTCTGTCTGTGTTCTCTTGGCGCCTCAGTCCATGTGGCGTATCTTCTGGTGTCCAGAGAATTGTGGGTCAGAATATGGATGCAGTCGGACATCCTGGTATTTTTTGCTTACTGCGTTTGACATACTGTGTATTGGGACTCATTACATCTGTCTCTGACCTATTAAATAGTTTGGTAGTATGGGTATTGTTGTATTGAGTTTTTATATGTGTCTCTCCCATCAGACAGTTCCACTTAAAGGACATTGTAAACCTCTTTTCTGTGCACTGGAAAATATTCTGTTGCTGCACTACAGGCAACTGCAAATTATCTTATTGGAGGAATTACACATAACACCTGTGTATAATAGAGCATTGGTTTCTTTCATGTTCTTGGTCTATATGCTCATTCACATCTCACAGCAAGAGGATTCATTTTTCTGTGTGGAGTGAATTTTGTTGTCATTTTACATCATTTTGAATTGTATGACTGCCGTTGAGTTTTGGCTGGCTTGAATCCTTGCGCTGCCAACACGCCTGTCACCAAGAGCTGTATCGTCCTCATTTGTTGTCGATAGCTTAGAGAGACTTTTTGTCATGTGGATGTTGCTGTGAACTCTGAGGTTTGAGGGCTTCTTCTTATTACAAAGAGTGCAGTTTGGACTGGCTCTACACAAAAAGTGCCTTGGTGCTATATGAATAAAACTGAATTGAATTGAGTGGAGGCATGTTTAGTCCAAAGGTCATGAGAGGATTATGACCACTTTCTAAATTGCAGGACTGATGTTGCCACATTTTGGTTGTCTAATATGAAATAAAGAAAATCTTGCCTGATCACTACTCCTACAAGTGCAAAAATAGCTCTGCAAAATCATAGTCTTTTATCTCGGACTGATTAAAATGTCCATTAAAATAGAATTGCCTTGATTTTTCTCTGGTAGCTTTATTGGCTTCTCCTAAAAATTTCACCCACTTGTTACGAAACTGATGCAGGGTTTTGCTCTGTCAGTACCTGTTTCCTATTCTTAGATACTGTAATCTAATCTAATCTGCTCCTTGTCCTGATTCCTTGTTGTTCTTCCAACACAGGAGTTTTCCTGCTCTCTGTAGAAACAGCAGAGGTAACACCAGACTGATGGGCAGATTGAACCAGAATAAAAACAGCCACACACTACACTTTCCAGTCTCCTTCATCTCTGGTGAGGTAGACAGAGCAGTGGTCAACATATTCCCCCCAAACCTGACGAACAGCACTCCCAGTATGACCATGATGGTGTAGAAAGCCCTCAGCTTTGATTGGTCAATCTTCCGTCTGCCCCCACCCCCTTCCCCTGGCCCTGGACGAATCAGAACACAGAGAACAGACAGGCTGCAGAAAGAGATGACAGTTAAGGTGAAGGCTGTCATACAAATTGACATTATGATCATGGGAACTTGGTCTAATATGAACATGACACTGGCCCCTGCAAAGCACAGCAGCCAAACACAGCCAATGGTGATATTTCTGATTCTGATTCCATTCGCCGTCCTGAGGTTCATGTAGGTGATGGGGTGAACAACAGCCAGGTAGTGCTCCACACAGGTCAGGATGTGAAAATACATCTGTCCAAAATGATTGATCGTGAAAAGGTAGATACCCACCGCCATCATTTGTGGGAGATCAGTGTGGACACCACAACAGGTGAGGATGGACCCTGAGACACTCATCAGCTCTGAGATGACTGTGTTGAAGGTAAAGAAGTCGGAGTGATTCATCGCTGTACCAGAGTGCTGTTGCCGCCATCGTTGGTGACCCAGGTAGAGGATGAAGATGCAGAGAGGGAGGAAGATGAGGATGTTGGTGATGGAGAAGGTGGTGATACTGAAAGCACCAACTGTGGAATTGAAGCAGTTGTACAAGACAGAATACATGTTGGTGGAGGAGGAGAGGGAAGAAGGAGGAAGAGAAGAATTAGAGGAGGAAGAGGAGTTGACTGACATATCTGTGGGAAAGGAGCAGGGATAGAGTGAAAAAGAGAGAAAGATGGAGAGAAAAACAAAAGTAATAATGAAATTATGTCAAACTTGACTGAGAGTTGCTTTAGACTGTAAAGTTTCATTGATGTAGGTCAGAACTGAAAAACTCTCTGTGTGAGGTCGGTGGGTAAAGTGCAACTTCAACTAAACATCCAGTGCAGTTTCACAGCCTGCTCAACAAGAAAGTCATGATTGTAGAGGTGAAGGACAGTCGGTGAAAGTATCAGCACTTTAATAGAGCTGAAACAACTCGTTCACTACTGGATTAGATAATCAACAGAAAATGAATCTGCAACTGATCTGATAATCGATTAATTGTTTCAGTTACTTTTCAAGAAAAGTGAAAACATGATCAACATTCTCTGATTCCAGCTCCTCAAATGAGAGGATTTCAGGTTTATATCGCTGTTGAACAAATGTCTTTGGGTTTTGGAGTTTTGATTGAACAAAACAAGACATTTGAAGATGTAGTCTTGAACTTTTAGAAGTTGTGATTGACATTTTACACTTTATAGACAAAACGATTCATCAATAATGAAAATAAGTGTTAGTTTCAGTCCTGAACATTAAGAACCAGAACATGCCGTGATAATCTTAAAGCACACCCACCTTGTTAGTAGAATTTATTTCTGACCTTCCTTCGGCTGCGTTTCAGAGTCAGTGACGGCTCAGAACTGATATCTGATCCAAACATACAGTAAATTAACACATGAGCGTGTTTGTGGGCGTATTCGACTTTTGCACGTTGCAAAACCAATCCAGGCTTTGTGATACTTTTTACACGGTTAATTTCTGTAGGCAAATGTTCTCTTTTTCCGAGGAGACCAGAGCACAAGCTGCGCTGCAGGTATTAACATCTGCTCAGACCGAGGCAGAAGCAAATTCATTCATTCATTTAGACCAGTAAAAAATAATTAGTCACCAGCTAAAGTCTGACTGTGAACCTAAAATCAAACATGTTGTGCAAATCAATTAATGATTTATTTAGTATCTGAGTTGACATTGATGAAAGTATCCAATTCTATAATACACCAATGCAAATGTAAGTCACTTCATGTGTCCATTAAGATGAACAGCGGAGACAATTCAAACTCCTTTCACTGATGACTGGTGCGTATTCAAATCAAAGAAAGGGATTTAGCCAGAGCGGCCGTCTGAAATATTTCATTCAAATGTGATCATGCAGATCAAAACATCAGGTGTTGGACTGTCATGCAAATGAGCAGATCAACAGCAGAGTTAAGTGTAGATGTAGATTTATTTTTTGAAATCACTGAGGCAAAGCAACTTCCATCCATTCATCCATTATCTATATCCACTTATCACATCCTCTAAAGCATCATGTTTTCTGTCTTTGTGTCACTTTATTGCACCATTTTAAAGATTTGATCAATTACTGGTTTGTTCTTTTCTAATGACAATTGCAGGTCATACTTGTAGTACTCAAAAGGGCCACCAGGTGTCGGCATTTATCTCTACATGTGCCTCAGGATGTCTCACTTCCTGACCTGCCTCACAGAGTGAAGTCAGAATCATTCGATGTAATCATCCATCATAAGTTGAGTCATTTATCCTGACAGAAGAGTCGTCACTTTCTCATCACACCTGTGTGGGATATTAAAGACTCACATTCTGATCAGTGCTGTTCCAACAGTTGTTATTGCTCCACTTTACCTTGTGTTCTTTCACATTTGCCTGACCAATAAATAACAGCAGAATAAATAATAAAACAATATTGCTGAGAAATGGGAACTATAAATGTGTTAAAATGCAAGGAGAGTATAAAGAAGAAATATTAGTTAGTTGACAGGTAAAGTATAAAGTCATATATACTTTGAAAGTGTATTTTTTATTTTAGTTTGCCTTTAAAAACACAAGCTGAGATGTGTGTGGAGGCTTGGAAACAAAAGCTAATAACTTTTGCTGTTGAGTAATTATCAAAGTAATGGAATTACTTTTTCAATAAGCAATATGTAATAAGTAACTGATTATATTTTTGAAGCAACCTGTTCAATAGATAAATAGAAATTTGTGGAGAACACAGTGTCTCTATCACACATCCACACACATCCACACACATCCACAGGGGGAGTTTCCTGTTGCAGGAGGAGGGAGGAGGAGGGAAAAGTGGGAGGAGAGGAGAGAAGGAATGTCCAAGCTGAGGCATTGTGTTTGGTTATCGCACGACCAGAGAGAGAGAGACAGAGAGAGAGAGAGAGAGAGAGAGAGAGGAGGGAGGGAAGAGTGACTGCTGGGAAGTAGTTAGAAACCCTCTGAGAAGGAGGTGTGACTCAGCCGTGGATCGAGGAGCAGCTCCTTCATGTGTGGATGGAAACTGCAGGAGACTCGGATCAATAATCCAACAGACCTGAGTTGATTGATTCCAGCTGCAGCAGCTCAGAGACTGAAGGACCGGCTGGAGACCTGTCAAATAATTTGGAGTCTACTGAGTTAAAGATCATTGGATCAGTTGGAGGATCGGGGACTGATTTGCAGTCTGTGTGGAAGCCTGGTGGAGAGACTGGAAGTCTGACTGATCAGTTTCACACCTGATCGAAGCCTGGCTGAAAGGCTTCATGATGTGACTCTGTGATTTGATTTGATTGGTTGAGTCTGACTGAGTGCTGAGAATCCTAATTGACTCACTGGAGGTCTGTCTGCTTTGACACCTGATTGGAGGCCTGATCAGCTGATTGAAGCCCAGTTGATTGATTGGAAGCTTGTTGTGTTCAGGATGAGCGGAGCAGAGGAGGTGGTGTGTGAAGGCTGGCTGAGAAAATCACCTCCAGAGAAAAAGCTACGCCGTTATGTGAGTACTTCACTCAGACTAAGCTTGAACACCAAACGTCCCACATGCCATCAAAAGAGCACGTTTCAACAGAACCCGTGTGTTTGTTGTGTGTCCAGCTCACGTCGGCCCGACACATCAACACTGACAGTTTTTAGATGCTGACATGCACCTACCTGTGTCATGTTTCATTAAGCCTGAAGGTTAGTTCTCGTTTCATCCCTGTTTACACGTTGAGTCATTTGCAAAAGTTAATCATGATCATAAACTAATAAAACCTGCAGCAGAACACAGCTGTCTGCTGCAGCAGCTCACCACTTTAACTCTGCTGTAAACTCAGATTAACATCAGTAGTTTCACTTGGTGACACTTCTTTTGCAAATTGGAGGCAGATTATTAAAAATCTTTTGGAATAACAAAAATAAATATGAAATAGAGCCTCAAAAAACAGCAGCTACAGCCAAAGGTGGCCTGAGAGTGCCTGATATCTGAGATTATTATCTAACACATGATTCAAGAGACCTGGCCTCATGAAGGCAAACAGCAAAATGTGGGCAGCTGGACACCAAACCCCCCTTTGACTGAGCACAAGCTTTCCAGTAAAGAGGCAGCTTAGGCAGCTACACACACACACACACACACACACACACACACACACACACACACACACACGCTGCATATCTGGCATGCTTTGCCAGTGAGTTGAGCTAATCTCATCTCCCCTCTCCATATTTTCCACTTAATGTTTTTTTTTCATTCCAGAGAACTTTGCTCCGTTGTCTGTTTTTTTAGTAAACCTCTCTGTCCTTCTCTCTTTCATTTATTTACTTTCTCTTCCTGTTGTCTCGTCACTTTCTTTCCTGTGTGTGTGTGTGTGTGTGTGTGTGTGTGTGTGTGTGTGTGTGCAAAACAAAGGGGCGAAGTAGGAATAAATGGAGCAGAAGAAAAGTTATTGTTCAGACGATTGTGGAAAGACTCTAAAATTGTCCCAAGAGGTTTATCTGATCTAATTACAAGGACTTCATTACCCACAATCCCCACTGGCTGGCATCAGTAAACTAAATGTTATTCCAGCAGAGAGAGAGAGAACAAACGTATTTCACAGACAAGAAGAAGAAGAAGGGCTCCACATGTCAGAGCCCGTCGTCCAGACGGTGTCCACATTCAGCCACAGAGAGACAGACTTTATTGTCCCGAAGAGAGAAATCCTTCCTGATGGAATGATGGTATATACAACCCAGTGTGTACACACACACACACGGTCTGGCCAGCTGTGTGTCGACTGTCAACACACACACTCACACACACACTCACGCAGGGCTTCTTATAAAGACTGAGTCCATGTTCACATGTTCATGTTCAGTATTGGGCCAGAGTTCATGGAGTGTACCTCATCATACACTCCCTGTTCTGTCATAAGCTGTGTGTGTGTGTGTGTGTGTGTGTGTTATGTAATAAACTAATCACTCTCAGCTGGGCCTGCTTGGAAGAGGGGGCCTCCCTGAAGATTTAGAAGATTTGGAAACACACACACACAAACTGGAACAAAACCAATGAGAAAGAAAAATTCTGAGACCTCCAGTGCAATAACAAACGTCTCACACACACACACACACACACACACACACACACACATAAGGTCAAAACAGTTTAAGAAACGCACTGATGTGACAGCTTGGATACCTGCAACCTGCTTTCCTAACAGCGCTGATAAGGTTGTACTCACCAAGGTAAATGCTGAGGTCTGAACCTGCTGAAAAGAAGTCAAGTAACATGAGCAGTCAGAAGAACAAGCCAGGCAGTTTAGTCAAACTGTTCGACTAACTGTCTGTTAGAAGCATCAGTTGAAGTTGACATGCCGACTTCACGGTTAAACTTTTAATCTACCCAACAGATCTCCTTTGCAATGAAGGGATTCAGTGGTTGTGTTCTTCAGTCTCAGTTCAATTAGCAAATGTTTGTCATTATTGTTATTTTATCAGTTGTATTATTTGAGCTGATCGTAGCCTAAAGCAGTGATTTCCACCCTGGAGCTCGACTGAGACTCTGTGGGCTCACAAGACAAATCTGCACAAATTATGTTTATTTTTCTCATTTTTCTCATTTTTCTCATTTTTATTGCAATTTATTGAATCATTTTACATCTCAAACCTACTAAAGTTTTTGAAATCAAACGGTGTCAGAAGGACACCACCCAGTGACATTTACAACCTGTGACGTCGACTCAACTTTACAGGAACCACTTGTTTATTTAATCTTGAGTCTCAAAGTTTCCTTGTTCACGACCTGTTTTATCGTCTGAACTTTGTTGTAGCACGTCGCTGTTCCCACAGTTCAGCAGTTACTTGTCTGCAAAGTCAACTTAACTGACAGAAATAAAGTAAAACATGGTGATAAACACAAAAGATCTTGTAATGAAATAAACATTTTAAATAAGAGTCTTTGGATTTGGAAACTATTTTGGCACTTTTCAGTTCCATCTTGGGGAGTTTTAAAAAATCAATAAGGCTCATATGAAAATAAGTGATGAGACGAAGGTGAATGCATCTATTTCACCTGCAGAGACGTTGAATTTCAGCCTTGCAGTTGCATTAAAAGTGTTTGCAGTCATCAAAATGAAAGTGTTTCTGAGAAGTCAGTGTTGAAAGCGATGGGAAGGGGAGGAAAAACTCAGTAAATGAGGAAGTGAGCAGTGGGAGATTTGTTGTTCAGGTCTGGTGTTAATTTTGGTTTGGAGGCAGGATGGAGGAAGTGTTATTTTAGAGCCATTGTGTCCTCTTCCTCTTCCTGTCGGGGTCAGAGGTCAAAGGAGGAAACAAAACGAAAGGAGAGGAGGAGGAATGAGAGAGAATAGGAGGAGAAGAGATTAGAGGAGGTGTTTAAGGAAAAGTGTGGATCATTGTTTTTGAGTTGATGTTCAGGCAGCTTCATGTGGATGATGAGGATTAAACTGTGCAGGAAGAGAAACACGACTAAAATTTTTACCAGCAAAGACCACATTTTTGACTTTGATCATTTTTGACTTTGATAAATGGAACCAACGACAAACAAACTGATCGTTCGGTCTATAATCTGCTGTCATGAGCCAGTAACACTCACCAGGTCTCTTCATGACTGCACAGCAAAAACAGAACAATCCACAAAACCAGCTTCATCAGCTTCAGCTTCGGCCTCGTTTCCTGTGACGACCCTCTGACCTGCTGACCATGTTTGCAGGTCCTGCAGGTGGGCGGGGCAGAGGCTGAGCTGCAGAGTGGGGGAGACCTGATTTAATGAGCAGATCTGGTACACCTGGGCCCGGTGTGTCAGAGGCTTTAAAAATCCCTCTGGAGCTCAGTCTCTCTTTCTTGCTTTGCTTTGCTCTGTGTTGCACTTTACAACACTACACCACCACGTTCTTCCACTCATGCACACACTTACACTACTGATTCTACTGATTACACACACTGTGTCTACTTTAAATGCACTTAGCTTTTCATTTACTTTATAAAATCATTATTTAAATGTACTTCTTTGTCGTGGCCAATGGCCGGTTGTGACAAGACAAACAGGGAAAAGCACAAATTGAAGGCAGCAGTTCAGAGGATGAGATGTTAAATTTGTGAAGGAGAATTCATCTGAGCTGAGCGACTGAAAAACTGATTAAAGATTAAAGCGATGTTTTTGTTCTCTGAAGGAGAAAAAACGCGACACAGTCAGATCGTACTTTAGCTGTGTAATGATTGATTGGACAGTCGCTGCTGAATCAAACCCATCTAATGTTTTATCCCCTCTGTACCAGGTCAGAGCCAGTTATTAGCTTCAACCTTCTGATTAAGACAAAAAGACTGAGGGTCTGTCATCAAACAGAGTGAGCGGGACACACACACACACACACACACACACACTCTGAATGCCATCTCTTACCGGCATTTCCTGTTCAGCTATTTCCTCTTCCTGTCAGTGTTTGGAGAGAAAACGGGTGGGGGGGGGCGGCATGCTCCACAGTATTTAATTGCTGTGCACTTTGATCACACACACACACACACACACACACACACACACACACACACACACACACACACACACAGAGGCGTGCCTTTGGAGTCACACTGGTTTTGTTGAGAAACATAATTAAACAGGGATCGGAAGAGATGGATTTGGTTTGTTGAACTGGTGGAAACTCACAGGCAAACACACACACACACTCACACACACACACACACACACACACACATCCTGTAGCTCAGTCCTCTGTTTTCATTCACTCTTCCTCATTCTGTCCTTTCATGTTGTTATAGAGAGAACCTGGATCCCTTCAAACAGAAAAAACCCACTTCATTAGAAATTATCATGTGGCCAGATTGTGTGTGTGTGTGTGTGTGTGTGTGTGTGTGTGTGTGTGTGTGTGTGTGTGATGTTATTGAATTAAAATCCTTCTTCATGCTTCACACCTTTAAATAATCATGACATGTCGTTCACGCACACACACACACACACACACACAGATGGTGAGTCATGGCTGAAATATGAGGTGTCATCCCGTGGATCGCTCATGGGAGATGGATGATCCAAAATGAAACAGGTTGATCTTCTTTGAATGTGCTCTGTAAATTTCTTTAACTAACCTGACGTGTCCATGTTTTGGACAGAAGATTTATTGATACAGTCTTGATGTAACTTTTATCTAACATCAGCACCAGTAGGGTTCGTCCTCGGGGGAACGCGAACATCTGCAGCTGACTTGATGAAAATCTCATAAACTTGTTTTCGTGTCTGTGCAGGCGTGGAAGAGGCGCTGGTTCGTGCTGAGGAGCGGTCGGCTGAGCGGCGAACCGGACGTCCTGCAGTACTACAAGAACCAGCAGTCCCGCCGGCCAATCAGGACCATCAACCTGAACCTGTGTGAGCAGGTAAACAGAGACGGTCCAATCATCATCATTATTATTGATTTCATGTGTTTATTGATGGGTGAGTCATAAATCTGCTGCGCTGCACTAACTAACGTACGCAGAGTTATATTGAGTTATGTTTGTCTTCAGTCAGAAACCTGAACCTGGCGTTTGGAGGTCAAGGCTTCAGGTTCTTGAGAAGGTTTGAGGTTTAAGGCCGACTCGAGTTTCTGGCTTTAATGTTTAATATTAGCACTCCAGCAACATTATGTTTTTCTTCTGCACAGTTTGCACAGAGTTTATTTCAGTAGAATCTGTCACAAGGAGAAACACTTGATGCTAAAGGTTGTGCATTTGTGTGATTCATAAATGCTTCGACGTCACCAGTCCTGCATCTTTCCGCTCTCCTTCAGGTGGACGCCGGCCTGTCGTTCACAAAGAAGGAGCTGGAGAGCAGCTTCGTTTTCGACCTGAAGACGGAGGAGAGGATCTGGTACCTGGTGGCCGAGTCCGAAGAGGACATGAACCGCTGGGTTTCCTCCATCTGCCTGCTCTGCGGCTTCAACCCGACCAGCGACGGTGAGGCGGACGGAGGGAGGGGACGAAATCGCACCTTTCTTATTCTGCGTTTGAAATGGGTGGATGTGTGGGCCGCGGCTGAGTCAGTGCGAAAACCAGTGGGAGGAGAGAAGAGGGAGAACATGCAGAGGGAAAGATGTCAGAAATGTCTTCAGGACTGTGGGTGTGCCGGTGACTCAGACGTGTCTGTGGTGAAATATTTGAAAATATCAAAAAATATGTGATCACGTATGAGCTTCGTCTTGTTCAGTCACTTTGACTTTGTCTTGTTTTGTCAGTGATAGAAGGACTTTAATACCCACAGTGAGTCATTCTGTATTCTGTCTTAAAACTCATAATTTGGTCACTTTTTTATCATCTTGCATCTTGGATTTCTAAAAATATTTATTGCTCTATCAGGTTGATATGCATGTTTTCCTCCAGCTGGAATTTATATTTACACTAAATCAGACATAACCTGAATAAGCCACAATCAGTGAGATCTGATGTCATATTAATTCCTAATTTTGACCTGACTGTGTTCTTATTTTGCCTCATGTCGAAGGTAAACCTCTGGCCGCTTTGGAAGAGTTCCTCTCTTGTTTTCCTTCCTGCTATGAGTTAAATACATATTGTTGTTTGACCTCTCAGTTCCAGAGAGACCTCCTGTCTCCGGCTCGTCTTCCATCACAGCTTTGAGCCCAACCAGTGGCCCTGCCGCCAACGCCACAGTGACAGGGTCAGTCCCGCCCCCCTATGATCCAGTGATTGTGCGAAACCTGGATCCTGATGGCAATCCAGAGGACGACTACCTGTGGTTGTCACACTGCCAGAGTCGCATCAGGTAAACACACGGCTGAATACAGGAGACTTCATGTTGGGAAGTGAAAGTTCATTCATGAGAAAGTGATACCACACCTGTAATCTGGTGAGTTTCAGGTTTAAACAAACGTAAGAGCCAAAATAATAGATTCACTGTTCTATCCAGAAGAAAACAGAGAGTATTTTAGCCACATTTCATTACAAATCTTATAAACCTCCTACAGTTTAAGTTGAATGTTGAACCTCAAAGATAAGATAAACACCAGAGAAGAAGAGATCACACTTTGGTTTCAGTCTCCAATCGTCAGTTACCAAAACAAGTAACACAATGCAAAAAGAATTCTAAAGCAGAATATAAGTCAAGTGAGTTTTGTCTTGAATTTGAGTAAAGTTTTTATCATGAGGTAAAGTAAAGTGAGCATGAATGACCAGATTCAGTCTAGTTCAGACCAAAGAAAACCAGCTGAAGCTAAATCAACTCGACTAAGAGTCGGAGTTACAGGTTGAGACGTGTTGAATGTGAGGACGAGGATTAGAGGTTTATCTTAGCCTGGATCACACCCACTCATTTCTAAAAGGCTTCATGGGACAGTTCATCAGGACACTGTAAAAGCTTTTTCCTCAGTTGGAAAGATTTTTATCGTATTTTTGCTCAAGTGTTTAAATCCTGGCTCAACTCTCTCTTGTTTTGGTGTCTCTCTGTCTCCAGGCCTCCTTTAGGCTCCTCCACCTCCCTTGAAACCGACTACAACGACAACCTCTGCCCTCCTCCCTCCGCCACCTCCTCCTCCTCCTCCTCTTCCTCCTCTCCTTCCCTTCTTCCCAACGGCCTCCCATCCTCCTTCTCCTCCTCCGGCTTCAGGACAGCTCCTTGGACAGTTGCCGCCATGTCAGGCCCTTTCAGCCAGTCCTTGGACGCCAGCATGACCTCTGACCTCCAGAAACGAGCCGGCAGACCTCGTTGTCACCCGTCTCCTCATCCCAGGAAGCACTCGCTGGATTTCCACCTTCGACCGGTGGCGATACCTCTCAGTGATGACACACACCCCGCCATGTATCCGAATACGCACTCATACACCACCAGCGGTTACCAGATCCCTCGCCCGGCGTCACAACCGCGACCCCCTCGCCGCCCATCCTCCACCCCCAGTGTGGACTCCTTAACCCAGGCGGAGCTCCACGCCTCCACCCCGACTCCTCCTCCACGGCCACCGAAGCCCTCGTCCATCGCAGCCCAGGGAGAGAGCTCGGCCTCGGGCACGCTCCCCCGATCCACGTCTGAGCCGGAGAGGAGGGACGGATGTGTGGAGGGAGGAGGAGCGGCGAGGAGTAACACTGTCACCACACCAGGACACACACAGATGGGTGAGAACAGACTCTGTTCTAAAATCACAATTTTGGGAAATGTTTTTATTCTCCTTCTTGTTGAGAGTTGGTATATAGACATCAGCCTCACGGCACCCAGCCAAGAAATAGTCCTGCACATGACCACCAAGAACAAGTCACAAACAACAAGGAGCTTTAAAGGTGCTGGTGGGTGAGTTTTGTCACCTTTGGACATGGCTGCTTTCTGTTTCCAGTCTTTATGCTTTATTCACCCAAAAAGCTGATCACCATCTTTATTTGGTTTGTTATTGTCCCATTATTCATCTAATTGTGTTATTTTAGTCTTATATTTGTAAAAAAAAAAAAAAAAAATTATCATTAATGTAAAATTCTTAAATTGAAGATGATGAAGAAACAAGAGGCACAAACTGATGCTAACAGACACGTTTGCTCACAGAAGAAATCCTTTTGGTACCTGTCACCTGTTATTGTCAATAAGTCAAAAAAAAAAATATTGTTCTTAATTCAATGTTTAGTTACTGTGGCTGTGAAATCCCTGTAGGAAGCTGCAGCGTTGTCCTTAGCCAGCAGAGTTTTAAACCTCAGAGGAGGTCAAAGGCCACTGTGGCTATAAAGCAGCTTTATTGAGCAGAACTGGCAGCACTGATGGATTATTTCCTCACTGAAACAATTTGTGCCTGTTTGCACGATGATTTAACTAGTTTCATTAATAAGACGAGAACTTTGCCCCACGAGAGCACGAAGAGTTTTTTCAGCCGGTTCTCTGTTTCCAGTCTGGTTGTTCACTTCTGAGATTGATATCGATCTTCTTCTCCTTCCCAGCCGGATCAGTGTGTTTCCTGGAATGTTGAACTATTATCTTTTGAGCGTGTTCTGAGCTTCAGGTGGTTCATGCATGAGTCTTCTCTGTGTTTCAGGCTGTGAGTCTTTTCACATCCCTCGGTCTCTGTCTGACAGAGCGAGCATGTTTGAGTTCAGCGAGAGCTTCAACAGTTACTTCGTAAGTTCACATTTTTGGCTCCATCATCCCCTGTTCTATGTTTCATCCCTTTATTTCATCAGTTTATCTCTGCACCGTTTCTGTCTCTCAGTTCAATAAAGGCATGGTGCCTCTGGGTAGTGTTTGCTCGGAGGATGATGATGTGGACGAAAACTATGTTCCCATGAGCGCAGCCACCACCGAGCCTCCGGTCGCACCAAGGTCAGTGTGAAGATACATGACGTGATAAAAATGTGTTTGTGTTTGTTTTTAAAGGATTTAAATGTAGGTGAACTGATTTTTGTCTTTCAGATTCAGATTTCATTCCACTTTGACAAAACACAGACATGATTCATTGTTCTTCTTACTTCTTCTCTTGTTCTAGGCTGCCTCCGCCTCCTCCCTCTGATCCCTCGGTCCAGCTCCAGGATGCCAACTACGTCCCCATGACCCCGCTCACCTCTTCCCTTCCCATTCAGCCCACCCCTGCAGCAGGAGACCAGGCGTCTCTGGGGAGGCAAGTCCCCCCACCTGCCCACATGGGTTTTCGTAACTCCCCCCTGACTCCCATCGCTCCCCTCACCCCACCTCTCCGGAGGAACACCGTGAACACTGCTGGCGGGGCGGAGCTCGAGGCTCTGCCTCCACCCATCCACCGCAACCTCAAACCGCAACGCAGAGGTGGGTGGGGGCGCATCACGAATTTATAACTAAAGCTGTCTCCAAGAAAAGAAGCTTGATCTGATGTTTAATTAATTAATGATGTATGACTGCAGGAGGTATGGCCAGTCAGCCTGCAGAGAGAACGGACGTCCAGACCGCCGGGGAGCCGACACACAAAACAAGAGGTACGAAGTGAAACACAGGACACGACATAGAAAACCTTTCTAGTACCCACAACGCCTCGTTCACTGACCTGAGCCAGGTGTTTACTCTGCGAACTATAGTTTATTTACCACAACCATGATCCATCCTTAACCTTAAACCTACAGTCGTTTCCATGAGCAGATGTTGTACAAAGCAGGGATTTTAAAACCATTCGCACTGGACATAACAAAATCCAGTGTGATCTAGTGAGAGATTCTGGCACAAACCACCTCAAATAAAATCTGAAGTTTCAAAATATGAAAACATAGAATCTCCTCAATATCACAAACAGCTGTAAGCCTCAGTTAAATGGTCTGAGTTTTACATTTCACCTGCTTTCAGTTATTGTCATATTGTCAAGAAAAGATGTATGTGCTACCTGAGGAAGAGAATTACCATGTGACCCTCTAAGCCAATCAACCTTACCGATTCTCAAAGTCATCAAGGCGAGAACCAACTTAAATGGATAATGAGGTGTCGCAAAGCTTCTTTGGTTCGATCAAAGATTCTGATCTGCTGCAGAAAGTTGAAACTCCCTGAACTGATTTGAAGAAACATTAATTCGTGTCACAACATCAGTAGCTTGATAGGAGCTTTGTTTTAATCGTCAGGACTCTTGTTGATAGTAAACGTGGAACTGGTGAAACCTGATGAAGCCAAGTCTACACTCGTTTCCCATCAATGTTTGCAGTTTACTTTCCACCACAAAACAATTCCTGTTTTTGTTTCTGTCTCCTTCACTGGAATTCGTCCGACTTGGCAAAACACATTTCTGTCATTGTTTGTGTACTTGAAGTCTGAAAAGCCTGCGAACTGTTTCTGTTCCTGAAACAGTCGACGGTTTCTTTGCTGCATCTCTCCATCATCCTCCCCGTGTCTCTCTGTTAGTCATTTCTCGTCCCTCTTGTTCCACTTCAGCTTTTTTTAGTTTTAATTATTTACCTGCTTCCACTTTGCTGGACACGGCTGCTGTACGAGGTCACGACAGCCACACGCACTCAAACACGCAGCTCCACATAAAGAGCTGCAGCTTATAGAAACTGTCTCATTAAATATTAGTGAAGGTTCACAGTTAAAGTGCTGATTCTACAACACTCAAAACACGACTTCTTCATTTGAGACTTTACTTCCTGTAAAAAGCTTCTATTGTCAGACATATGAAGCCGCATCTTATATTTTCAGTTTCTTCTTTTGTCAGATGAGCTTTGCATAAAACTCAGTTCAGCAGTTAACTGTGTAATGAAAAGTTAAATTTCTCTCTCTGTCCCTCCAGTGAAACCAGCTCCTCTGAACTTCAGTCCAATGCAGCAGGACTGGCAGGAAGTCCCGCCCCCCATCCGCTCACCTGTCACTCGAACCTTCACACGAGAGTAAGTTTGTGTGTGTTTCTGTGTGATAAGAGCAGCATCAACAGAAAACTGCAAAACACATCAATATTTAATGTTTATGAAACAGCCAGAGACAGAGAGAGAGGCTGTGCTCTGCTGCCTCCCTGTGGTGCAGACGGAGCACTGCAAGTTCTTACTTACCTGAGTTGATTACAGTAGAAACAGTAGAGACAAAGCAGAAGTGTAAAAACTACAAAGTAAAAGTAGCATAAAAGAACTGCAAAGTAAAAGTATAAAACTACATCCTTCATCCATTAATTCTGATGTAATGGTTCATTTTGGCAAATTATGAAAGAATGAGGTTACGTAATGTTTAGATAGTAATTTACATTATAATGAAAATATGAATTTTGTAATATACTTGTGTCAGAAGTTAATTCACACTAGTATAATGTATGTAATTATAATATAATAATAATATATTATATTGTTATCAGTAAATATGTTTATTGTTCCTTTTATCAATTCATTGATTCATTGATTCGTCACTTGACCTGTACAACATCAAAAAACAATGTCTTTAAATGTCTTGTTTTTTCTGACCAACTGTCCAAAACCCAAAAAATTAAATTCACAATAAGTCAAAGAAAAGAACAATTCATCAATTATTGAAAGAGTTTCCAGTTAATTTGTTTAGTTTATTGTGTGTGTGTGTGTGTGTGTGTGTGTGTGTGTGTGTGTGTGTGTGTGTGTGTGTGTGTGTTCTAGTCCATCCAGTCGTCGGTCAGTCAGGCCGACCTCAGCTCACAGCTCGTCCCCCTCCTCTGACTCTGATGACCCTGATGACAACTATGTTGCAATGACGACCTCCAACCTTAGTTTCAGTGCTGGGGAGCAGGTAAAACACTCCTTCCTTCCTTCCTTCCTTCTTTCCTTCCTTCCTTCAACTTTGCTCTTTCCTCTGTCCTTCCTTCCTTAATGCTTTCCTTTCTGACCTTATTCACTTTGGCTTCATCACTTCTTTCTAATTTCCCTCTTTCATTCTTCTGATTTCCTCCTCTCTGCTTAAACTTTCCTTCCTTCTCTTTCTCCACTGTTTCCTTTTAATATACATCTCAACTTTGTGTGTGTGTGTGTGTGTGTGTCTACAGTCCCTGAGGCTGATGCTGCACAGGGCATCAGAGGGCGGAGTCAGCAGCCCGTTGCTACGGCGAGCCAGAGGTGACAAACAGGTGGAGTACCTGGACCTCGACCTCCACACTGGGCGATCGACATCAACAAGACAGGTGGCACCTCTCTCTCTTTCCAATAACTGACCAGTAAAGACAGGAATGATCATGCATGTCTGGATGACAGTCAGCCACTAGAGGGTGACATTGTTTCTCCCCATAAAATCATGTCAACACTTTCTTCATGTGTTATACATGTATGATTTTTATATTGAATTGATAATCAAGTATATCTTATCTTTCTTTTGAAACTCCTCTTTCAGTGGACCAATCAATAAATAATCAATAAGTCAATATAACAAGTGATACTTTTTCTGTGTGTGTGTGTGTAACCAGAAACGTTGCACGGCAGAAGGTGGAGGCGGCGGGAACGAGCAGGCCGGAGCAGGTGAGGAGCGTGCACGAGGCGGGCGTACACGTGTGGACTATGTGGTGGTGGACCCTAAAAGGACCAAGGCCCTGAGGAACACCAGAGAAGCATGGCATGATGGGAGGATGTCCACGGAGAAGGAGAAGAGCTAGAAACACACAGAGACACACTGTTTGAAGAAGCTTCTTAAAACTGAGTCTGTTCAAGAAAAAATGACTTAAATGTAATAATTTCCTGTCTCTGAGTTTCTATACAACCTAAAACATTCTTGCTGTGGAGAGAGATTTTGCAAAGTAGTTTCTGTTTATGAAAAATGTCACTCAGTGTGAATGGAAGGTAAAAAGTGTGTGACGTTAATCCAGATTATGGAGGTTCTACTTCAACATATTATTGAGTGAGATTAGCAGCAATCCAGCTTCAGTCAGTCAGAGAAATGTAGAAATAAAAACTGAGGTCACAGGTTTGTTTCTAGAAAATGACAAAGCAGGTAAATCCACCGTCAGTTCCAGCTCTTATTCTGTAAAACCCACGTTTCCTGCTGAACTAGTGAAAACGATGTTGGACTGTGGGACAAATCAGATGTTCTGATGATGAACAAATAACGTGATCATTTCCTTATGTAATCATCCCAGCAGCTTCGTGTGATTGTGTTGAGTCAAATCTGTCCTCAGGATGGATGTAATGTTACTGCTGAATAATTTCATTGATTCTGTGATGACGGTGAAACGGTGAATAAAAGAATAATGTTTCAAATGAAGGCACGGTAAAAGTGTTAATCCAGGACACACTCTGGCCACACATGCATGTGTCCCAGTCAGGTCAGGGGTCATGTCATTCAGATTAATGGGAACCATCAGTATCTGCAGAAAAACCCGTGGCAATCCATCCAAGCTTGTTGGGATACGACAGTCTGGAGCAAAGTTGTGGACTTCAGGTAACAGGAGGGAAAAACCTTGGTGGCACGTGTCTGGAAGTGCAACACTCACTCACCCTGTTTTTTACAATCTACAGCACGGTGTTTATTGTTTTTGTTATGCTGTTTAGCAACAGTATCCAAGGGGCGGGTCCAGAGAAAGGTGGACCCAGTGTAAAAAGCACACTTTGAAGTCTGGTCACTGGTTTGAAAGCTGATTCTTTAAGGACCCAGAGGTTGTGGTGTAGGAACACGTCTGTTTGTTAGCTTGTGAAGTGAAGTTTGTTCATGCAATGAGCTGGAATTTTCTTCACGTCAGGTGGACACTGGAACAGACAAGTATTTTAAACATGTTCTGCAACCTCCCGCACATTTGACAGGTTGCAGTGCAGGCAAGCTCTCTCTCTCTCTCTCTCTCTCACACACACACACACACACACACACACACACACTGGTTTGTTCATGAGCTGAGTCACTCTGACTTTCCTTTTGAGTTGGGACTGTTTTTTCAGATTTTCAGTCTGCACCAGTGCAAAGTACCTCAGTGCTCGTAGCGACTGGAAACTCCACCCAGCGGATCTCTGTTACTGAGTTTGGCGGATGTCTCATTCACACCATGAAATGGAATTTTTATCTTCATTTTAAAGTATTTGGGCAGCGGTGTTGCACAACTTGCACATTGTCGACCTCAATATACAAATGAATGAACACATATGCACATAAGAATATGTTGTGTGATTAGTTTAAAAATGCATTTCAGTGTGTGGGTTGATACATGCAATTTGCAATTAATACCAAAATGTTGTTTTTTCTGCAAAACTGCATTAATGCTTTTAAATAATTGTGGAGAGTTGTGTTTAGAAAATAGAAAAGCAGAAATAGAAGTCTGCAAAATCTTGATTATTTTATTATTTCGAATATTAGAACCTTATTATATGATGAAATATGTTCCACAACACATTGCAAAGGTTGTATATCATCATATTCATGTCATATCTACAAGTGCGTGAAGTGTTCTGTTGGTACATTCATGAAATTGCTTTTCTCTGTGGGAAAGTACCTCAGTCAATTCTTGCACTGATGTTGTCACATCAGTGACATGAAGATAGACACACTCAGTTAACCAGTCTGAAATCCTGACAACATGATGGGAGTGTCTCATGCACAAAGACAATGAAATGAATGATTTTCATTGGCAGAGGAGGGAACACGAGGAGCAGGAGGAGGAGAACAGTATTAACAAAGTAAAAGAGGAAGGTCCTTCAGGAGAACTCACTCTGTGGCTGACGTCTCACATGGGAACAACATTTAGATTTTCTTGCTGCAACAGGACAGTGAAGTCGAAGGTAATGAACTTTTTCTACAATGCTGTGATTTTAACTTTGTACATAACAGTGGAGGTGAATGAGAGCAGCAGGGCTGAGGAGAGACTCAGACTCAAAGGACAGATCCCGGCCGAATGCTGCTGACTGCAGTGATCCACACTGACCCCTCTGTTCGTCTGTCACAGGGTGAAGATGCTCTCCAGGATCCTGCTGCTCTTCAGTCTGACCTCCTGCGTCTGTGGTTAGTTTGTCATAGTTTAGTCATTTTACACAACAAGAAAAGTTACAATTAGCCTCATGACTAGTTTTTCTCACTTCACTGAACTCGCAGCCAAAGCAGAAGACACACTGTTGGACAGCGTGTGTCCGTCCATCCACGACTTTGACCCACACTCAAATATCTCAACAGTTATTGGATGGATTGATAAGACACTGACAGACATTCATGGTGCCCAGTGTGCCAATGATTTGGTGACTATTTCTTTAGCGCCATGAAGTTTATATTTGTATTTTAATGAAATCTCAAATATTTAGTGGATTTTCTTAAAATGTGGCTCAGATAACACATTTCTTCTCTATAAACCAGCTTAATATTATGTTCTCCATCGTTGCATCGTCCAAGGAACAGACAGGTTGTTGTGTTGGTCAGGATTTAATGGAGGAAATTACGTCAAAGAAATAAAATACAAACCAGTGTAAAGGCTTATTTAATAAAAGATGGAAATACAGCAGTAAATATCACTTAATAAAAATATTGCACTCGAACTCAAGAACTAACATAAACATGTATATAACTGTAAATAGAAGATGAATTACAGATGAAGCCATTTGTGGAACTGAAGTCAAAGGGTTAAGTGGATTCTTACACTGTTCTGAATATTTACTATTAGCTCTCTTTTTCTTCAGTGCAGTTCATTTGCAATCACCACTAGTTGGTACGAAATATTATTTATTTATTTATTTATTTTTAATTTTAGGTATACACTGATGTCAAAGTTCTAGCTTCAGTTATGGTTTAAAATTATGTCCATAGTACAATATAACACTCCAAAACCACCTGTTTGGATCCTTCCACAGGTAAACAGGTTCATTGGTAACAGGTGATAGGATCATGATTGGGGATGAAAGGTTCATCCTGGAAAGACTCTCGTTCACAAGCGAGTAACGCAGGGTTCATGAGTTACATTAGATCAGTGAATCACTTACATTCCTCTGAGGAAACACCACAGCTTCCTTTTTCTCCTTCTTCGGTTTTTGTCAGCAGGTTTATCTCTTTGTCTCTTTATCTATTTGTCTCTCTTATCTCCTCTTGCAGAATTCATACATAAACATTGTATGATTATGCACTGACATCTAGGCTCAACACTTTGATTTAAGTGTAGTTTATCTGTATATTTGATCAGCGCAGACTGAGAGGCAACATGTGAGCTTTAATCTCTTTCCTCTTCTTCCTCTCAGGAATGCTTGAGCCTCATACTATGGCTCTAAACTACAAGGCAGAGGAGAACAGTAACATCACAGTGGAGTGGCTCTTCTCATCCAAAACCAACATCTCCATCCCTTCACTCAAGATCCACTGTGTGCTGCCTGAGCTGAAGGTTTTTTACCACCTGGACAACAGCGTGGAGGAGTCTCAGCACGAGCAGTTTGCAGGACGGGTGCAGTGTGACAAAGACGCTCTGAGGACAGGACAAGTCCGGCTTCATCTGTCCAGAGTCCGGACCTCGGACTCGGGCGTGTACCTCTGCAGGATGGTCACTGAGTCGGGAAAGAGGGTCAAACAGTTCTCACTCAGCGTCACCGGTAAGTCAACTCAAGGTTCTCACATATATCTGCTCCTACATGGGACAGTTTGTCTGATGTTTGTTGCCACCAAACCCTGAAATCTGTGGAAAACATCTCGAATTCATTATAAAAAACTAATCGCAAAGTCCCTTAAAATGTTTGTGTGTTTTAAATATACTTTCATGTGAACTACACTGACCTAAGAGATTGAACTTCCGTCTATATTTAGCTCTGACACAGAGATCCTGTTAGAAGACATTGATATTCTACCTTTTTGTTACTGTCTACAAATCCCCTGAAAAGACAAAGGCCATCAGTGTGTTCGTCCATCTCTCGGTCCTTCCTGAATTCGTCAGTAAAGTAATTTGTGCTGTTCAGTACTTTTCCTGTGAATCACATACTGAACACTTTCAATGTTCTACACAGCAGCTGTTGATGAGCCCAAACCTGTGATACCAAAGCCAAAGCCAGCGAGTCGGGGACGAGTCTGCCTCTATGTCGGACTGGGACTGGCAGCAGCAGCAGCTCTGTTGGTTCTCTGTTGCTGTACTTCATCATATACGGCCCTCAGCTCTACCTGGAGTGAAGTAGCAGCTTTGTGCTGTGGTATTAAATGAAACGTTTCAGGTCTTCTGCCGCCCCCTGCTGCTCGGAGACAAATCCACCAGATGCCTGAAGACTGTTGGAGTTTTGCAGGGGTTTTGTTCCTCATGGTTTCTTGACTCAATGGTCCCGGTGCTGTTAGTTCCTGTCATAACAGACGACACCGTCCAAGTAAAGACAAGATGAATGTTAAACTGTCGAGAGTTCTTGTTTTCGTGTCAGTAACGGGTTGGACAGATGGACTTGTGCAGGCGCAGGTTGTATTTTTGTTGTTTTATGTCCACTCGGACATCAGATGTACTGTAATACCAAAGAAAGTACTGTAAAAACAGTTAGTGTTGATTGAGACAATTTGTATAAGTTCTGCTTAAGTGAAGATGCTGTTAAAGAATCATTGAGGTCAGAACAGTAAAACACTATGGTGTAGAAATACTCGCCTTGAAGCAACAGACAGCCAGTAGTGGAAAATAACTAAGTACATTTATATATCTGTACATATTCACTTTTATAGTATGTTTTTCTAATGTTTCATCAGTGGGTTTTTTTTTATCAATGGATCATGTGTATTGAGCTGAAGTGCTGCAGGCAGTGCTGAACGACCTGAAGCTGCAGTTGCACTAAATGGCCGCTAGATGTCGACTAGAGCTAAAAAAAAAAAAAAAAAAAAAAAGTGAATGTGGTACAACAATAAAAAGTACAAATACACACTAAATTTTACTCAATGATTAAAATGACATCATTTACTTTTTATCTGCATTCAAACACTTTCACTTGTTGCTTTAAGGTTTTGACAGGTTTCATCACATTCAGTGTGCTGGTTTAAATATTTATCTGCTGTTATTCATTTCATCTCATGAACCTTTTTTGTATTGATAAGATTGTTTTGCCTTGAAATTAAATACATAAATGAGCTACTTTTCTAATATGTTCATCTTTTTGGGGAAAAAAAGATAAATAAGAAAACTTACATTCCTTTTTTAATTTTTTTTCAACATATGTTTTTTTTTTTTCAAGAAAATGATGCAAGAAAAATAAATATAAATATAAAGAATTTCCCAGTTTGGGACAAATAAAGTACATCGATCTATCTATCTATCTATCTATCTATCTATCTAAATAATAAATCTAATGACTGCCTCATCATAGCTGATTATGACTCAGCTGAGTCATAATTTTTGAACCTGTATTCAGCATCGATGGCCTCACTGACCTGAGCTCATAGAACTTGTGTTTGAGTAAAATCAGTATATTGTATTGATTGTTCTGACTATAAGAACTACTCAGATGTTTTTAGATGTTTTTAGATGTTGTGCTATTAATCACAGACTTCTACTTTAAAAAGGACCTTTGTTTTGAGACATTTCTCCTGTGTTCTCTGTGTGGACACAAAACTACACATCAAAACTTTACTACAAGATTACAACAGGATTCATGTCATTTTAATTACATGGATCCTTTAACTTGTGTGTCTTAAGTCATAGTAGAAACTGTCATTGTGGGTGTTTCTGTGTGGGCGAATTCTTCCCACTATTAGTTGACCTTTAGAGTCAAGTGTCAGGTTATCTGATCTTCCAGTGATGACTGTGAGATGTTTCAGTAATTTGCTGGTTCCTGCTGTGAAAAGCAGCCTCTCATTGGCTCATGCTGACTTGAACCAGGATGACTCACTTCTGACCTGTTTCATATACACTTCTGCTGCTACTGCTTGAAATGAGCTTGAGCTCCAGTGACGGGGTGATGGGAAATACTCGGCCTTCCCCTTTTCTGATCAAGGATCATTTCCTTGTGTATAATTGTGGAGATCAGTGTTGTCTCATCTTCACCCCCCAACTGTCTAAATTTACCTGACAATTCAGGAAATGTTGTCATTTTCTCTCCCTCCTTCTGTTTGAGAAGACATTCAGACTGTTGTCTCTGAGTTTGAAGAGTTTTTATGAACTTCTATGAAATATAAGTGGAGAAATATGAGGATTAAAGACAAATCTGAATTCAAGCAATTTCATTTTCATAATTTTATTCAAAAAAATAAAATCATGAAAAATAATGAACATTTATTGTACAATTATTGCACATGAAGTATTCAACGTCAACAAATCATTTTAAACTTCAGTATAAAAAAAGATTCATTAACACTTTTTTTTTTTTTACAGCATTTAAAGTATTCATGACAAATGTTGGTTACACGACAGAAAAAATAAATAATTAGTGATAAGTGTAACCTTGATGTAAACAATAATTTCATGCAGAAAGTGTTTTAGTTCTGGTCATTGTACAGAAACAGCCTCGTAAAAGAATAAGTCTGACATCTTGTCTCATTCCTTCAGGAAGCCTGAGGGCGGGCGGCTGCAGCTCAGGACGTCGAGCAGCTGTCCACCAATCGGAAGGTTGGTAGTTCAATCCCTGGCCTCCCGAGTCCATATGTCAAAATGTCACACACACACTAAAATATTTCACTAAATATTTGTACATTAAAAACTGCAATAAAACTTGCAGCACTTTGTGTTTGCATATTATTGTTATTATCATGATTCTAATGATCTCACACAGTCTGTTGGTCGTGATGACTCATAAGATTCAAAGTGTTGCAGACCGTCTTCAATCAAGTTTCCCTCAACACCTCAACACCTCAACACAGATAAAACCCAGAATACGACCACACGCAAGACAAGAAGGCTGAAAAAAAAAGGAAAGAGACATCACATCAGAAGAGATGAGCAGAATCCAACTAAAGAGACCGGCTCAGTTTGATCTGAGTATAAAGTCTGACAGTCTGAGTTCATTGACTTGTGGTAGGACAGTACAGTCACACACCTGAAGTTTCACTTTGTGACAGTGTTTTATATGACAATCATGCAAATATAGTTTCAAATGTTTCTGATGTTTGCATGAATGACTGAAGAACAAACGAAGGAGGAAAGAGACAACTTTTGAAACAGCATTAACACTGAAGCTTGTAGCCTTGAGGGGAGCAGAGAGGAACTGTGGTCGAGTCTGGAAATAAAAAAACCTCATCATGCATCACAACTCATGGAACATGAGTTATTCCATGAGTTCACAGATGATGCAGCATGAAGTATCAGTACTTTCCATGTTGTGTCATTTTAACCAATGAGAAACACCCGTTGTACCTTTGGCCATGGTGGAATGCTGAGTCCTAACAGTTCTCAGGGCGACTGCCTGCGTTGGACAGTTTGGAATAGAGTCCGACGATCACGACTTCGGTCCGGACTGAAGTATCTCAGCAGCTGCTCGGTGGATCACATGACTGACTCGGTCCAGATGTTCATCGTGGTCACAGGAAGAATCCTCTGGATGGTTCAGTTGACGGCGTCAGGCCTCACAGAGGAGCTGACGCGACTGCAGTCGTCGGGCAGAGTTTACAGGAACCAGTACAATAATACTACAGCCCAGACTAATGTGCAGTGGCAGATAGATGTTCCCTGGTTTCTTTCGTCGTCGGGCCGAACACTGGCTGTCGAGAAGAGGTCAAACAAATGTGTGTCTGTTATTCATATGATGAGACATTTTAGATGAAGACGAAGAAAACAAATAAGCAGCAGATTGAGGTCAGATCAAGGACTTTTCATGTTTATACTGTCAATTACATTTCTAAGATGCTTCTTAAAGGATTTTTTTAAAATCAGTTTTAAAATGACAACAGAATTGTTCCTGTCACAGATGATGCTGTCTTTGATTTGAAGTCACTGTGAAAGATTTTTTTTTAGCATAAATAGCGTAATTTTTAGTTTGCTTTTACCAGTAGACGGTGTCAAAATGGGAAAATCTATCTCAAGGTGGTAAAAGGATCTTTCCATGAAGTTCACGGCCACAACTAAACCAAGATGCTGCTTCAATATTCGTCCACCTGAAGCAGAAACAGCCTCAGACTCAGTTGACAAAAACAATAACTTGCAGCTCATCGTAAAACACGTTTCGTTCAAACTCCACTGAAACAACTTGAAACTCACAAAAACATGTTGGTTTGTCTTTCAACTAGGAAAGAACCTAAATCTCCTGTCAGATGTGAAAAAGTTCTGACTCTACACACTGTTTGGTCAGGAGCGATTTCTTCCATCTGCTGACAGACTTAAATCCATCTGATGTTATTTTCTGATCACCAGCTTTCCCGCTGACACTGGCTGCGTAAAATATCAAGTCAAATTTGCTTTAGGTGGCTAAAGTTTGTTCAAGATTCAGTTGAATGTAAATGCTTTCAGTTGAAGGTTTCTTCTCTGGCAGCTTCATTGAGAATAAATCACTTACAGAAATATCCTTTCAAAATAAAACATTTTCTTTCCAAAGTCAACTTTCCAACCTAATTTTCTTCTTTTCCTTCACTTTTCTCTTATAGTTAAGTAAACAGGTTTGTGTATCGTCATTCCTCACTTTGCAGGAAAAATCTAATTTGACAGGTATCGTAAATATTTATGAAAATGGTCAAATAATCAATAAACTTAAATGATCAAAAATGAATATATTGGAAGTAAAAGAAAATATTGTGTAAAACGTTTGCAGCTATTTGTCTCATCTGTTTGTTCTATTCCTTCTTCAGACTCGGGTCAGTCTGTCCATACGTACCAGTGACATTGAGGTGGCATTTATTGAAGCTGCCACCATAATTCGTGAGCACTTCACACAGGTACATGCCCGAGTCTTCAGTCCTGAGTCTGGACAAATGAAGTCTGAGTTGTCCTTCTCTGAGGACATCTTTGTCACACCGGACTCGTCCTGCAAACCGTCCATCCTGAGACTCTGAGACCTCGGCGCCTTCGTGTACATGATACACACCTGAGGCCTTGTGATCAGTTGACAATTGACAGTAGATATAAAGGGGGGCGAGGGTTCGGTCAGGTTTGGTTGTGAACGTCCATTCGAGCGTGATGTTACTGTTCTCCTGCGCCTGATAGGATGTCCGTGTCACATTCATTACAAACGTCCCTGCTGAGGAGACAGACAAAAGTGAGGAGCAAGCAAACACTTGAGCTTCAAACTTTAGTTTGGTCACGGTCTCAGGTCTGTAGATGCTCATCGAGATAACAGACCGAACCAGAGGCTTCACTGATTCCTTGGATAACTCTTTTATAACAACGCTGGAAGGCTTTGAAGAGTTCAAAGATACAGTGCAAAAAGGAATGAGAGCAATAATAAACACAATCATTGAAGATAAATGATAATTCTAATTTTGATAAAAAAGTGTCTTAAAGAGTTCTCCAGCTGTTTCACTGGCAGATTTAAAGAGAGTCAGACAATCTGTTAGTGAGACTGAAAGTCTATTTGTCTTTTCTCTTCACAAGTGAAGAAGTAAACTGACCACAGACTCTGAAGATCAGGATGAGGACCAGCAGGACGCTGCACATCATCTTCTCCCTGTCAAACAACACAGAGGCGAAGACTCGTGAGACCACAGTCATCAACAGTCTGCAGTTCAGTCGGTCAGTCCAACACCTGATCCTGTTCATTACTCTGCTGATTACACACCACCACTTTCTGATAATGCATGAAACTGTAGGAGGTTGTGCCACTGCGATGTGAGCGGTTTGGTTTTCCCTGATGAAACTCGTTCACAGACTTCAGCGTTTGCAGAAATGTATGAAGTGATATGTGTTGTGTAAGAAAATCAAAGTATTGTTGAATATTCACACTTACAACCCTTTGCAGCATCGACAGGCTGAAACTCACAATCCTTCCAGAATTATTATTAGTATTTAAGTGCTCTAACAATAAAAGTTCCTGAATCTTAAATAGGTCTTTTAAAAAAATACAAAAGTCACCAAACGCAGCGACTGAGCTGGATGTTTCTCCAAATTCAACCTAATTCCATTCAAAGTCTGACTGAAAAGCTGAAATTAACTTTTACACACAGATGCGGAAGGAAACAATGTGTCTTCTTCATAAAAAGACAAATAACCTACAGGATTAATAGAAAATAACTCTAAGCCTAAATAATGAACTCGTATATTAACTCCTTACCTTGTGGCTCATCTGTGACAGAGTCCAGGACCAAACATCGAGAGTCGCACTGTTGGAGGATCAAGCTTTTCTCGCACACTTTCATTTCTGTCAGAGTTCATTTCCAGTAACACATGAGTTCAACTGATCGTGTAAGTCCGCCTTCACGTGTTCAAGGAAAACCACACCATCATTACAGCTGAACAACAGCAATTCCTGTCCTGAAGAAAAGAGGAAGTAACACTTCAAAACTCCAATTTGAAAAACAACTTTAGAGACAGAAACTAAGCTCCGTTGTGATCAAAAACTCACAAGTGTTTTATTAATATCAGGAGCTGGTTTGTGCAGATGTGGAACAACTTGCACATAATTTGACTTTGAGCTGAAGTTTCGACTGTAAAAGTAACACAATGATAAAAACATTTGTATATTTTACCTTGTTTTTCATTACACATGTCTGACCATGTTAATTTGTAACTGCAAACATATTTTTTCTTTATCTAATAAAAATTTCAGTATAGTAGTAAGTTTCAGTATAAGCAACAGTATAAACAGTCTGAGTGTGAAAGAGAATCCAACATTGTGGTTTGTGTCCTCAAACTTATGCTTATTAGCACAATAAACTATATTTTTAATATTTAGCTAAACATTGAATTGGTTCTTCATTTATTCCCACAGCTCATTGTTCAATAACAGAATTTACACACCGTGATGAATGATAGAAATATGTAAATAAATAAAGCTTTTATCTTCGTAGATACGCCAGCAGTCATTAAATAAGATAAGATAGACCTTTATTCATCCCACAGTGGGGAAAATCACAATAAAGATTTATAGAATAAAATAAAAATAAAAATAGAAATTTACATAAAAAATCAGGGGAGAGTGCGAACGTAGTCCCTCGCTATCACAGATTTTGCAGTTGAGATTCCCAAATTTGGGGAATTCACATGTATCAACACAACTGCAGTGCGACGGCTGAGCCTCGGCCTGGACCAGTCTCCCCTGCCCTGGTGCGTAGTTTCCTCCCCATAGACAGGTTGTGTTTCTATCATCCTGACAGTCAAACGTTAAACTTCTTCTATGCTGAAAAACTCAACGCAAACTTGAGGATGTTGAATAATCTGATGAATGAATGAACAATTTACCTGTGGATGAAACCACAAACTGTGGTTGATCACAGGCTCCAGACGGATGTGTTTTCTGTGAGTTTCTGTGAGTAGTTGATGCAGTGGATAATTCTCCATCTGCTCTCTCCATCTCTGGGTAATTTTATTGCCACTTTTGCATTTTACTGTTGCAGTGTGACTTTTGTATTTATGTTTGGGATCGTTCTTGTACGTTAAACATCTGACTGCCACGTGCTCTTCAAACTACCAGGAACCACGACAACAGTAATCTCAAACTTTTGGTCATCACATACAAATCTCTCGTCTCATCTTTGACGGCAGCAACATGTTTCAAACAAGTTGGGAGCGGAGCAACAGAATGAATGTGTGATGCTCCATCATCCAAAGTCCTGGATTAGCATGAGGCTTTATGTGATGGCTGATGTAAATGAAAGTCAAAGTCTCCTTCCAAGGTTTATTTTATAATAATAAAAAAGATGTCATTAGAACCAGTTTTAATCAAGACTTTAAACATCAACAGATTCAGTGACACAGAACAGGATAATCACAAAGTGTACAAGAATAAAATAGACTGAAAACTCCAAATGAAGGTTCATCACCTGAACTGAAGAGAAGGCAAAATAATAAGCCAGTAAAAAAAAAACCTTTGGCCTCATGACTTTTCACTTTCAAAAAAAAACATCCATTTGACTGTACATATTTTTATCTCGTGGTCCAAATCAGTACAAAAGCAAAATGACAGCAGGGAAATGTTTTGTTTGTTTCTCTTGCATTAATTTGTACAAAAGGTCTATTCGTTAAAAAAGTTAAAACTAATACTTTATAACATATTTACAGTAACAGTCTCTCTAGTTGTGCAGTTCAAACATTATTTCGTCGGGTTCACACCACAGAAATAGTTTTTATATCCTGCGAGCAACATAGTCGAGAAACTTCAGACTGATAATCGAGTTTTTATCAGCCTCAAACCACAAAAACCTCATTAAAAAACCTCATTCATTTTCAAGAAGCCGCTGCGATAAGGCAACAGGTTGGGTCGAGATTTTTACAGGATTCACTAACAAAGAAGCCTGGTTAGTTGCAGACTGAAAATAAAGGTCATACATCTGTGTAGGTTTTTAAAAACAGATGCCACCTCCGTGTTGAGCTGGGAGTCTTCAGGGCTAAGACGAAGACGAAGAGGAGGAGAAAGGAGAGAAGGGGAGAACAGAGGAAGGAGCGTCAGGAGAGGCGAGGAACTGGTCGCACCACCCCGGGTCGTCCAGGTTGATTTCAACAAACGGGTCACCGGAGCAAACTGCTGCAGAAAGAAGAGGGACAAAAACACAACTATGACATTTTAGATTTATCTATATGTATTCAAATATACTCATGAAATAAACCTGTTCTATCTTACTGACTTCTAACTGAAAATCTTCTTTAGCCCAGCTGAGAACCAAGACTAGAAACAGGCAGAGACTGAGCTCCACCAAAGGTGTGTTTCACTCGTAGACGTAAAAATGAAACTAAGACATATTGAGATCTTTAATTTAAGTGAATCTTTCTTTAGTAAAAGTCAAAGTGAGCAGCCGTGTTTTCATATCGACGCGTCTACAAATCCTGAATTCATCCCTTTATATTTATATCCTCATGTTGTCTCATGTGTCTTTGTCCCTTTTCACATCACTCGATTGTTTCAGCAGCTGGCTGCCGTCAGTTAGCTGCACAGATACACACGTGTACGTTTACGCGAGCTGCTGGGGTTGAATATCATTTTGAACCATTTAGAATTTCTCAGGGCACCTGTCAGGTTACTTTCCTTTAATGCATGCAGTGACTTTTGTATTTGGTGTCTCACATGGGTTGTTGTTGTTGTTCTCGTTCTGCGGTGGCTCCTCCTCGGCAGCATCGAACAGCAGGTCGGCGCCGTTCACTGGGCTCGACGTCTGGCCGGCTGGGTCGTCGCCTGGCGAGGGGCCGCTGTGACTGGTGAGCGAAGTCTCCACGCCGTTTGCATCCGGCTGTTCCTGTGGAGCTGGACGGAGCAGAGGAAGAGAAGGAAAGGTCAGACCAGGTTCCAGGTTCAAGGTCGACTTCTAGTTGCTCCGTGGTTGAGTCCACGAGCACATACACATCTACTGATGTCAAGGTGGCGGTAACGCACCAAGAAATGTAAGAATGTACATTTCATTTCCTCTGGTGACAAACTGAGTCTGGTGCTCGATCCATTTTCATTTTCTTGTAAAAGCCCTAAATCCTGGCTCAGTTTGATGGACTCGTGTGTCAGTAACCTGTGTTGGCACGACTGACCTAATTCATTAGCACGACTTATCAAGTTGTTGATGGATTGACGTTCTGCTCGTGGCTGAATTCAAATCTCTAAAGGACCATTTGGCCAAATTTCTCCTTGTCTTCACCACATGTTTTGCTGAGTTTTTAATGTTCTTGTTGTCGTACCGTTCTCTCCATTGGAGCCCTTTTCCTCGGACTGTAGAGTCGTGCCATTGGCTACTGGAGGAGGTGAAAGGTCGTCGGTGGTCACTTGGTCTTTAGGAGCTGGTCGATTTGAGATACAACACAAACCAAAGCACACGCATCAGGATAAGATCATATGCAGCCATGTTACCATAATTTAAATGAAACCACACACACACACACACACACCCAGGTCGTCCAGGTAGACTGGTTCAAAGGTGCCGATGGGTTCGTTGAGATGGTTGGCTGGAGCCGGACGCTGGAGGTCAAACGAGTATGTCTGGACAAACAAACGAGAAAGTCAGCAATAACAACTAAGTGCCTTCATAAAGGTGCGAGTGGGTGTAAATATGTTTTAAATCTGGTTCACTTACCCTGGAGACTCTCCTGAGGAAGTAGAGGATGACGCACAGAGCGATGATCACCAGGATGATTATTACCAGGATCACATAACCTGGAGACAGAGCTGGGTTCCTTAGCTTGTTTGAGCCTGTTTCTCTAATCAGTTAATGAATTATCAAGGAACTATACAAATATAGACATAAATAATGTAGATCATTTTTAAAAAAAAACATTAAAAGATCAGTTGATAAATACGTTTGATTACTATGGAGCCTCAAAATGTTCCATATTAATGTAAAAGTATAACAATGACACTTTCATTAAAAATGAGATAATGAAATAAAAACTTTTTAAACAAATCTTTCCATAATCAAAACAAAACCTCAAAACTAAACTATAATTGAGAATGATAAAGTAACATTTAGTAATAATTAGTTGAGTTTTGATAATAAATTCATTTATTTAAGAAGTTATGGGCTGATTTATAGATTTTACACAATTTATTATATAAATATTAGCAGAAATAATAATGACGTCCTTACCCCAGGATTGACTAGGCTTGACTCTGTCTGTTAGTAAAAGAGACAAACAACTCATTAATGTTCAGAACTCTGAGATTCACTAATTCAATTCAAACAAAATACAATGTTAATTCATGGTGGCACCGTTCTCGCCCCCTTGCGGAGAACAGAAGGAAATGAGAATTACAGGCTAAATCTTTCAATATCACTGACTGAACGTCAGATAACAGGTTCATTTCCAGACTGACAGACACCACAGACTGACTGCATGTCAGAATTAGTCAGTACATCGACCCGAACACAAACCAGGACTGCTTTTCTTTTTAAGATTTTTTTGGGGTATTTTGGGGCAACATTGAAGACCTGCAACGAGAGTCCCCGGCCCTGGTGTCTTTAATCACTGGGCCCCAAGACCTCTTTAATGGATTAAAAGTATGTTTTGAATTGCAGAAAGTCATAATGTAGCATTTTTACATGAACATGAAGCTTTGATAGTCCTGATCCTGTCCATGCTCTCAATGTTCAGTACAGTCCAGCAGCATTAGAAAAACTATCTAAACTATCTGCTCTAAATGCAAAAACATGATTTAAACTTGTTTTTTAGAAAATCTGTGTGTGTGTGTGTTTGTGCCTGTTAGGTCTTTGTATGAGCTCACGTACCAACTGTTGAACATTCTGAGTTTGTGTGGCAGCTGCTTGCAGTTACAGAGAACATGAGCATGTGGTAGTTGTGGTTTGACACACAGGAAGACAAACTGAGGTGCAAGGCTCACAAATGCACCAATGAGGTACCTGGATTTGTTGAGGTGCTGGTCGTTGCTGTAGGAACGGCCTTCGTCACACCAGCATCATCACCCTTCCTCCCGCTCCCTGGCAGACCGGTCGTCGTCTGAGCTGCTGTGCTGTCATCGACTTCCTCATTGATTATGTAAAGATCTTCATCTGTTGTCGGTGTTGTCTCTTGATTCTGTAAAAGACGTCGCAGGGAGACCACAGTTTCAAAGCTTCACATCATTTAGATGGTCTCATGGTCTCTGAGTGGCTGACAGCAGCAGAGTGGAGGTGCTCTACTTCACATTGACCTGATTGGATTGATTTCAGTCTTTTTTCATTCTCTCTTAGTCAATAAATCGGCAGAAAATAGTGGAAAATGCTCAACACAGTTTCCCAGAGCAGACGATCGTCATGATTCAGAGCCAGTTTGTCGTGGGAACATTTTGATTGCTAAAACTGCTAATCACTTAATGAGCCTGTTTCAGCTCTGCCTGTCACATGATGATGCAGTCGTGGATATTGACTGTTCTTAAAGCTCATTTGATCATTCACTTGTTGGATGGTACAACTTTAAGATAGCTGTTACCGTTGTAACAGTTCCTGTTGGAAGTCCATCTGCTGTATTGGCTGATGTATGACTCTGAGGAGGAGTTGAGGGCGCCGTGGAGCTGTTAGCTTCCTTTTCAGTTTCACCTGGAGTCAGTGGGGGTGGGGTCATGAGGTCGGGGGGGTCTGTGTCGGACATGGAGGAGACACAGACAGATGTTTGCTGATGCTGTGACTGATGGTGACAATGAAGAGAAGCAACCGAATAACTTGACTCACACATTAAAACACATCCAGTCGGTATCTTATACGACATGACATCATACAACGCACAGACCACGACAGTAGAGCTCATTACAGTACAATAGAGTATGTTCCACGACAGGACAGTAGAGGACAGGAGACACCAGGACAACAGAGGACAGGACAGGACAGCAGTGGTTCCCAAAGTGGCTCAAGATTTGTTCATTTTCTACAATTCTACAATTTCATTTAGCAGACGCTTTTATCCAAAGCGACGTGCATTCACATACCGATGGAACAGCCGTCTGAGACAATCTGGGGATCAGTATCTTGCCCAAGGACACTTCGACACATAGACAGCAGGAGCCAAGGGATCAAACCAACAACCTTCTAATTGGTGGAATCGCTCTACCTCCTGAGCTACAGCTGCCCTAGTTTACTTTAATAACGTTTTATCGCATAAAAACAAGACACCATTTAAATGAACTAAAGTTCAACAGTAAAGGTATAATGCAAAAGAAGAAATAAGCCCAAAACATCAGAATCACCAGATTAGAAACACTGTTATTTATATATAGATATGCAGTTGTGCCTCAGCTCAGACTGTCGATGACAGTTTGTGGGTGCAGGTTGTCACAGCTAAACACTTCCTGTATGTTTCAGGTTTGCCACAGTCAGAATTATGAATTTACAGGTTGTGACTTCACTATGTCCAGTTTGAGAAAGTTTGGGAACCGCTGCAGTGCAGAACAGTGCAAGAATCACATGTTCATCAAGTGCATGTTCACGGTACCTGCATTCTCTTTTGGATCCGTCCCGTGCTGTGGAACAGTCACGTTATTTTGTCCTCTGGAAAGAGAAGAAAGTGCTAGAACTGAGACAGAGAGAGAGTCAAGTTACTTGTGTTATGCACCAAACTCCGTGTCCTGCACTAATGAGAGCGATGAGTCGTCATGGAAGGCGAATCAGGCACAAAGACTGAAAACACCTGTAAGATGATTTTATACTTTGTACTGTAAAAATGTGAAGTTATATCAATTATGCAGATTCTGGCTGATGAAAGCTAAAGGAAAAGAGTAGAAATACTTTGTTACAAGTAAAACTAAGTATTAGCATCAAAATATACTTAAAGTACCAAAAGTAAAAGTACTCATTATGCACAATGGCCCATTTTAGAATAGTTTATAAGATTTTTTAACTATTGATGCATTAATTTGTTCATCACTTTAATGTTGCAGCTTGTAGCCTATAATAATACATCATATTTTGTTTGTTGATTATATTTTGCATTATTAATCTAAATCTGAAAGTAACTTAGTGGGCGTATTACTGCTGCTGCAACAGGTTTTCATATGTGTGAAAAAAAACTTGCTGCTGTGAAAATGTTTGCAGAGACGTTAAAGAAAAGCAGCCAAAGATCATGTTCGAGTGCTTTAATCATACATTTAAACACTTATTCCATCTCCTCTGACCTCTGACCTCTGTGCTGCTGATGATCTAGAAACTGAGGCTCAATCTTCCATTAACATCCTCTGATTCTTAAATATTTTAATATGCACAGCATGAATGTTCTGTCCTTATATACAGATATACCAGCAAGCAAACTACTTTCTACTACACACTCTTGTATTTTCTGTGGAGGTTTATGGTAAATGAATAATGCGTAGCTCATTTATACTGCAGTTTTTTGTGTGCTCCATGTTACTTTCTGCACGTGGCAGGGAGTCTTTGTATTGACCCTAAAATCATTCAAGGATATTCAAGTCTAGATTTAACTCTAAATCAAGGCCTGGGAAGTTTTGGTGGATAAATGGATAACTGTGGAAGAAACTCAGTTAGCGAGAACAGAACCAGAACCTCGTGAATCTACATGATCAGGAGTGAAACCACGAAGCTTCTGCAGCATCTGATTCAACTGGTGTCAAAATGAACTTGAGCCTCGAAGGTTTTGAATGTAGGCGTTGGAGTGGGCGCCGGAGCCCTGACCTTCAAGCTAATGTCGTCTTCATTTTCTGCTCTTCTGTTAATGGATAAATCGAGTTTTTACGTACGTTGATCATCACTCTGGAAACAGCACAAGCAAACAAGAGTACTGAAGAGGTCTGAAGTAGAGCTGAACTCACCGAGGAAGCAGACGCAAATCCACAACTTCATCATGGTGACGAATTCACTTCTGTCTAGCAAATATATTTTGAAAGATGGTGGATGATCATCTGCAAGACTGTAGAGTGTCCTTTTATTTTCTGTATTTTGTTCCTTTTTCCTCTATGACTCGCACTTCTTCTCAATGAGCTTTGTACTTCCTCTCCTCTCAGTATCACTCAACCTCCTCCCATCTCTCTCTCTCTCTCTCTCTCTCTCTCTCTCTCTCTCTCTCTCTCTCGTCTCATCCTACTTACCAAAAATATGCAGAACACTACTTTGGTTTTCATGAGGGGAAATCTGAATGCCACTTCTTACAATGATATTTTACTGTTCTTGTACCTTCACCACCTTCCTCTTGCTCTTTATGTTTCTGGCGCCTTTTCGCCTACTTTCCATTTTCTCGACCTTAACACCCCCCATTTCTCAACATGTCGGCCCACCTTCCGTCCCTGAGTCTCTCTCAGTATCAGTCTCAGTATAGGAACTGAGTCATCGACCACAGCGCAGGCTCCACATCCACACAGGATGCTAGCTCACTGTTTTGCTTCTTACCTCAGCAACACGTTGGTGCCACAGAACCTGTTCAGTGCTAACAGCAAGATCGACTTAATTCTAAAACTACATAATGACAAACTTGTTTGTTTTTTCTTTTGATAACTGGACACACATGGAAGATGTGATGTCTACAGTTTGATTTTGTTTAAAAATCTCGTGCAAACTAAAAGTTAATGTCAGGTTTTGGAGTCGGCCGAGGTGGAAGAAGTACCCATGCTCCGCTGCACGTCAGTACTGCAAAATACATACATGTGTTCCATACATGAGGATTAGCACTAAAATGCAATTCAAATGTGAAAAAAGACTTGTCAAATCATAATAATAAATTTAGTTTTTAAGCACCTTTCAAGTCACATTATGTTTCTGTTATAATTTATATATATATTATTGTATAAGAGTTCATACCTGCATAAGACAAACAAGGACGATCAGTGTGATTGTTTACCTTCCATTGCTGTTGTTTATACGATCACCTATTTGATTTAAATGACATCATCAACCTAAAAGAAATAAACAAATACAAGAAAGGAAAGAATTGACAGTCTGCAAGATCAACCCCTGGAATCTGATTGTCAGAAACAGTTTAATTGTTTTCATGTAATTTTGGCAATAAATTATTCCAAAAGCAGAAACAGTAAAAGAAACGTGTCCTGGCTGTGGTTCACCAGCAGGTGGCAGTGTCAACATGCAACACACTTCACAGTTCAGTCAGGTTGGTCCCATAATGTCTCCACCTTATTATGGGAAGAGACTGGCTGTGTGTTTGCTGCGTTCACATCAAGTGGGCAAAAGCACTAATGGTACTTTGACGTCTTTTTGAGTTCACATTTGATTGAAGACACAATGAGAGGATCAGTATTTTCTGAAGATTCAGTTGAATTATATCTGAGCAGGAAGTCAAATTTTCCACTTGACATGAACGCAGCACAGGTGAATGTCATAGGAACATGACAGCAAATCATTTCATTTCAATTTCAGGTGAAAAATGAGAAAAGTTAAAGAAATCTGTCAATAAAAATCACTTGACATTGAAAACAATAAAATGCACATTGATAGAGGTGCAGATGAGATAAATCCAGATCTGATATTTGCATAAGACTTAAGATAGATCTTTGTTTGCATCTTGGTTTCTTGCACTAAAATCTCTGTGTAGGTTAAAGTAAGGCTTTGTCATTACTCTGTGTGCACATCAAGACACATGAGGAAAACATTACAAAACAAACGGATCACAGAGGCTCTTCGCCTTTTCATTCAGATTCACAATTTGTCAGTTATCTTTTTCATTTTCAGCATTAGGATTTAAAATCCACAGTAAAGACAGTTTCAGCTGTAGCAGTAAGACAACAAGTAAACAGTTACTAGACATGTGGAACAATGTGCTTTGATAAGCTCGATTTCTATAGATGCACAATAACACAACATGAGGAACAAATGAAAGATGCATAAGTGAAAAGCTTCTCTGACAAACACACATTCAGTTTGGTTTGGTTTGTAGACGTTAAACTAACGACTGCCTGCAGTGTATTATTTCCAAATGTGAATGAAAACTTCCATCACTTGGTCGTAGCGCAGGTGTTAATGTAGTAGTAATATTTTGAATGTGATCTGGTTTGCTTTTAAATAAGTCATGACTTTAATTTTGAAATCCAGTTGTGGTTGTTTATAAATGTAATAACTGTTAAGTCTATGAAAAGTCACTTTAATGTCGTTTTATTTTTAGCAGTTTATGCATTGAGTTTCCAAAGTCTGTCATAAAACTCCAAACTGTATTCATTCTTTCTACATCAACTAGTTGTGCAAAGATTTCAGAAGACAGCATATAAAACTATTTGCACCAGTCCCACAAATACATAGAAAACACTGATCAAAATAATCTCCTTCATTTTTGTCTGCATTTTAAATATTGTCCATATTCACACAGGGAAAACATCCAAATATTCAAGTGCTGCCAGGAACATAAACATAGTGTGAACACACATTTACGCATAAAAACAATATTTCATTACAATATCTGCATTAATTACTCACATATGTTGCATTACAGCTCAGTGTGTAATGTACGTGCATGTTTTGTGCTTGTCCTTTCAGAAGCCCTCAGTCGTCTGCCGGTGGCCACTAAGCTGGATACGTTGCATCAACAGAAACTACTGAGGCAGATTTGCACCACTGAACTTGTGGTTTGCATCAAGACACTCCACTTACTCCTCAGCAGAGCAGTCCAGTGCGATACTGTGCTCCTGGGCGATGGCGGCCAGCTCTTTGAGGAACTCGGCGAACAGGATGATGGCGAACACGCGGCTCTTGGCCTGGGGGGGGATGGGAGGGCAGGGTGGCAGGACCCCGAGAGGAGGCAAAGCCAGAGCGTTCCTCACAGAGCCGTTCGGAAGAGATGGATCCAGGATGAGGTCTCCGCCCTGAGACTGGAGGCTCTCTGAGACACATGTTACACTGTGATTAGAAATTGTGATTGTGAAGGCATCACTACGCTTCAGACAAAGCGCTTGTTAGATCATCAGTGTCTGAAATTCCCTCCGTCCACACTTGCGACGATGGATTTGAAACTCACGCCTACTTCATACAGCACTTTATGATGTTAAGTACATCATGAATGCCACAAAACAAGCAACACTTGATGTTAGCCAACAGCTACATAGCTTAGCATTTCCCATAGTAAACATATTAATGATGCTGCTGTAACTCCTGCTACTCCTACTAATTTCTTGTAGTGCAATTACTGCAGCTACTTGGCTCAAGGCAAACTGGTGCAGTTTTCTTTCCTGCAACTGTAGCTTCAGGCATTAAAACCTCCAGCTGTGGCAGGTTTCATATGTGTTGATGTGTCTTCATTTACCTCTAAACTTGCTGTCTTGGTCTTTAGCTAACAAGAATCTCCAGGCCTGAGTGACCAGGGCAGGATAGTCCGGTCTGGCCGCCACGTAGCGCTCTATCTGAGCATGCACCGACACTAACACCTACAGATACACACACAGACATGCACAGGAATAAAAGCTAGTATTATGACTCAGGCGGCTGAAATAATGGAATAATCAATAAAACAACATGTGTGTGGATGTTACCTGGTACAGCGTTCGTACGTTGGACTGGTTGTGTGTGTCTGTGCCGAGCAGGAAGGATTTCAGGAGAGGTTGGGGGTACGACACCAGCTGGGCCAGGATGCCCGTCACCAGCAAGTTCACAGCGATGGAGTTTTCCAGGAGGTTTTCCAGCCGGGACAACAGGACGCTGATGAATGGACCTGAGGCATCATGGGAAACTACAGGTTAATGTGTGTGACAGAGAGAATATACGGAGACACTAGTTACACAACCATGAAACCACTTTCAATTTTTCTAATGAATGTTTTCTACTTCAGGAAGCTTCTTTATTCACTTCAACATCGAATTCACTTGTGCTTAAGAACACAGACCTGTAAAGGGAACTCCATGCCTCCCGTTGCCGTCCTTACTGCTGCATCTCGTCTCGTCTCCTCCCACCTCCTCCTCTTCCATCGCCTCCTCCTCTCCCTCCTCCTCTCTGTCATTCCACGAGGAGCTAAAAGCAAATTCTTCACCAAGTCCTTCTTCCTCCTCTTCCAGTTTTTGCCTCAGCAATCGGACTTGTTTCCTGAATGTGCTGATGTCGTCCATGATGTCATCACAGTCGGGCTCCACACCCAAAGACAGCATGAGCTCGTGGTATCGGGACAGGAAGTCATCATTACTCCTGACATTATGACCAAGCAGACTTGGAGACTTGGCATCAATTGCACATGCCAAAGAGTCTGGTGGCTCAAATTCAGAATGGCCATTTGTCACTAAACATGGCATGGGACGTTGTGTGTTGTGGTGTGTGTGCATGTGATGAATAGTAGTTTTGAAGTCACTCTGGTAGCAGTTTTGCTTAAACAGCTTGTCATCTTCATCCGTATCATCACATTCGTTGATGATGTGATTCTTAGCATTAAAACCATTGGTGATGAACTGACGTCCCTTTGGATCTCCTTGAACGTCTGTCCTCTTTATTTCATCTTCTCCTTCCTCCTTCCTTCTCCACATCTCCTTTAAAGAGTCCTCACTCTTCCTTCTCACCTCTTTCCCATAGTCCTCACTCGATCTTCTGTCCTCTTTGCCTCCATCGTCGCTCCTCCTCCTTGTTGACATTATGCTGTTAACTGTTTGCATCACCGTCTTCCCTGTTGTTGTTAACATTGTTGTTATTGTTGTTGTCGCTGCTGTTGACACTCGTGGGCCATTTGAGATGCTTCCGTGTGCCCGTCGATTTGCTGCCATGATTCGCTCCAAAATGGCTGCCTTTGTGTCTTTCTGGGCAACAAGATCGTAGACCAGCACATCGTCCTGAAACTCGGATTCTTCTACATATGAGCCATGCACCAGCTTGGTCGCAGTGCGTCGCATCTCCTGGATGTGTCGAGGAGGTAGAGGGGGAGGTGCATGTGTGGAAGTGCACCTGTCAACCTCCATAGCCGCGCTGCCATTTGCTAGTGTCATGTTTAGCACCCCTGAAAAAGAGGGATCATCATCTGCAAAAATGTCATCCCACTCCAGCTCCAGGGCTGAGCTGGCTCTTCCTGCCTGGTGCCCTGTGGAGACGGTGTCTGAGGAGGACGGGGTGGGGGAGAGGGCCAGGGGGGGAGGAGTGACGACCAAAGAGCAGATGGAGTCACTCTTGTCTCGCAGTACGAACTCCTCCTCATCTTCTATGTTGTCCCCTGGCGTGTCAGATCGGTATTCTTGAGACGAAGGGTTGATCCCGTCATATGGAGCCGACCACAGCCGACATGCCCTGCAGGAAAACAAAAGCCATCAGAAGTGAAATATGATGAAATAATAATCGCTTAATAATCAACTGCCTGCCAAGACAGCGCTCTTCAGAGTTTGCATGTTCTCTCTGGGTTTACATGGGTTTCCTCTGGGTGCTTCGGTTTCCCCCACCATCAAAACCATGTAAGCTAGGTTAATTTTTCTCTCAGTGACCAAAGCACTGGCTTAGAACTGGAGTTGGTCCCCAGGCGATACATAGTGGCTGCTCACTGCTCTTATTACTTAGAATGGGTTAAATTTCCCCTTTTGTAATCTCCTGATTTATCCTCTAATTCCACCAAGAGGTTCACATGACATAACATTACATAACAATTGAATGGATTCCCATGAAATGTAGAACATCACAAAGATAACATAAACATAAAGTTAACATAAAGTTGAGACTGACCTGTGGGAGGTGGAGATGGCCTGGCGGGCATCCCAGAGGTAGTGGAGATAGTTTACATCCATCAGAAAGTCTGAACCACGACAGTAACCAACGCTGTCTGATACTGACAGATCTGACACAGACAGAGAAATGTAATTAGCATAAAGACATCTGAGGGAGTATTCACATGTGTTGTGTGAGTGTTGGTTGTACTGACCTGCTCCTTTGGGCCAGTGGATGTGCTCTGAGTGTGTGTTAGTGTTGTGGAGGTTCCCAGGACACCAGGAGGGCATGAGGAGCAGGAAGGAGGCAGCACCAGAGGAGTAACAGTCCCTCTGCTTTAGGGAGCAGCGCTGCCTCCTGCTCAGGTGACTGCAGGGAATAAGATACCTGAGGACACACAGACACTGCTCAGTCCCAGCACACATCCCAACCACGGCCGGAAGACACTTATCGGACAATTAATCGTACGAACCAGTTCTTCTCAAGGATAAACCGGCCTTTGGCAGTGAATCTGACTGACCTGAACACCAGCTGCAGCATGACGTCTTCACAGAAGAGACCAATCAGAGTCCTGAACAGAGCTAGTGACACCGTACCCAACTGATGGGCACACAAACAGTTGAAGGTCAAGACAAAGAGTCACAGATGACCAAACAGTGAATTGTGCTTCAGTGTGTTACCTGGAAAGGTGTGTTGACCCTGCTGACCAGCGTGTCCAGGATGTGCACGTTGTCATGTGTGTGCAGCAGGATGAAGGACAGGAAGGTCTGGAGGAGGGCGGGCTCAGGGATGGAGCGCAGGAACAGATCCAGGTACGCCGTGGTGGTCATCACCTCCTCCACCGTCAGCTACACACACACCAACATTTGAGATGTGGAGGTCAGTTTCCTGTCTGCTGCAATTTGACCCAGCACAAAGCCTTCTCAAACCCCCTCTCAGTATGAGCAACACAGGACAACAGGAAATACAGAAACCAGTAGTTGTGAGGGTTGATACCTTGTGCAGAGCAGGAGCCAGCACAGGAACCAGGAAGCCGTTATAGATGTAACCCAGCAACTGAGACCGGATGGAAGGATGAGCAACCTGAGAGAGACAAATACAGAGAGACAGAGGTGGCTGTAACACCATTCACTGTGTGTGTGTGTGTGTGTGTGTGTGTGTGTGTGTGTGTGTGTGTGTGTGTGTGTGTGTGTGTGTGTGTGTGTGTGTGTGCATTACCCTGGTCACAGCACTACAGAAGTCCAGTGAGTGCAGGAAGTGGACGAGAGCCGGCACCTGTTGACCAGGTGAGAGGTGACATCATCAATTGTTCATTCATTCATTCGGACAGTCAATCAGCCTTTCATGGATCTGTTAATGCATTAGTTTATTTGTTTTATTCGTTCACAGATTTACTCAGTTAAATCACATAAGTTTACCAATAATTTGATCCAATTAGATCCATTATTTTGCACATTCCTTTGTTACCAATGCTCGTCCACTACTGTGGTCCAGAATTAAATATCTCAACATCATCAGATCGATTATTTTTCTACAGCTTTTCTACAGCTGTTCTGACTGATGATGCCTTTTCCTGTAGCACCAGCATTAGTTTACATTTGTAGTTTTGATCTCTCAACATCTGCCCGATGGATTGTTATGAAATTGGGTTCAGACATTCATGTTTCCCTCAGGTTGAATTGTAATAACTTTGATCCCACTTTTCATCTTTCACCATCAAGTCAAAATTCAAATTTGTTTCACGACCAAACACCTGCAGAACTAATCATATTCCCATCAGCCTCAGCTGGACTTGGTTTCATGCTGTCATTTCATTCACTGTGTGGCTGTCGAGCTCACCTGCTGCCAGTCGGCCTGGTCCAGACAGTGCCAGTCTTCACTGTAAACCTGCAGCCTGGCTGGAAGAGACGAGTACAGACCAGACAGACCTGTGGCCAACACCTGTGAACACACACACGCTTTTGAGTCAGTTAAATTCCAGTGCAGATTACTGAGCTTCGGAGAGGCTGCTTGGTGGATTTTGTTTCCTCTGGACAGAGCCAGGCTAACTGTTTCCACCTGTTTCCAGTCTTTATGCTAAGCTAAGCTAACCAGATGTTAGCTTCAGTGTATTCCCCAAAATGCAGAACTGTTCTGTTAATAACAGAGGAGAGCGAAAGAGAAGAGAAAACAACAACAATATCAGCAGCAGTCTTGAGTCTCGTTAACAATCAGGCAATTGTCCAATCACGTGCAGACTTACTAATCCCTCTCTGTGTACGAGCCAATCTCACGCTGGTTTACTAATCTGCTCTCTGCATAAAGATTGAGGTCAGAGTGTGGTTACATGGGCTTAAATCTGACACACACACACACACACACACACACACACACACACACACACAGGTGCTTAAGTGTCTTTGCTCGCCCTTTCACACACACACACAAACAGTAGAAGCAGAATAGTGATGGAGGCAACATGGCCGGAACAGCAAGTGTAGATTTCAATTACATTTGGTATTATTTTGTCATGCAAACATATTAAACTAAGATGTATGTTTATAAGTGAATTCATGCATTTGGCACAACAACAATAATAATATTACATTCCCCAGTTGCTTTTCCTTCTTCCTCATTTTCCTCTCTTCCTCCCCTTGTTTTCTCTCTCTCTCTCTCTCTCTCTCTCTAACACTGAGGAAGCAGTATGAGCTCATTAGTTTATTACATAACTTGTGATAATGAGATTACAATGCAGAGGGGAGATGAATGGAGCTGCACCAGAACGCCACATACTCACATACTCATTTCAACAGCCGTCTCATTCATAAAAACAAATCTGCATCAAAGAGTCGATTCTTAAAATGCCTTTTCATTCTGTTAACCTCCAGCAGTACATTTACTTTTTAGGAGGAGAAGTTTTACTTTTTTACCTGTAAACACATACATGCCTTTTTTACTTTGCACAGATTCGGAGGGTATGTAGAGATTAAAGTTCAGCTCAGTGAAAGGCTGCTTTAACTAATCTGAGTGACATAACTCACATGTATTTAACTTAAAGCTGATGCCACATCAGTAAAAGCAGTAGCTAATCTTCAGATAATTTTCAGAAGTTGTGAAACAGGTTAAGAAAAAAAATATCGTCTTTTTTAAGAATGTTCTTGTTTCTTCCAAAGTTTTACATTAACAGCACTATGTTCACTTCCTGTCATGTGTTTTAACCATGCAAAGAGTCAAAGACAGCAGAATGTCACTGGTGAGTGACGCTGATCCTGAATAAATCCTTGACATTTCCAAGACTAGTAGCTGCCCTGGCAGACATAAGATGACCATGAAACAAGTGCCAACGAGCAGAGGCGTCGCCTCCTCGGTCGTCTTGGTTAGTATCAGTTTGTGTATGTGAGCACTTACAGGACAGAAGTATGTGTTCTCTGCGATGTGCTGAGCCACTCGAGGATCAGAGGCCGACAGAGACATGATGAGCAGCAGAGCGTCTCTGGCCTGCTGACCGACCAAACCCTGTCTGAGGGACAGATGATGAAGGTCATGATTTTGTGCACTCATATTCATACTGTGTGTGTGTGTGTACCTGTGTGTGTGTGTACCTGTGTGTGTATGGTATGAGCAGGGAGAAGAGCAGGAAGTTGGCGGCTCCCTGGTCCTCGCTGGTGTGGAAGAACAGTTCCAGCACTGAGGGATCTTTGACCAAAGCCACACAAAGCTGGTTCAACAGGAGGACAAGCTCCGCCTCCACCACGCCACCGCTGTCTGGAGGGGGGCGACACAGGTGATTAACTACCCAGGCAACTGTTTAAACATCTTACCAGCTACACCTGCAGCATGTGATACCACGTAAAACCAATTAGATGTCATTACACAGCTCAACCAGCTCCAGTGTTCTGACTTCAGTCGCAAAAGTTGCAAAAGGAGAAACGAGCCTTCATGTGTTACTGAAGGATCTGAGAATACAAGTACAAAGTACTTGACAAAATACAAAGTTTTGCCAAAAACCTGAAGCCTGACGCTGCTCCACAGTTCCACACAACACAGTACAAGCCAACGTGCTGGTCGACAGGTTTCTAAATTGGTTGATTGGATAGTTTTAAATTTGCTTAACTATATGAAGGGCTTTTATTTGGGACTTGGTTGATGACTCTGAGCAACAGTGAGTAAAGACAAAGCACCTTTAAAAGAGTCATTTCTACACTTTGGTTTTGTACAGATTAAATAGATCTGATAAAACAGACAGAGCCAGAGTTTCTCACTCATTTCCAGTCTTTGTGCTAAGCTAAGCTATCATCATATTTAATGGACAGAGATGACAGTGATATCTGCCTTGTCCTCTAACACTCAGTCAGAAAGTCAATAAATGCATTTCCCAGAACATCAAATGATTCTTTTGACGATTTGTCCAACTCACCGGTTCCAGCTCCGGCGCAGGAGGCCAGCAGCATCATGAGCGGCCGCAGAACTGGTTTATGGTGCAGAAGAGGCTGTTTGGCCTGAGACAGAAGCATCTGGTACATCCTGAGCTGCTCCAGCTTCATGTCTTCAGTAAACTGTCTCCTCAGGCTCCACAGAAACAGCCTCTCCATCACTCCCTCCAGAACCACAAACTCCAGGATTGGACCCATCGCTCCTCCTGGTGTCAGTGCAGAACAGGCGTGAGACCAAATACGAATCAACACGGTGGCATGATGACATGTTTTCTTTGTTCTCCTACCTTGCCCCGCCTCTTCCTCCATCAGCAGGAAGAGCATGTGTTCCACGTAGTTCTGGACGGCGCTGGCCTCGTCGGCCGGGATGGGACCGAGGCGTAAAGTTCCGGAGCTGCTGCCACTCTGAGCGTGACCGGAGAGGAAGCTCAGTGCGCCGGTGCCACTGCGACCCGGCTCGTGTTTCTCCAGGATCTTCACCACCTGCAGAATGAAGGACATCGGAGACAAGTTCAATATGAAGTGCCAATTCATCCACCTGTTTTTTTCAATTTGCACATGAAATGAGGTGGAAACGCCAGAAAGAAAGAAAGATTGCAGAAAAAATGTTTCACACTTGGCTGAGGTGGAAAAGTGAAATGCAAAAAAAGTGCAATGGAAACAGCTTTGGTGAATAAATGATGACGTCAATAACAGTGAATGTTCCTTTCAGAGACGTCACATCACCTGTGTTTCTCCACAGTTTGTTTAAATTGTTTGAAATCACCTGAAATGAACAACATTTGTAGGGTTTTATTAATTTGGTTTATGTAAAACTGTCATTTTTGATTTTGCAGCTCTTAAATTCCCTCTGAATTTGCTTTTGTAAACAATAATCAGTACAAGAAATTTAAGCTGCAGCAGACGACAGATTGCTGTGCTGGGTGAGCGAGGGAAGAATACATGAATGAAAAGAGAGAGAGAGAAGAATGTAATTCACTGTCTGGACTTGTGTTAACCTTTGACCTCACACAGGACCACACACACAAACACACATATACACAATACACTTGCACACATACACACACACAGACAGAGTGAGTGTGTGGGTTTTCTTGGCGGGTGTAGAGAGGTTTGTTCTAAATGGATCCTGTGTTTAAGGGCCAAAGTCTGGGTCAGTAACACACACACACACACACACACACACACACACACGCACACACACACACACACACACACACACACACACTGTCTGCCAACCATTATGAGGAAAATAGGACAGACTGAAGAGATTGAGGGAGAGAAGAGATACTGAGCAGCGAGAACAGAAAAGTGAAAAGTTTTTCTGAGAAGTGATTGATTAGTTGATCGATTGATTAACTGATAAAGAGATGACTACAGAGGAAGTTGGAGGATGGTTAGATGACGAGTTGATTACCTGAGCCCAGTGGTTCTTAAAAACAATCATACAGGTCTCGGGGTCCACCCCTCTCAGGGTGAGAGACTTCTTCCGGCTGCCCCCGACAAGCACCGAGGCCATCATTGTGCTCGGCGGTCAGGTGGCTATAGCATGTTCCAGCCCGGTGTGGAGGTGGAGGTCAGGGGGGCATTAGCTGGTGCTGTCAGCCCAGGATCAGGCTCTGTCCCTGGGCCCGGTGGGCAGCTGCTGGCCTGCAGGAGGTGGACACACAGAGATACAGTTCACTCACAACAGAGAGCTGATTTCTCTTTCTCTGTATGTCTCTGCTTGTGTCCAAAAACAGGAGCCAAGGCCGGAAGAGGAAGCAAATGTCGTCAGCGGCAACAAGCAAACAGGAAAAATGGGAACGCGTCCGAGTCCCACCCTGGGCGTTCCAGGACATTCCATGAATTCCCATTGGAGCTCTCCAAGAAATATAAGATACAGTTTACCCACCTCCGTCCTGCTGCTGCGACGACATGGACGAGCGAGCCTGCTGTCTGTTGTCCTGAGAAAGAGAGAGAGACATGAGTGAAAGGTTGTAAACTGTCTGGCTCACACACACACACACACACACACACACACCACACACACAGTTTACAAATCCATCATCACCATCTGGGACTCTAATCTGAGTGTGTGTGTGTGTGTGTGTGTGTGTGTGTGTGTGTGTGTGTGTGTGTGTGTGTGTGTGGGCAAACAGTTGGATTTTGGTCCAATTTCCTGCCTGGACCATCAAGTTGTCATTATAGTGTGTGTGTGTGTGTGTGTGTGTGTGTGTGTGTGTGTGTGTGTGAAAGAGAGAGAGAAGTAATCTGAGACAGTGATGTTTAATCCCAAACCACCACTGTGTGTGTGTGTGTGTGTGTGTGTGTGTGTGTCTAAAAGTCACATGCCAACACACAAACCAGGGATTAAACACACACACGCTGACCTGAGGTGTTCAGATGGATTTTCTGACCTGCTTTTTTAATTCACTTTCACATGTTTTTGAGCATTTAGCTGATTGAGTTTTAAATTAATTATGATAATGAGACGCCTCAGTTCTTTGTTGAAGCCTGATGTGGAGATCAGGTCCGTCCGTGTTCTGTCAGTGAAGAAGCTGATATTATTCAGTGTTTGCACGGTTGTCGTCTTCTCATAGATGTTCTGAGTAACATGACAAAGACATTTAACCTGAACTGTATCTCCAGCAGCTGAGCATGAGGTGGACAAACACGTTCACACACACGTGTTAATCTCCTTCATCAACTGCAGCTTCAAGGTCTTCGTCCTCTGCTCTGACAGACCACAGCTGTTTGCTTCTCACACAAATCTGTACGTCTGCAGTTTTTTAAAAGCAAACGTGTAATCAACAAGTCCTCGAGCCAAAATGACAAACCTGTCTGTGCTTTTCAAATCTGCTGCTTGATCCTTAATTAACCATTTGGTTTATAAAATATCAGCAAATAGTGAAAATGCCTGTTGCATTTTTGCCGAGCCCGACAAAACTGAAGCAAACCAGAAAATATTCACACTTGAGAAAATGGAAGCTGTGGATTTTTGGAATTTTGCCTTTATGAAAAAAGCTTGAATGATTATTTGATTATCAGAATAGTTGCCAATGAATTTTCTGTAAATCAACTTCTTGATTAATTCACATTTTCAGCTCTACTTTGTTTAGTATTATTTCTATTATATTTTTGACTGATAAGCTTTTGTCACTTTCTGGAGTTGTCTCTTTAATTCTTTTACCAAACTGCAGTAAACTTTGAGAATCCACTTGCACAGGTGTGAAAAGGTGTGATGGAGGGAGGGAGCAGGGTTTGTGTTCAGGGACGCTCTGACATCTGGGATTTCAGAGTCAGCTGCTAAATCGTGGTGGAAGAAGAATAAAGATCATTTACTTCAGTAAAAGTACAAAAACAGCAAAAACACTCCAATACAAGTAAAAGTCCTGCACTGGAAACCTTACTTTAGAAAAAGTACAACATTATTAACTGTAATCTGAAAGTAACTAGTAACTAAAGCTGTCAGACAAATTAGAAGAGTAAAAAGTACAACATTAACCTCGTGAAGGTGAGAAAGAGAAAGTTTCATAAAATGGAAATACTCATTCCTTTACTTAAGTACAAATACCTTGAGTTTCACAGTAAAAAAAGATGGATGTACTTAGTTACATTCCACCACTGTAAGTCTTTTTCACAAGGCTTATTGTTTGTCCTCTGGGTTTGAGTTTTGAACAGTTGACCCTGAATGCACCACAGAGAGTGCGTGTGCAGGGTCACTGAGGTGAGAGTGTGTCTTAAAACATCACACACACACACACACACGACCAAGTTGTTAGAATAAAGTAGAGGAGAATAACAACAGTTTACAATGACATGTCATATAAAAGAGATGCTGTTCCAGTCTGAATGTTTCTGATTTGCTTTGCTGAAATAAATTAATTTTTTTTGCTTTTTGCACTTGATTTTATTGATCTTGTTTCTTGAAGCCATATTTGACCTGATTTCTTTGCTTGATACTCATCGTATATTTCTCAGTTTTTATTTTCTCTTCATTTTTATTCTCATCTCTTTCTGACTGAATGTTTCTGTTTTATTGTGCTAGTTTCTGTTGTTTACTTGCTCTGAACTATGTTGTTGTGTTCTGGTTTACTGTGTCTCTGTGTGAGATGTGAGCCATATTATATTATATTATAATATTCCAGTCTAATACCTGATGTCAGTCAGATCTTACCTCAGCTGGATGAAGCTCAGTCTCTTCAACTGTTGCTTCTTGTTCCAGAAACAAAGTCCAGCAGCTGTAAACTCTCTATCGCTCCAGACAACGAGGAGAAATCCGAGGTTTCTTGTTGAAACCGGGTGATTTTGTCGCTTCCACCGGTTTCTGACGCTGCTCAGCTCCTGAGGCTTTAAGCCGCTCAGCTGTCAATCACAGCAAGGTAACAGACTGACCCCGCCCCCTGAGCTGGTAAGCCACGCCCCCTCCACACAGACAGGAGAGAGTTTGCTCTGTTTTTATGGGACAGATTATGAGGCCTGTACAGTATATTCACAAAGAACTGGACTAGATTTTCAAAGGGTTTTTTTTACTTAGGATGACACTGATTTACATTCATTACCTGGAGATTTACCCTAACAGACAGACATAAACCAGACAGACAGATACACAGACAGACAGTCAGTCAGACAGACAGACAGTCATTCAGATAGACAGAGAGACAGACAGACAGACAGATACACAGACAGACAGACAGACAGACAGACAGATACACAGACAGACAGACAGATACACAGACAGACAGATAGACAGACAGTCAGACAGAGAGACAGTAAATAAAACATTACAAAAACTCTGATGTGTGTGTGTGTGTGTGTGTGTGTGTGTGTGTATCCGATGAAAAGCCAGACTCCAGAGGGATTTTGACACATTTTAGCTCTGGACTTGGAAATGAAGCCTCAGTGTCAACAGCTGCCTCCAGTCTGGACCTGTTGATACCTGTTTACACTCGTCCTTGTTCCACTTCACCTTCTTCTTCTTTGTTAAGTCTCTGTCTTACTTTCTAATGTTAGTCATGTAATGTTGTTTAAGCAGCTTTATCCTATTTTCCAAGTCATTTTAGTTTAGTATAAACACAATGACGACACATGCACATCAGTGGCCTCCCTGTTATAATAACTTGCATCTTTTGTTAAATATATATTTTGGATTGTGTCCATGCTAGTAAAATAGACTATAATAACACAAACACATGTAGTATTTTGCAGTAGTATGTATGCAGTATGCAGTTAAAATTAGCCAGAACAGCTGCAGCATTAAAGTAATACATTAATACATCAATAGTATTATATACATTACTCTGATGAGTCTCCATGAGTGCGTTTACTTTTGGTACTTTAAATATATTTTGAAGCAAATAATTTTGTATTTTTCCTTTTTCCTTTTCTGAGTACTTCTTCCATCACTGTGTTTTCACAATGTTTGTCTTGTGTTTGAATTAAATGCTGATGTTAATACCTTTGTGTTTTTCCTCGTGTACAAGTTGGAATGCATCACTTTTACTTGAAACAGAGTATTTCTACATTGTGGTACTGTTACTTTTACTGAAGTTAAAGAGTACATCTTCCATCAGTGTGTTCTCACACTATTTTTCTTTGCACTGAAAGATTTAAATCTTTTAGCACCTTTTGGAGTATTTTTAATTTGGGGACTTAAAGTCGGGTAAAAGTACTTTAACTATTTGTACATTCTGGTGTTACAACTTTTACTTCAATGAAGGAGTATTTCTTCCTCCACCTGTTGAGTACAATCAGCTTTGTCAGCTACCTGTAAACTAATTGTTTTGTCCGCCATTTTTTTTCTCATCCAAGTGTTTTTTTTCTTTTGAGTTGGTGACGTCACGCAGCCGGAGCGCGTGCAGCTGTGTCTCCGGAGCTCGCGCTCGGGGGGGAAACAGGGAAGCTCCGAGGAAAAAGTCTTCAGCCGAAACTCAACACAGCGACATGGTTTTAAACTAACAGCGGGTTTCACAGAGTTTAACGACCCGAGGCTGGTGAAGACGGAGCCGGAGCGTTGAACGGACTTTCGGCCTGTAAAGTTGTCGGTGTTCGGGTGAACTTGTCCCGAGTCGAGAGGAGGAATAATGTTGTTTTGACTCGGCTCCATTTTCACCAGACGGACACTGGAAGGCGAACAGAGGAAGAGGAGGAGAAATGGCCGAAGCTCGGTCCGAGGAAGAGGAGGAAAACATGATGAGGGACAGCCGGGAACAAGTGGTCCGGAGACCGCCGAGCAGCTCCGGAGGTGAGCGACCGAACCCCCGCTTCATGTCGCCCGTTTCAAGCTGAATCCACCTGCTCTCGATTCAGGGTTTAGATCCCTGAGGGAGAACTGAGCTGACACAGGTCAACCAGCTTCTTTAAAGCAGAAACGCAAACCTTCATGTTAAACTATAGTTGCCATGTTTTTTAACGAGAAAGCTCCAAAACAGCTGCAGTATTTGATCATGTAGAATTGCTGTTTTTTTGAGTTAAGTTTGGTGCGTTTGAAGCTACTTTTAGCTCCTCATCATCCTTCATGATCCACCTCTGTCATATCATGTCAAACCATGTATATATATAGAACTGGACGAGACTGAAAATATCATTAATTTACTGGTTTAACATTCAAAATATGAAGTTGTCACAAAGCAGTTTGCCTCATTTAAAGTCTGAGAGAAATGTGTAAGAAAACATAAAGAAATCATAAGTAGGTTTGTAAAAGTGCTGAAGCTTTGAGAGCTTGAATGACGTCACTAATTCACTGATTGACAGGAAATCAACTGCAAACTACTTTGATGTTTGATTAAGTAATTAGGTGATTTTTAAAAGGTTTTCTGGTTCCAGCTTCTCAATTGTGAATATTTGCTGTTTTTCTTTGATTGTCATGATATTAAGCTAAATATCTCGGGTTTTGGAGTCTTGGTTGGACTAAAAAGTTTACAGTTTGTTTGCAGTTTTTGATGAAACGGTTTGTAAGTTATCAGTTAATCAAGACAGTCTTCAAAAAATTAACTGACGAAGAACATGATGGTTAGTTGGAGCTCGAGTTATGTTTGACTTAAAGAAGACTTACAATCATATAGATGTGTCTTAAAGAACCAGTAAAAGATTCAAACTGTAGGCAAAATTCACTCTTTTATTGTGGGTGTAACCTGTTTGCTCTCAAAGCCATAAATTCGTGTATGGACATGCAGACATGTCACTATTTGGGTCAGAGTTTGCAGATGCGGGCATGAAGTCACAGACGCTCTCAGAAACATGGCTGTGATGGTGCAGGCCTGTGCCAAGACTGACTGCCATTACTGTAATCTACAAGTCGCCCTCTTTGTCCCTCTCTGTCTCGCTGTCTCATTCAGGGAAACACAGGTTATAATTTAACATGACTCTTCAAGGCTATTCTTGTAATTGTGTGTGTGTGTGTGTGTGTGTGTGTAAGACAAGTGCATAATCCCACAGAAGCTTCAGATGATGCCCTCACCTCAAACCTCTGGATCAGGCTGGAAAATTACAAGTCTGGGCACCTTTTGAAGTGATGCTATTACAGAATACAGCCGAGTCTTTTATCTGAAAGAATACGTCCCTGAGTGTAACCTGGCATTATTCATTTAAACTCACCACATAGTGGAGTTGCAGGAGGAAATACACAACAACATAACAGGATAGAGTTGTGGCCTTCAGTACAGGAAAGGACGACACGTCACATACACACACGTGTTTTATGGTGGTCATATTTGTTTTTGGTCTCTGTTGGGCAATATAATGACACAAAAGAGCTGGGGCTTGATAACATTTTATTTAATCCACTTATCGAATCTGAATCCTTTCAAGTTTCTCATTGACACTAGTCAGGTTGGTCTTTCACCATTTTAAAGTAGCTAAAGTTAAATAACTAAATTTAAAGATTTAGAAACACAGCAGTTTTTAGTGGTAGGTACTAAATTAGTTAACATTAGCATGAATTAAGCTAGTCTAACATTCACATCCTGTAATTGAAAACAAGATGAGCAGCAGAAGATCTGAAATGTTGATTGTCCATTGATAATTGATTGTCCTGACAGACTGAAATAAGAGATGGAGAGATAAGAGATTGATGCATTTTAAACTTCCAGTTTGAAGAAGAAATGGGAAGTTAGAATTGGATTTACAGGTGATTTTAGGTGACAGTTGATCTGACAGAGAAGTACGTAACAGAAACACAGCAGCAAATTGAGGATAATAAAATAAATTACAACTTCCTGCTTGTATTTTTAAGCAGGTTTAAAACAAACATCAGGAGGAGGAGCAGTGCCAGCAGTTTGCAGATATTTTAGGATAAGTGACGATCACAAAAGAAAATTCAGGTGCAGCTCAGTCGGCCTGTGAGAAGATCAGCCAGACACGCAGACCCACTGGAATGAACTGCATGCTACAGTCTGTTCATAAGACCAAACGTCCACGTGTGGAAAAGACTGTTTTCTGTTCTGGCTCTGTTTGAGGAGTTAACCTGAACAGCGAGCTCCTCTGGGGCTTTGGCATCAAATGTGAGCTGTGAACTGTGCTTGATCCCACATAAAGTGTCTGTGTATGTTAGAGCTGTAATATATGAAGTACTCATGTGGGCATTTGGTATCAGCAAGTACAAGGTGTGAGTACTTGGCCTGAAAACGTGTGGTATCACTGCCTCCAAGTAAAAACACATCAGATCTGAGAGCGTGTGTTGCTCAGAGTCTAAGTCAGCTATTGTTGTGTAATGAAGCTCAAGCATGTGACCGTGACAAGCTGAGGTCACTGAGTTCTCATCAAATGTGTTTCAAATATGTGCAGTTGATAGTGTTATTTTTTTATCTTAAGAAAAGAGTTTTGAATCATCAGAAACAGATTTCAACATGCAGGGATTTTATTGGAAATCATTTAAAGCATTTGGATTCAAACCAAACTGGTGACACTTAGAGAACAACATCAACTCAAACAGTGGAAAACAACTGAGTTTGTGTGCAGCATTCCAGCACTGTGGTTCAAGTCTCTGTGGATTTAAAGGCAATCTGTGATTAACTTTTCTGGCATCTGAAGTTTGTTGTTTCCAAGGAGTTTGTCTTCAGCCTCTCCTCAGATTAATGAAATGCAGCTTAGTCATATGTTGAAAGATAAATGAAAGTGAAGACGAGTGAAGGTATCAACATTCTCAGTTTAAAAAACTGAAGATGATGGAACTAGTTGACTTTATGACAAAGCTGTGGGTGAACGTCATCCACTAATAGATTTCATTAGTCAATCAAATGTTTCCAGACTGTTGCAAAAGGGGTTGAGATGTGGACACCACAAACTGACCCACTTTTTCCACATGGACTCAGGTGATAAATGTCTCATGGGACTGTCCCTGCTTTCATTAAGGAGTGTTTCCCTGCAGTGGCCAAACACACACACTAAAAAACCATTGTGTAGTGCAGCTTTAAACCTGCATTAGCTGAGTTTTTGCCCCCAACAAACTGTAATCACAACAATGATGTATTATTGACGTCCCTTCAATTTTCCTTTAGGACTTATCTATAAACAGTATCTATGTATTATTTATGTGTCTGTATTTAAAAATTATTGTGGCTAACTTGCTCGCAAACAGTGACGTCCAGCAGATATGAAGAAACTAGGATTTATTTGAAGTTGTGTTTAGAGCTTAAAACAGCTAGTTGATTAATCAACTAGAAAATAATAAGCAACTATTTTCATAATCCATTATTTATTATTTAAGTCATTTTTAAGCAAAATATGAAATATTCTCTGTTTTCAGCTTCTTGGTTGTGAGAATTTTTCTTTGTTGTTTCTGACGATAAACTCAAAATCTTTAGGTGATGAAATGGTGGTGGTGATGAAAAAGCAATTTTATGATATATGACCACTCAATAGTGGAAATAATGGTGGATGTGAACCTGTTTACCTGACAAATATCCACTATGTAGTGTTGTTTAACTCTGTTTTGATCTTCACCAACATCTGAGAAAAACTGGGTTCATCACTAGAGCAACACCTTTCTCATACATACATACATGTACTCATTTGAGCCATAGTTAATACAAATATATATTATTCTAACAGCTTTATTCCGTTCTACCTCAAGTCTCTGACTTGTAACCTGTGAGCTTCCCGTGCCAAACAGATGAGTGCTGAGGGAAATTTGCTGCGGTGTTCATCTGCACGTTTGAATGCAGCTCCAGCACAAAGCTGCCAGCCTGCTGCAGGACAAACATCTGGAAGTGTTAAAACTCCTGATGACTCCAGCAGAATCCCACAGCAGCCAATCACAGCCTCACTTCCTGGATGCTCTCTGCCAGTCAGGAAGCTGGTCAGAACAGACGGGCGGTCCAGTTAGAGTTTTAGAGACAGAGAGTAGGGGGAAGAGAAGAAGAAGACCGATTAGAGAAAAGAGACATTTTAAGTTTTGCATTAACAGGATAGAAAGGAAAGAAGAAAGAAGTCTTTTGGTCTTTTCAGAATTTTCTAATAAACACGCCGGCGTTTGGTTTCTGGTGACACTACAGGGAGTCGAGCTGACCTGATTATCAGAGGAAAGGAGGTAGGAAATGGGAAAATGCACACACATGCAGAAAAAGACAGGCCAGCTGGACCTTAGAGACAGAAGGAAACTACTTTTTCTTTCTGTTCTTTCTGTTTTCGTTTTCAAACTTGGAAAACTGATGACAGGAGGTTCAGGTGAGGACATGTCAGTCCTCAAATTCTTCTTCATTTTTCGCTTTAGTCTTCATTGTTGTTCATCAGTGTGCTGAGCTCTCCAGAGGTCACCTGTCCATCAGTGTGGACAGGGACAGAGACATGCTTGGATTGTCCTTTGATGTAGTTTCTGTAGGTGACACTATTTTCTGTGTGAGCTTCAACCACAACTTTCAGTACTTCATCCGTGTATTTCAAACAAACTGGAAACAAAACGCATCACTTCCTGTGTGATTCCTGTGTGACTTCATCAGAAAACAAAATGGAAGAAAGGTTTTCATTGTTTTGCCAAAACTCTGCCTAGAATTTATGGCTTTTCATTTTTTGATGCATTTAGTGATTTCAGCAACTTGCTAATGAGGCAAAGTCTATTTTTCATGTTAATGTGGGATTTTTACATGAAATTGAAGTTGACATGCATTTTGGCAGTTTGTCAGTTTTGCCAAAAATATGACACTTATTTGTTTTTGGGATGAAACAGTGAAAGGATTTTATCTTTCTTGATGCTTAAATCATCAGGGCTGGGTATTGTTTGGACATTGTTCATAATTGGTGCCAATACAATTCATGAGATTTTGACTAAAACAATACAGTATCAGTGTCTTAGTTTGTGGAATGAACATGTTTTAACCCTCTTTTTTCCAACAAAATATGCCAAATTGAATTGAGCATATAAGCAAGTTAGAAAATAGGAGATATGTGATCAAGAATAAGTAAACAAGTCTAGAAATTGGATGAAGCATTCACAGTTCCCAGTTTTGATTTGTGACACTTTTCTTGATGTTCCACATTTCAGTCAGTAAGATGAGTTTTGATGTATAGCTCTGTTAACCACAGTCTGTCTTTCTCTTCCCAGGTCGCCCTGACAGACGGAAGCCGGAGCATCGTCTCAGGTTAGAGATTCTGCTGTTCTTTGTCTCACCCGACAGTTTGTTACTGGGAAGTTTGCATTTGATGTGACAGAGAGAGTTTTGGCCAAGGAGTGTTTGATGTGGAATCCAGGTGATTCAGAAATCTCTACTGACAGAAAACTTCTGCAGATCTGCAGGAAACAGTTTCTGCTCTTCAGCTCCAGCTTGGAACTATTTGCTGATGTGTCCTAGCAGACTTATAGGAACTACTTTTCTCCTTTTTGGTCTCTGGTCTGACACACTCCTCAAAGTATTTTGGCTGTTGGCCGCTTGGAATGGCAACTAGCCTGAGAAGAGTTTAATGACTGTGTGTGTGTGTGTGTGTGTGTGTGTGTGTGTGTTTTTACGGGGGAAACAGAGCCTCAGTTTGACTTTATTTCACTGAAAAGACGGTAACAAGAAACTGAACTGACTGTCAGAAGGTTGTGAAACCTTTGAAAGGCCCTAACGCGTAAACAAACAGCAGACTGTGCTTATTAAAGAATCACCATGAAATCATTTCTGAGGCCTTAATTTTTGGTGTTTAAGTAAGTATTCAAGTTTGTCAGCCTTTGTGTGTTTTGCAGACATCCTCACGTTCTGCATTGTCACGTCAGGTTTTTCATTAACTCAGGTCTGTGTAGGTTTCATCTTCACCAGAACACACTGAAAAATGGCCAAATGTAGATGTAGTCCACATTTTAACTTCAATGAAAACCTCACTAATCTAAGCTTTCCTCCAATAATTGTAACTTAACACTTCCTGCAGCTGTTTGACATTAAAAGCCATAATCTGCTGTTTGAAGCTGAAGCACCTACAGGAAATGTTAGATTTGCTTTAGCAGCATAGTAACATCGCAGTAGGTCTGTTTAGGTCTGTTCTCCGAAAGCAGTAAAGAGCTGACCTCACTGAGAGCAAGTTCCTGTCTCTTATTCCACGCTGCCGACCATAATGTGTGATTTCCAAACAACAAAATAAAGTATAATAATATACAGCAATAGACACTCACCAACTCTGACTTCACAAAACACAAACTACAGCCTCAAAACAATAAAGTTGAGTCAAAGTCACGACGATAGATTTTTGTTTTGTCCAACCCTTTTTCAAAGAAGAGGATAAGAGGAGTTTTTCCATCTGTGTGTGTGTGTGTGTGTGTGTGTTTGGGCAGTGTCAGGGGTGAGTCATGTGTGTCTGTTCATGGTTAGTAGCTCTGTGGCAGAAAGAAAAAGAGCAGGAGAGACAGTCAGAGACAAAGACACACAGAGACAAAACAGACTGAAAGACGATTAAAAAGACAGAGTGAGAGAAAGATACAGGAAGTATAAGACGTGTGACCTCCTTCTGTCATCTGGGTGAGTCTGGCTCTGTTGATTCCTAACCTGCCTAGCAACAACAACTTGTCTATTTGAATAAGACGAGCTTTGGTTCACTTTCAGGCCTGGAGCTCCTGAAATGTCTTTGAATTATTTTAACAGTTTGGGTTGCAGACAGGTGAAGTCTAGGAATTTGATAAACTCTCCTGTTCAGGGGAAAATCTTTCTCTCTGGGAGCTGAGCAAAAAGGATGAAAAACAACCCACAACAGGAGAAACTGTTTAGTTTAAGAAAGTACTCTGATGACTTTCTATTAACTAAAACAGAATATGTGTAACTTTTTGGGCACGCAGTGATCCGAGAAGTTTTTTGTCCTAACAGGGACAAACATTTCTATTCTTTCAGGTTGTAAAAGGCCTCAGCCATGTGGCGTTCAGGACACGACAAACAGTGAAAAATCCTGTTTGTGTGTCAGAGCTTTTAAGTGTTTGCCAGACCACTGAACTTTAATCCTTTATGTGTGTAATCAGAATATCTCTCAGTAGCTCAGGACTTTTAACTATGTTTATCCAATATACAAATGTTTGTTGTCGGTCAGAATTTGGGGGCAAAAACCTGAAATATCTCAAATGTTTATATGCTTGACTCAGGTGGGAAAGTTGGTTTATTGATAAATCAAATTGTGACAAAATGTAATGGAAACAGACTTGGTGCTGAAATGATGACTTATATGAAGCATTTGACTTGAACTGAAGAGAAGAAAAACTGCAGCAGATTAAAACATCAGATCTTTGTGAATGTGTGACGAGACTGTGACGTTCCTCACATTAAAACATGAAACAAACATAAATGCCATATTTCAATCTACATTGTTTTCCACCATTAGAGGTTTGAGCCATTTTAATTACATCATCTCGTTGCATCCTCTTCTTCTGCGATGGTTTTAAAACGCCAAATGAAGAATTGGGGTCACCAACTGTTTATCTTGAGGTCCTTTACTTCTAATAACAAACGTGGATTCATTCACATTTCCTTCTCCAATTTGTCTGTAAATTTGGTTAAAAGTGGAGAAATATATTTTCACAGGGGTCATTTAGGCTAGAACTTACCCAGACTTTGCCAAAATGGCTGAGAGGGCTAGAAAAGAGAAACGTATGGGGTTCAAAAACTGAGGACGGGGTGAGAAGCGAGTCATGTTTGTCACTGGAAAAGAGAGAGATTTCCAGAGGGGGAGGGGAGGAGGTGGCAGCAGAGGTGAAATAACGTGACTCATGTTTTCCTTTATTCTTATACCCACTCTTTTTTTCTCTCTCTGCAGCCAGGGTCCTCTCCAGTCCATCAGAGCAGCCATCAAGAGAAGTGAGTATTCATCCTCCGCCTCTTTATGTCGTCCCTCTTCTTCTTTGTGTGTTTTTTTTTAGGTGGGTTCAGTACAGTGATCTCCAAAGTTGATGTTTGTGCAAAGTGCAGATGTTCTCCATTTACACACAAGTCTAAACAAGCAACCGTGCAGCCTGAAATCGCTCTGTAATCACTGGAAGCTTAATGTAAAATACAAAATATAAGAAGATTGAAAAATAATACAATGTCTTCCTGAGAGTGTGTCTAAACTGTGAGAGCAGAAGAAGGATGGTAATTTGTCCAACAGAGCTTGGTAGAAATCTGAAGTCCATTTGAATTGTGGCCTGGAAAAGTGTGGATTTTTAAAAATGGAAAATATGCAATCTGACCTTTTGTGGGGTAATAAAATCCAGCATGGCAAGAAAGGCAGCAACTCCCAAGACTGGACTGACACCACACTCCTCTGCTGAACCACTTGGTAGTGCTTTAGATTTCCCTTATGTAGCTTTAAAGTAGGAAAACACAGCTTTTATGATGTACAACGTTTCACATATTGCACCGTTCCAAACACTTTTCAAACCAAGGATGCCAAGTGAATTATTCAGACCTAATCTATTTAAGGCTGTGTCATGACGTCAAATACAACAAAAGTCCAGATGCCAAGTGCTCAATTTAGAGACGCTTTCCTCTAATTTAGTGTTGTTGTCTTGACTAGGGTTTTAAATAAAGCTCAGTGGTTTTGAATGAAGCTCAGCTACACAGCATACTTTAATACAGATGGACTCACCGGTAGATAAATGTGTTTTCTTGTTTTTACACACAAGCTGCCTGACAACATCACGTGTATTGTAGTTTCTCCTCGCCTGTTCCTGCGCTTCACAGATGCCATGTGATCCTTAAATAAAGCTCTGTCTTTAGCTTTTACACCAGTGATGTATTTTCTGTGTGTTTTAGCAGCATTTCTGTGGAATGATTGTTGTTCAATGATTGTGTGTCATTATTTGACTCTTTGCTGTTTTCTGCCTGTCAGCCTCCAACAGGTCAACGTCTGTGTCTGAGTCGTCCAGAGAGCGAGACAGAGACAGAGAGAGAGAGCGAGACAGAGACAGAGACAGGGACAGGGACAGAGACAGGAGGTAAGACACTGCTGGACTTGAGTTACTAGATTCTATGTCCTGATTGTTTACATTGAATTCTTCTGTCCATGAGGGAATAAGTCAGGCTCACTAAATATTCCAGTCTTTTCTGTCACGTCCCTTTTGTGTCTCATCCCACAGATAACTGCAGTCTTCAAACACACATCTCGTTGTTCAGAAGTGTAAACTGACAGCAAGATGGCCAAGAGCAGATTCGTTGTTTGCTCTGTCATACAATTTTATGTTGATGATCTTGAATTAATTTGTCAAGTCAGTAAAAGAGAGTATTTTTAGTCAACAGACAGACGTGACCATGTGTTTATAGTAAATATGTTTCATGTAAGGAATTTACTGGATTCACTGTGAGCAGTGGTTTATCACCCACTTCCTCCTGCTTCACATACACTCCCTTCAATTTTTCTTGGATTTGAGCCAACATAAACATTTAGAAACCATTATTTAATCATTAAGCCACTTCTTACCACTTCCTTCATAATTAGGCCAAAGTCAAGGCTGTGTGATACAGCCAACATCTCATATCCCAGCATATCGGTCATTTCATGTCCAGATACAAATCAAGATATTGTCTATATATTCAATGAATAGTTTATATGAAATGACCACATGGCCTATTTCTTATTCCATATCCAAACTACTTTTGGGTACGAGCTCCTTGTTTTGTCTTGGCTGGTCAGAGTCCTGTTCAGAATCCCCTGATAATTATTTCTTGCATTATGTCCCACTCCAGAAAAATGTACATCTCTTGCTATCACATTAATCCTTCTGCTGTTAAACAGCATGTCATGTGCATCAATACATGGATTTCTCTGTTGGTGACTTCCTGTTGTCTGAACCTGTTTCCAGGCGACCAGAGATCACCATCCTGTCAGCAGAGCCGCTGGCCTCCACATCCTGGTTCCCTGGAGCTTCTGGAGGTTTCCCACCTCCCCCTCCTCCTGCCGCACAGATCTGGGGTCCCACAATCCCTCCGTCCATACAGGTAACTCTGTTTAGGTTCAGGTCTCAGTATGAATATGGAGGTTATGTTTTTTAAGTTTGCGTGTTTGTTAGTTTACATGATATCTTGAAAACCGTGTTAAAAGTCTAGCAGCTGTTAAGATATTCCTTTATTAGTCCCACATCGGGGAAATTTACAAGTCTAGCAGCTGTTACTTTCCTTGCCTGCAGGTGGCGACATCAACATGTCAACACCTGCAGGTTTAAACTGCTGCTGCATGATTTTTTTCCTTCCTGATGCATGTTGACATGTGCAGCCTGACAGTGACTGAGCAGCTCCCTCTGGTGGAGAATCTGCTAAATGTGAGAAACCAGTTCTATGAGACTTTAGTACTGAGTGAGGAAATGGTTATTTTTTAAAAATGAAATAATGAATTATATTTAAAATAGTAATAATTATACTTGTAATCCCCAGGCCCAGGTGATGTCATAAAATCCAAAGATATTCAGTTTACTAACAGCAAATTCTCACATTTGAGAATTGGATTAGAGAATATTTGGCATTTTTTTGCTTAAAAAAATATTTTTGCTGCGTTTCAGCCTCCTCCTTCCTATGAGGAGGTGATCAGGGAGAAGACACAGGAGCAGGTTCTCCTTCCTTCATCCTCCTCATCCTCATCACGTCCAGCCTCTACAATAACCATCGCCACCCAGACTGACCCAGGATCTGACCCCGATCCTCAAGACTCACAGGGTGAGAGGAAGCTCATTTGTGTGTTTTTTAACGTGTTCTGTTCTATGTCATGTTTGTGAGTGAAATTCATTGCCTGTGTGTCATGTGTTTGTGTGCAGTGAGAAGACCAGTGAGACCACCACGACCGCCTCTCCCTTACCCTCCCAAACCACCTCACTTTGATGACATCACCATCACCACCAGCCACACAGCAGTCACCTCCCTTGACAGTGACAGTGTGGTGGCAAACGTAGACCCTGAGACGGTCACACACACTGCCGCTCACACACAGTGCTGTGACTTTCTCACTGAACTTTGTTCACCTTTGACCTCAACTGCTGGTGCTCAAACTGACCAATGGGATCAGTCTGCTGCTGTTGATGTGGCAACTCCTACCACTTCCTCTCACGTCCTATTGGAGCGTCCTAAGCCACGCCCCCGTTCTAGGCTCCATCTACAGCCAATCAGCACCGAGGTCAAAGTTCAGACTTTGGTGAAACTACGTGAGGACGGTTTAGCTACGCTAGCTGCCCGCGCAGGAACTGAGAACGCTAACCAGGAAGTCAGTCAAGGGAAGTACCTTCAGGAGCTGCTCGAGGCCTTCAGCGCGGACGACTGGGGCTTCCCTGATCGCCGAAGCGACAGCAGCGGACACAGCCAATCAGAGAGCGAGGAGGGAAACGAGGAGGAGGACGAGGAAGACATGGCAACTCTGAAAGCGAGGATACAAGCTTTTGAACAGCAGCAGCAGGAGGTGGCTGATGGGAGCTGTGCAGACAGTAACAACAGAGACTTTGTTGTCACAAAGAGGCCTGAACCCCGGCCTCGCCCTCGTCTCCAGGGGCAAGCAGCCAAATCCGTCCCACCCATTGTTGCCCCGAAACCCAAAAACTTTCCACAAGCCTCCAAACCATCTACCAAGGTATTCTGGGAAGATGGTGGTTTAACAGCAGTGGCAGCAGACTCGGGAAGCTCAGAGGCTCTGAAAACACCTGAAGGTCCATCCACAGACATCCACAGACTGAAATCTGCTCCAGCTCTGCTGCCCTGCAAAAACACTGAAAAACCCTCAGTGACACAAAAAACACAGTTTGTTACAGAAACCATCCCGTCTGGCTCCCAGCCCCCTGCCTCTGCCCCCGTCCCGGCCCCCAGGCCTCCTCCACCCAAACTCACCCCCTCTGTCACTGAGGCTCCTTCACTAACCAACCCCAAGCCTCCGCCCAGACCTCCAGTTGCCCCCAGGGCCAGTGTAGGAGCTCCACACCAGGATAAGAACACGACAGCTGGACACACCACCCTGACTCTGCCCTCGAGACCCCCTGTGGAGGTCAGCAGTGGAGCACAGACAGAGACTCAGGCTGGAAGTGATGAGATGCAGGACACTGCAAACCAACCTGGTGAGTGTCACACTGCTCAGCGGCATTTCCTTTAAAGGTGCATTCAGTGGTCTGTGATCTTTGATGAGTCAAGAACAGTTGAGGTGAGACATTTTGAGTGTCCTGATTTAAAGTTTTATTCTCCATCTGAGTGGAGATTCAGTTTACAGTGATGCTTTAGGGTAGCCACACCGTTAGATTCATTGTAAACACAGTGCAGTTGATTAACAACAACAGTTTATTCAGCCTCTTCACTGGAAGCTAAAAACACTTCAGCTTACAAGAGATTTCACATTTTCCATCTTCTTTCCCTTTTTCCAGTCTTCTTTCACTGCACACAGATGTTTAGTGTTGTGGCATGAAAACCCTGATTTACTGCCCCTTTTAACTGAGAAGGATGTATTTTCACTCTTTAGATTTTTTTTTAGCTGATGTGGAAGACAGAGTGACTTTAAATGGGCAGGTGGAGGTTTTTAAGTCTTTACGTGCGCCTGTTGAGAGCCATGTTGACCTCGTTAATGTTTATCTCATTCAGCTGGTGAACTGTTTCTGCACGTGTGCAGAAGTTCAGGTTAGTTCACAAATATTTACATGAGGTTTGAAGGAGGCGTGCTGCTTCCTGCTTATACTGCTTATCTACCTGATAACCTGAATGTGTAGCTGCTGCTGATAAGCTTCCAGTTCAGGAAAGTGTTATTGATTTAACGTCACACTTATTTGCAGTTTTCGGTTATCACCACACTGAGGCTTAGTTACTCTCTAGGAATTCACCTACTGATGTCAAACTGACGCTGGGATTAGATTTCATTTATCTCACTTGATTTTTCTCGAGTGTGAGGAGTAATATTTTAAAAATAGAATCAAGCTGGCTTTCTTCATGCAGAAGCTTGTATTTCTGGCCTGCAGATGAGGTGAGGAGCTACAGAGGCCTGCTGAGCTCACTTCTTTCCACATTTGAGGACGTTTGTCAGACCTCACACAGCTCCATCTGGAGACGCAAAAGGCTTTATACAACTATAGAGCAGTACTCCCCAACACCTGTAAACAGACATCGCTGGAGCCCTTCGAGTCCTTATTATTAGGTCTAAATCTGACTAAACCAGATAAAGCAGACACTGTAATATTTCTGATGATTTCTGTTTTTGTTTCAGTGAAAGCAGCAAGTGGTCGTCCAGGCATCCCGACCAAACCAGCAGCACTGACCTCACCACGCAGAGCCAGCGGTAAGAGAGTGTGTGTGTGTGTGTGTGTGTGAGAGAGCTGGCTGTAGCCGTACAATAGAGTGTTTGAGAGCTTAAATTCATAAATCTTGCACACTCATTATGTTGCAGAAATGTGCAAACATGTGGAGAGAGGTGGAGTATTTCTATTTGAGTCTGTGTGTGTGCAACAGAAAGGGGAGGGGGAGTGTTACATTATTCAAGCCAGACCGTGTGAAAGAAAAATGCTGTGATTGTGTGAGGAGAAAAGCCCTCACTGTTGGTGCTGTGTGTGTTTCATGTGTCAGAATTGTGTGTGTGTGTGTGTGTGCTGCCAGCTGTATGTTGGCTCTGTACACTTGTGTGTCTGTTGCTGTATTTTCAGCCAAGCCGTGTGATTGGTCAACTTGACAGAGAGTTCCAGTTATGCAGGTAGCAAAGCTTCACTAGACTTGAATTTGGTTCCGTTTTGTTTGTAATTGCTCTCAATGTATTAACACAAGAATAGACACAGCTAAGAACAAGGACAACAAAGTAAAGACTGGTAGAGAACAAAGTCTGGTGTATGAGTATGTTCATTTCAACACTTACTATATTAAAATATTTGTTACTGTTATTCGGTTCACTTTAGCTTCTGACAAGTAGTTTGAATGTATGTGTGTGTCATATGAATAATATAATCTGACATCTGCTCTCAACCTTTCAGCTCCAAATCTGGCCCCCAAACCTACTGGAGCCTCACCAAAGCCTCCAGATCCAAACTCAGTCCCACCCAAACCTGCAGCTGCTGCCCCGGCCGCAGCCCCCAAACCTTCAGGACCAGCCCCAGGTCTGAAACCCCCAACCCCAACCCCGACTCCAGCTCTGGCTCCGGCTCCAGCTCCAGCTCCGGCTCCGGCCCTGAGGAAAGGCCCCGTGATCCCGTCCAAACCAGAAACCACCAGCACTGCAAACCCAAACTCCTCAGACCCTCCTCTCCCTCCACGGTAAGAAAGAGATTTGATGAGTCTAAATCCACTGAAATGGATCCACAGTGATAATCCAGAAGGGGCATGAACCGTGAAATAAGACTCCACTGTCCCAAACAAGTCAGAATGCCTGTTCATTAAACTGGAATTATGCTGCTCAGTATTGGATTTAATGACGAGAATAATAATAAATAATAAATAGAAAATGAATTTTTTTTCTTTCTACCCAGGCCTTCAAGTGTGAAGCTCCTCCCCCTTCGTCCTCCACCAATCAAATCCACTCCAGGGCGTCCACCTCCTCCATCCATCACCTCCAACCAGACGACTCCTCCTACTTCCAAAACTAGTCCCGCCCCCTCAGTGTCCCCAGCCAACCAGTCTTCACCTTCACAAACCACATCAGCCCCTTCTCCTGTATCAGCCAATCAGGTGCAGTCTCAAAGGGCACCAAAGAGAGGACCACCTCTGCCCCCCCGGCCTAAACCTGGACACCCTCTCTATAACAGCTACATGGTATGGACACACACACACTCACACAATACTGTAACAAGTTTGAGCTCTGAGTTTGTTTGTTTTTGTTTGATTTCTTAAAAGTTCATGTCTCAGAAACAGGAAGTCCTGATCGTCCTGGATGACCCGAGCCCCTCAGAGCCTCTGTCAGGTGAAGGGAGGAGTCAAACCGCTGTCACCCCACTAATCAACCCATCGCAGTGTCTCCTGGACCTGGACACCCAACCGGAGCCTGTTCCAGATCAGCACAGCCAATCAAAACCTGCCTTGGAAGGCCTCGGCCTATCAGACTCCCAGGTATTAGAACTGAAAGCTAAACATAGTCTTTTCAAAACTATAAGGTGTTGATATTATATCAGTTAATATATTATATGAATTATTAGTCATCAAACTGCCTGTCAACAGATTTTCTGCAGGTGCTAAGAAGCAGCCTGATCTTAGCAAACACTTTCATTTTTATAACCCTGATGATGATTCCCAGCTCTCGTCTCAAACACTAAATCCATAACTAGCCAAAAAAAAAGACGTACTTTAACTGCTTCACGCTTTTTATTGTACATATTGTTTTTTGTCATCTAGTCCATTCTGCCTGTGCAGCCCACTGAGCAGAAAGAACAGCCAGACCTTCCTCCTGTCAGGTCAGACACACAACATAAACCAAACTTATAACTAAACACTAACTAGTTGTAGAAGACCGGCTTTGTTCACCATGCATTTCATTTTGTGTGTGTGTTTGTGTGTGTGTGCAGCGGTCCTCGGTGCGTCGCCTTGTTTGATTACGAGGGAGAGGAGGATGACGAGCTCACCTTCTCCCAGGGTGATGTCATCGCCCTCCTGGAGCTCATTGGGCAAGAGTGGGGGCGGGGCCAGATCCACGGGCGAATCGGAATATTCCCCCTGAACTTTGCCGAGGTGGTGGAGCCGCTCCCGCAGCCGGCGGCGTCACCGGGAGGAACGACAAAGCCGGTGTCAACAGATTCCACGGTGACAGAAAGCACCGGTGAGCTGAAAGGTCCTTCTTACCTTCTTACTGATCATAGTTAATGCTTTATGAACAGTGAAGTCGAATGGATAACATGCAACAAACAAGACAAACACATGTCCAAGCTTTTTTCATAATCTAACAGAAGCCTCAAATATCTGAGAATGCTGTTTTTCAAGAACTCGCAGATTCATTACTTTTCTCATCTTAAGAGTTGAATGTCATTGCAGTTTTTTTGTCCTCTACAGCACCAAAGTCCTCACAGGACCCAGATTCAGAGGTCAGTGTGTGTGTGTGTGTGTGTGTAACAGACAACAGTAAAGAAACGCTTCCTACTATTTGCATATACTGTAAATTCTTTAACGTCATTTATTGTTAGATTTTCACATTTCTCCTTTCTGCATTTTATTGACTAGTCTATTAATTGTGTCTAGTTCTTGCTAATTGTGTGTGTGTGTGTGTGTGCGTGCGCGCGCAGGCAAAGGAGTGGGTGATGGCTCTGTTCGACTTCCCCGGTCAGACTGCAGAGGATCTGTCCTTCCACAAGGGGGCGCTTATCCAAGTGACAGAGCACATAGATGCTGAGTGGAGGAGAGGAAGACTGGAGGGGAGGGAGGGGCTCTACCCTGCTGCCTTCACACAGTCCTGTCAGGGTACAACACACACACACATAAATACATCCAAATCTAATCAAGTACAAAACAAAATTTCTTTTGGACGTTGCTTTTGTTTGTATTCATGTTTTATTTGGATGTTTTTCAATGTTTTTCAAACCTATTTGACCCATTTCTGATACACAGGTGTGTGTGAGGTCTCTAACCATGACTTCCTCTTCCTGTTTCCAGCTCAGCCAATCCCAGGCCAGCAGTCAGTGCTCAAAGCTGTGGCCAAGTTCGACTTCACAGCAGAGAGCGAGGATGAGCTCACGTTAAAGGTGTGTGTGAATCCTGAGTAGATATTTTTGTATGATAAAGTTTGCACAGATTAGATGTTGATGTTGAATTAAATTTTGATTCAGGTCAATAAATGTAAGTCAAATCTATCAGTGAAAAAAGGAATATTTGAAATCTGTCAAAACTACAATTAAAGTTTGTTTCTCATCAAGTTAAACTAAAATTGTTCTCTGATTAACATTTTGCTTTCTTTCTGTCCTTCTGTCCTCCTCCTGCAGGTCGGTGACATTATAATGCAGGTGGAGTCTGTGGATGAGCAGTGGATTTTGGGAGTTGTGGGCGGGAAGCGCGGTGTTGTGCCTAAAAACTACATTTCACTTCTCTGATGAGGAAATCCTGAAACGACCGACGGGAACTAACTGTGTAAACTGTCCTCGCTCGGCTCTCTGTTGTCCTGATGAAGTAGGGGAGGAGCCTGCGGTGCCTTCATGGTAACGTAAAACTGACATTGTGTTGATTTTCATCTCAGTGTCGTCCTGTTTGTTCGTGATTCCTTCTTCTGTGCTCCGACTGCGTTTCCCACCTGGACCAGATCTGACTTTTCTCCTTCACTGACTCTGTTTGGTTCCTGAAACTCTTCCAAACCCTGAAGCTCTATTTTAGCTCTGTACTCATGTAAATGGTTCAAATTGATCTGCATGATGGGAAATGATGTGGAATATGATGTAGATCGTTAATGGCTCGACATCAATTTCACAGATGTTTAACGTAGACTCTTAATGTTGTCAGGCCAACTTTCAGTATTTGAAGTGGGAAGCCTCAACTCAGCAGGTTTAGAGAGGAGGACTAATTCACCGTAACTCCGTTAAAACTTACATTTATCTTTCACAGTGTACCATGAAGAACATTTGTCTCATCCTGAGCTCTGGGAGATTAGAAAATGGAATAAAAACAGAATAATGTGGAGCTTTAAGCTGATTGGCTGCTGGGTCAGTGTGAGCTGTAGGCAGGATGTTGGTTCCCTGCTGGAGCCTCCTGACAGGAAGCAGCGGCTGCGGTTTGTGTCGTTGTGTGACTTGTGTGAAACACGGCACAGTTTCCCTGAAGGCTGAATGTTTTGAACTCGTACGTTCAGCGATCCGAGGGCCACTTTTGAGAGAGGAAATTATCGGACATTGTCAGATTAGTTCAGAATAGTTTGACATTGGAGCTATTTATAAAAGTAAATGTTTTGTTGCACATTTTCAGTGATAAATCCTTACAAATCTTAAATGTGGTTTGGTGAATTGAGCACAGTGAAGTGGAGAAGAGATGTTTGAAAAATGGTTGGCAGTCATGTGAAGGACACAAGAGTTATATTTAACAGATTTAAACATGCAACTAAAACCTGACACTAAGAGCAAGCAGCTCGGTCGTACACTACAAACTTGTGAACATATTTTGAAACTGAGGATGTTATATTTCAAAAATAAGCTTTACAAACTTAAAAATCATATTTGGTACTTAAAACATATCGATGCTTTATAACAGGCCTAAAGGTCGTATAGATACAGAGTGAACCAGAAACTGCTCTGATGACAGTTTGCCAGTGAAGACTAAAAGTTGTGACATTAAGGAAGTTAAAGCTTTTTTTTACACCCACATTCCTTCATGTTTGATTTCCTGCAGTGGTAAATCATCGTGCGATGGTTTTACTGTATCAGCAATAAGACGTGTGTTTGTTCCAACATCATCGAGCTGAACTTTTTCTCATCACGGTGCGACGCTTTGACACGTGAAGCTCTGGCTGTAGTTTTAAAAACGTACTGTACTTCCATCTTTTCTCAAGTGTCCTCTCAATATGTCTCTGTGCTAAAACACTACATTTCAAAAACTGTGTCTTACATTTCCAGGCTGAATCAAGTGAAAGTCAGACGTATTTTTGTTTTGGTTAAAGATGAAACATGAAGGATTTTCTCTAAATGTGCTGTCAGCAAAGTAGCAGCAACAATTCATTCATCTCTTATTCACTTTACGTTTTTTAGTTGTTTAGTTGTTTTTGTCTGATGACTGGAGGTCCAGCTCATCCAACCGCTCATTCCGACCACTTCCTGTTCCTTTCCTACAAAATAAGATGCAGCCAGACGATAGTAGATAAGGTCCTAAAAATGTAATGAGAAGTTAAAATGCAAAACACTGCTCGCTCTGTCTGCAGCTGGACAAAGAACAGATCCTGCAATTTGATTTGTGGGGAAACATCCACATTACATTTGTTAATAAATAACTGGAGCACAGTCGTGTCGAAGAGAAAATTTTCCATGTGTCATCTTTAACCCATCAGACCGTTTGTGTTCAAAAGTCATGACTGTAACACTAGTTTGTGTGTTGAGGGAGAAAGACACACAGTGAAAGAGATTTATGAACGGCTTTGTGAGAAATGTTCTATGTATAACCAAACATTCCAACTTTTAATACAAATAAAACTTTGAGACATTTCAGTGATAGTTTCATTTGTGTTTTCTTTGTCATATGAACAGCTGCTCTGTTTCATCAAGGCTGTTCAACTTTATACACATGTCACACAGTTAAATCAAAACAATTGTATTTCATCTTATTTTTTATCTGTGCATATGTAAGTATTCTTGTGTTCATGTCCATTAATCTAAGTAAATTAACTTAGTACTTAACTCATATAAAATGGAAGAATAAGACTTTTCACACTCAAAAGACACAAATCACAGGTACCAAACTATTACATTTTACAAATTCATCGTACAAATCAACCAAATGACCAAATAATAATCTGTAATTATCTTTGCTTTAATGAAGTCACTCAACTTTTTCTTTTTTCTTTTTACTCTTTCTTTCACCTCTCGCTTGGAACCATGAGGTCAAAGTCCATTCAAACAAATTTTATGTTTTCTATCAAGCATGATTTGAAATGATCACACATATGTCCACATTCTGTATTTGATTAAAATGAAGCACTAATAACGACCAATAACGACAGCAACCATTAACCAAAAGACTTCAATTGTCCCTGTAAAGCTAAACTTCACCCACTACTCAACTACATCTGCAGTGATGTCCTACAGAAGTTACAAAACCTTCCTCTGCCTCTTTCATAACTACTTGAGTTTACAGAACTCTGCAGTGTTTCCGTTACAACTGCAAAGATGAAGTCCAGCACAGAGAGGCTGAGTGAATGTGGTCTGGACTCTGTGGAGGAGAGTCATGGTTTCAGAGACGCTGTAGAAGGACAGAATACCTGCTCTGTGATCCAGGTACACTCCTACTCTGGAGGACAGAGGACCGGACACAGCAGTTTCGACATTGTTGTACCAAAATTTATAACTGTTGTTGTCACATTGTAACATCCAAGATTTGTCATTGAATCCAAATCCACATTCATTCCAGCTCCCTGCTCTGCTGATATTCTTGTATGCGACTGCTACATCAACTCCTGTCCCTGTCCCTGTCCACTCCACCTCCCAGTAACAACGTCCAGTCAGACTCTCTTTACTCAGGACCTGCCAACATCCACTGAATCTGTCTCGGTGATAAGAATAAGACTGTTGTTGATCTGTTAATGTTGCTTTTCTGTTCCCCTCAGATAATAACAGACGTTTATGTGCTGTGTTTGGATCCAGGGTGAGTTCACATGAATATTGTAAGAACTCAGCTCTGGTCTTGGGCTCTGGTTGTGGCAGTAAAACATCCACTTCAGTCACTGTCAGTGAGATGTTTGTCCATTTGTCCCTCAGAGCGTCCTGTAGTTTGTCTCTGACCTCTGACACAGCTGCTGTCACATCCTCAAAGTACCTCAGAGGACGGATCTGGATGCTGGATGAGTGTGTGGATTCACTGAGTTGTGACAGTGAGGGGTAGCTGAGGAGAAACTGGTTGTGATCCTCTATGTGTGAGAGCTTCTTCAGCTCAGCATCTTTCCTCTGCAGCTCAGTGATCTCCTGCTCCAGCTTCTCCTGAAGCTCTTTGACTCGACTCACTTCAGTTTCCTGCTGGGATCTGACCTGCTGCTTCACATCAGAGCTTCTTTTCTCCATGAGACGGATCAGCTGAGTGAAGATCTTCTCGCTGTCCTCCACTGCTTTATCAGCAGAGCGATTGATGGCCTCCACCTGCTGCTGAAGCACCTTCACATCTTTCTGTCTGTCCTGGATTTTCTGCTGGATGTTTTGTCGACTCACCTCCAGCTCTCTCTGCCTCTCAGTCCTTTCTGCTGCAGCTGAGACTGTGTCGTGGCCTTTATGTTCATCCACAGGGCAGAGATAACAGATACACTGCTGATCAGTCCGGCAGAACATCTTCATCACCTCATCATGACGAGAGCAGATGTTCTCCTGGAGCTTCTTGGAGGGCTCCACCAGCTTGTGTTTCTTTAATGGAGCCACATCATGATGAGGCTGAAGGTGTTTCTCACAGTAAGAGACCAGACAGACCAGACAGGACTTGAGGGCTTTCAGTTTTCTCCCAGTGCAGAAATCACAGGCCACATCTTCAGGTCCAGCGTAGCAGTGATCAGCAGGAGCAGCTTGGAGTCCAGTCTTCTTCAGTTCCTCCACTAACTGTGCCAACATGGTGCTTTTCACCAGGACAGGCCTCGGTGCAAAGGTCTGCCTACACTGAGGGCAGCTGTGGATGTTCTTCTCATCCTCTTCATCCCAGAAGCTTTTAATACACTTCATGCAGTAGCTGTGTCCACAGGGAATAGTCACTGGATCCTTCAGCAGATACAGACAGATCGAACAGGAGAATTTCATCTCGTCTGCCTGATTTTCTCGCTGCGCCATTTCACCTCTCAACACCAGGAAATATCTCAACAGTTTCAGTTTCTTCATACCAGCTCAAAGCGTCATACAGGAAGTTACTCATACTCATGCTCGTGTTTTTTACAGATCAGCCAAAGAAGGAAGTGAAGAAAGTAAAATAATTTTGTCAGTACTTCACTATATCTCAGGTCAAATCTCATTAACCATTGACTCCGGCTGTTAGATAAAGTGTTGTAGATTAAGATGTAGAATATCTGCTTCTGTTGTAAATGTCAGAAATCGGTTTTCAGCTGTTGCAGATACAGTTTGAATCTCTTCTTATGGTCACATGCAGTAGACAGATTGATCAGACAACAGTAACAAAGACACAGCAGGTGAACGTGACGTCACTGCGTCAGTTTTTATTTTCACAGTTGATGCATCTTTTCTGGATCCAGATCAGGGTTTTTCTTTTCGCCTTCACCTTGACCCCAACAAACACACACGTTTCATATCAACACACATCACGTTACAGATCGTTGTTAGCGTTAAGACGTGTCTTCAGCGTGTCCTCAAAACACTGTTGTCCTCACGTCTCCTTCCACTTCAGCCCAGGCCTAGTTTTCCTAAAAGCATCTCGCAGTGAGAAACACTCAGACGTCAGCTGAGCTTGACACTGAAGAATTTATTGCTTCAATTGACAACATTTACCATCAACACTAATTGGACATTTACTTAAAATGTGGCAAATTTTCCCTTAATTGAAATTCTAAAATACTCAAAGTGCATCTTTGCATCATTTCCAACATAACTTTGAGAAAGTTTGAGCCAATGAGAGAGCACATGTCTATTATCAGGTTCAAGCTTCAGGGGTTCAGTTTAATCATTCATCAAACTGGATTGTCATCAAAATGAAAACATTTAAGGATCTTTTGTACTGAAAAGCACAAATGCTCTTTTATTATGTTTCAGCTGATTGAACTGAACTTAAATCAACTTCAGACTCAGAGATTCCTTTTAGGAAAACCAGCCCAGTTTGCTTCAAAATCCTAATTGGTCTACTGCACTTAATAAAAAAAAATCAGTTCCTGTCTAAAATGAGGCATGATGTGGAATGATCACTCTCTCACACACACACACACACTGCATTTCATAAAAACACACACAAAGGGCCTAAAAACTACGACCACCCTGAGTCACATCGCTCTGAAATCTTTGCTCGCAACACTAATCGTCTGTTAATGTTATAAACTGCACCTGTGAATTAAAGCTGCTTTCACGTCCCGGTTTTAAAGGAACCATATTATCAGTCTGCTTTTGTTCCTTCCTGAAAACAAAATTTGAATCACAAAGTTGGAGTTTATATAAAAGAGATTCAGGATCAGATGGTAAATTCTGACAACCTGGACGATCAGTTTTTTCTAGTCGGTCACTCTGACACATTTTTTTTCTGGGAAATGAATGTAGCATCAACACAAACAAAAATATTGTTTTAGTTTTTGTTTCAGTTATTATTAAGATTTATATTCTTTCACTGGATTTCAATTCATTTCAGTTTGTTGCAAAACTCAGTTTAGTTTTTCTACAGTTCAGATGTTGGTATATTAGAAAATCTTTGCATGCAACAAAAGGAACAGTTTCTTGCAACTGTGGCAGCAAAGAGCAGTCACACATTTCACTGTTAGTTATGATCCATTTATACTAAAGAAGGCAAGATAAATGCTCAAAGAAAGTCTTCAAACCTTTTGGGAAAATGATGTGAAATAATGTTCAGGTTACTCAATGAGCTTAAACCTGCAAACCACCATCATGGTTCTTTAACTTTATAGGAAGATTCCTCTCACTTCTAAAACACGTTAGTCCTGCTTGTACTCAAAGTGGACGTTAGTGTCAGAGGAAACTCAGGTCATATAAAGGGAAAAGATTTCAGCTGCGTGTTGACTCAGGGTTGGCTGCAGCATGAACAGCATCAACAGAAGGCTCCTCTTGGTTTGGTATAAAGCAAAGAGAAAAGAATTAAGACTACTGGGTTCATAGCAGGCAAAGAAGGTCAGAGGCCGAGACACCGAGGAAAGAGTCTGACTTGTTTCAGGTCTTCAGAGCAAATTCACTTATGAGGAACTGAATCATTAGTGTGATGACTGATATAATTACTGTTGAATAATAATCAGTGTTCACGCAGAGACGACTTCATGATAGTGTAGAGGTGCAACAATACGTCTTAAAGGTTTTTTTCAAAAATGTGACCATGTGCATTATGGAGCTAAAAATATGTTACAATATCAACCAAGTTTGATCAAAACAGCCTCTTAAAAAGAGCTTGTTTTAATAATTTAACACTGATTTAACAGAAAATTTTGACACTGATGTTCATCACCAAAAATATACAAACAACATACTTGTCCTTTTTTTAAGTTGGGTTCTGTGGATGGTGAAGACTCTGTTTGCAGAATAATTCTGTCACTGAAATCTATAAGAAAAACTGAAACTGAAAGAAACTGTAAAACTAAGTGTGAGTAAACATTTGTTTTCACTGTGTTACAAATATCAGTGTCTCAAAGTAGTAAAATGTATTGTTACACATCCAGTGGCGAGTCTGGACTGACGCATTAAATAAGACGCAGTCGTTATCGTGTCGTGTTCAAGAGTCGAGGATTCAAATCTCCATATTAAGGCCGTGTTCAGACCTTTCATTTGATCGGAGCTGATGTTCAGATTCTTGGTAGATATGTTTGTAAAGTGAATGTTGTTTTCTTTCTACTCGCCATCGACTCAAATACACAAAAACATTTGAGTTGAATCTGGACCAACTTGAAAGTGATTCTGCTGTTTGAGCTGGTTTGTGTCTCATTTGGTTTGAGTCTATTAGTTTGAACACTTTATGAGCTTTGAGCATTCGAGCGCCGCAGTCGTTCCAGTCATGAACTCCTCAAAGTCTGTCACGTGATTCAACAGCGCCTCCTGGCCAAACTCTTCCATCGGTGGCTCCGGCCAAAGGTCAAGGCCATGGAGAGGTCGTGCTAAGTTCAAAGGTCATGGTAAGGTCATAACACTGCATCAGGTCAACACATTTATCCAGACGACAACTGACACTTCTCAAGTTTTTAAAAAGTGACCCCGTCCCTCAGTGAAAACACACACACACACACAGACACACACACTGGGCCTCACACTGTCGCCGTTTCCACATGATGTATAGTTAGAACATGACACTGTGGAAATCTCTCACACTTATTTTCACACACTCACAACTTTCCTTCATCCTCAGTGATTCTTATAACCAGTAACATCAACAGACAACATGATGGATGTGTGCATGGAGCGATGTGATTGACAGACGACCACATAATGAAAGAGGAACTCGACTTTAAGGTAAGAACTCTTTCATTACAGTTCGTCAACCACCCTCAGAAACCTTGAATCTCTTTTTGCTGCCTGTTTTGTATTTGAATAACGAACCAAGTAGTGAAAATACATTTTCAGTGGTGGAGGAAATACTCAGATCCTTTACTTGAGTAAAAGTACTAATACCACACTGTAAAAACCTGCACTGTAAAAGTATCATCATGAAAATATATTGTATATATACTATTGTTCCTTAGTATGGATGAATGTATGTTTTAGCTAAATGTACCGTTATAGTACTTTGAGGTTTTTTTATATTGAGCTGCAACTAATGATTATTTTCATCATGGATTAATCTGCTGGTTTTTTCAATCCATTTGTTTGATTTGACTCCTTCAAATGTCTCGTTTTGTCAGACCAACAGTCCGAACCTTCATGTTTGTAAAATCTTAAGCTGTCAGATGAATGAAGTGAGACTGATACTTAAGTACAGTATCTGAGTAAATGTGCTTAGTTACATTCCACCACTGTAGATTTTAAATGTCAAAATGTTTCCGTATCAGTGTGGGAAATCTTTTTTTAATTTTTTTTTATTCTAAACTTTGGCCCTTGTGGAAAATCAAGGTTTGTTCAGGCGGCTGACTCGTCATGGCTACGATGAGATTGTTTCTTTTCACTGTAGTATTTTTTTTTTTTTTTTCAAACTGCTACTGTTTCCCTACTTCACAACTGACTCACACAGACACTGACAGAGTGATATTTACAGTATTTACAACATAGTTTATCCTCCGTGAACTGCAGGCGGGAGGAGAGGCAGGGAGCTCGGGTTTGGACTGGAACGTCCCCTTTACGTCAGTCACACTGCAGGTAGGCTTTTTAGAACGTGAGGTTTGGAAGTCACTCAGTTAATGTGAGTTACAGTACGGAGCCGGCGGACGGGTGAAGGACGGGAGCTGCTGACAGGAAGTCCTTCAGCGGAGGAGGAGGAGTCCATGTAGATAACACTCATTGTTTTCAGGAGCTTTTGTGTTGTTGTTTTTTCAAAAACAAATCCCGCAACTTTTTATTTATTACGAATAATTTCGAGAAGGACAGTTTTAAAAATAACATTAATGTAGGAAGATACAATCTGGATGAACGCACATTTAAAAGTATTGTTCAACTTCTTCACTTTCTTTCCACAAAGGTGAGAAGATCGGAGCCAGGAGGAGATTAGCTTAGCTTGGCTTAGTTTAAAGCCTGAAACAGGAGGAAACGGCTCGTCTGGATCGCTCCAAAATTCAAAAACACGTCTCCTCTACAGCTGACTTATTGTTTCCTTTAGTCTCTTTTAGTCTTTAAGCTAAGCTAGGCTAATCACCTCCCGGCTACAGCTCCATGCTACAAGTACAGTCATGGTATAGAACTTCTCTTCCCACATCTCATCTCAACTTTTCTTTTACACCAATCTGTTTTTCTTTTCCTTTTCAAAAAACAAAGGTGTATTTTAGCAAAAACCCCTAAAAACAATGAGCCTTGTCTGTCTATACAGCCGATGAAACAGGCACAGAACTCGAATATCTCCTCGGGTTGGTGGGCGCCAAGTAGAAGAAATGAGAAACGTCCGTCAGGTCAGCGGAAGGAGAGCAAGAGGCTAAAGGCAGGAGAAATGGGACGTTTCCCAGAATAAATGGAAGACATCCTGGTCACCAAGCGGCAGAGACCACAGAGAAAATAATCCCTAACCCAGAGGGAACGCTTGTTAATGAATCAGCAGTTTACATCTGTATGAAAGTGGTTTGAGGCCTTTTTCAGAGCCTCTGAGTTCAGCATTCAGACCAGAGGAAAGGGCCATTTTCAGGAAATGGGTCCTATCCCATGAGACACTGGGAGATGAAACAGGATGTGTCCAATAGCACCTTCATGGCGTCCCAGTGTTGATATGGTTTGTGTCCTTCAAGCAGCAGTGAAGTGGCTTCATTAGTGTCTCGCCAAAACAAACTGGGACTAAATTGACATTGAATAGAAGATTAATGGAACTCATCAATGAGAATGTAAATACTTTTCAGTACAGCAGCAGAGACGGAACGAAAGAATCATCAGTAGATTAAATGATGGTCTCGATCAGATGTATGGTCAGTTATTGGGAGACACATTGGAAATAACAGTGGGGAATCTGATATATTTCCAGTGGAGCAAACAGCATGTGTCCCAGTTTCCAGTAGATAAAACAGAACGTCTTCAAAGACCAAGAAGAGGGAAAATCATTTGGTGTTGGGTAGAAGAAACAAAGTGATTCTATTCTAGAGGAAAGTGGAAAATACAGGTTGGATTCCTGACTTCTCAAGTCGTTCAGTTTCCCATAGATTAAACTGGACATATTGTAGATCAGACGGGGTCGAGGTGTTTGTCTGGTTTCTAAGAAATGTAACTTGTGTCGTGTCCAGTCGATGAGATGGGATGGATTGCTCAGTTTTCATTAGATGAATAAGGGCGTGTTCTAGAAAAATGAGGCAACTGGTTTGGTTCCTGGTAGAAGAAACAGGAAGTTGTTCTATAGCAGAGAGAAACTTTTAATGGATCAAACGCTAAAAGTTCGGTTCAGTTTCCAGAAGACGAACTGGAACGTGTCCAAAAACAGTGATGAGGGAACTTGTTTGGTTTCCAGTAGATAAAATGAGATGTTCTGTAGCTCAGATTTCAGAGTCATTTGGTTTCCAGAGGGTGAAAATGGGTCCTATCCCATCTGGTGCACTTGTTTGGCTTCCAGAAGATAAAACTCATTTGGTTCTACACTGGAGGTGATGAAACTCATTTAGTCTTCATTGTAAAAAAACAGGACAAGTCTAGCAGAACAGAGGTGTGGAAACGTTCTGGGGTTCCAGTAAATTAAAGAAGTAGTGTTGTGTTTGGTTTCCAGTTGAAGAAAGCAGATGTGTTTTAGACCAAAGGTGAAGGAACTTGTTTGGTTTCCAGTATTGGAGACTCGTGCTCTGGTTCCAGTGCGTCTCCACTGGTCTGGTCTTCAGTGCTGCTCACAGTGTTGGAATCTACAGGAGCCTCATCCTAAACAAACACACACATCAAGAACAAGTTTTAGTGTGAAAGTTAACAAAAGCAGAGTATTCAGATTACTTTTCTGCCATTCAATTGTAACTTGTTACTTGAATGTGTTGAAGTTTCCAAAAAGTTACAAAAGAGAAGAAGCAGAAGCTGTTTTGTTGAGTTTGAAATGAGGAACATGAAGTGAACACAGTTACTTCTGCTTTAAATAACAAAGTAATTTCCTGAAACCAGAAGGATAAAAGTCGCTTCCTCCTTTGTCTGTATGTGTGTAGTATTTGTGCGTTTCTTACCGTCACCCAGGGGTGAGACAGGACCTCCTCGGCAGTGAAACGAGTGTCCACGTTCACCTGCAGCATCTGACTAATCAGCATCTGAGGAACAGGTCATGTGACTGTTAGCAGCCTGCAGTAAACTGTCTGAATTCATGTTCTGTTGAAAAGGCTTTGGCTTAGACAGTTACACAGGAATTTAATCTAAAATCATTTTGTGGTTATCAACATAAATTAGGATTTAAATAAGTAAAGCCTGAGGATAACTTTCAGTATTTGACAGTTTTCAACACTAGATTCTGTGGACAAACCTTGGCTGGCAGGCTGATGGTGTCCCAGTCTGGAGACGGAAACTCCAGCTTCCCTCTGAGGATCTGATCAAACAGCTCCTCCTGGACATTATTCTCACTGAGGAGAGGAGGAAGGAAATGTTGGGAATGAACTGGACCAAAATGACAACATATTTATCAGTCACTCGCATAAAGACATAATGTTGAATGAAATACAGAATAAGACAGTGTATTAGTAAAATAAATGAATGAATTACAGGAATAGATGAACAAAAATATAAAAACAATCAACTGAATGAATCTTGAGGACATTGTTGATTATTGGTTCACTGACCTTCTAAATGGAGGGAATCCACACAGCAGGATGTAGGTGATCACTCCTGCTGCCCAGATGTCCACCTTCAGACCATAACTACACACACACACACACACACACACACACACACAGTTTAATACCAGTGTCACTTAACCTTCTCCACTCAGAAACTGAGCTGAACTCTTCTTCTCTCTCACCCAGTTTCAGCGATGATCTCCGGCGCCACATACGTTGGCGTGCCGCACACGGTGTACAGCGGCCCCTCCACCACCGTCGCCAAACCAAAGTCACCCAGCTTCAGTGATTTAGTGCCGTCTGGATACTCACACACCTGAAGTACACACAAACTTCAAATCCTCCCAAAATACACACAGACTGAAGGTGAAGCAGGTAAAAAGAGTAGATTTACAGCACTTTGTATTTATAACAAAAAAAAGTAAACTCACCAACTGTGCTAATACAAGTGTGTGTGTGCGTGTGTGTGTGTGTGTGCGTGCGTGCGCGTGCGTACCAGCAGGTTCTCTGGTTTGATGTCTCGGTGGACGATGTTCATCCGGTGCAGGTACTTGATGGCTCCGGCCAGGTTGAACACCATGGCACTGGCATCACGCTCGCTGTACTTTGTGGAGGAGGTGATGGCGTCGAACAGGTCGCCACCCTGAAGGAGGCACAGACACGGAAACAGTCGCTGTTCACACGCTCTGAATATTGGTAGTTGCGGAAGGTGGAGGAAACACAAACAGGAAGAAGAAGAAGATGAGGCACCTTGACGAGCTCCATGACCAGGAACAGCTGACTGGGCGTTTCATCCACCTCGATCAACTGGATGATGCTGGGATGTCGAACCCTCCGCAGCACCGCCACTTCATTTTCTATCAGATGCTCCTGTTCACACACACACACACACACACACACACACACACACACACACACACACGGTTCAGTGTGTGTAATATCACAGTACAAAGTAATATCAAAAAAAGCAATAAACACAATAACATTATTAAACAGTTGTCATTTCTTTCTACTTGATGTCAAACGTTTGAGCTTTGTTTGAAGGACTCATTTAATGATGTGGATAAAGATACATTTCTACTTGGTGAAAGGTTTTAAAAGTGTTTAACTCAACTCTTACTATGAGTGGAGCTTTAAACACTCAGCACCAGGTCTGGATCTGGTGCCGAGTGTTCACGAGAACGATACCGGCGTATAAAAGCAGTGAATCAGTGTTACCTTCCCGCAGCAGCGAGCTTTGTCGATGATCTTCAGGGCGTACTCCTGCCCTGTCGACCTGTCAATCAAATCATTATTAATGAATCTATGGGTTATTTTCTAAATTTATCACAGAACATAAAATGGTAAAATATTCATATCACAGTTTCCCAGAACTCAATGTAACGTCTTCAAATGTCACATCAGCAAATATTCATCATTTTTGATAAATTACTTTTATATCAATTATCAAAATTGTTGCTGATTCTTTTTGTGCCAATCGACTAAAAGCTTAATAGACTCATAGTTTTTAAAAACACCCAACTAATGACCTGCTACTGAAGTTAAATGGATTATTGTTTTTTATGTTTTTTGTTTCAGTTACATTTATATCACATATCACAGCACCTGTACTCGACCCAGTGATTCTGTGTTCTGTCTGTACTGTTGATACTGAAAAAAATGCATAAAGCCTTTTCAGAGACTTTGCATTAGGAGTGACTTTTACTGCTCCTCACCTCTCCACGCACTCTTTCACCACAGCGAAGTTTCCGTCTCCGATCACTTTTCCAACCTGGTACTTCTCGTTGATGACGGAGGAGGAAACGGATCGATTCCCGTTCACTGTGAGGAGAAGAAGAACCGACCAGCTCTGTAAGTTTGACAGTTCTCATTAAGATGTGGGCTTTGAAAGTTCCCTCGTGAACCCAGAGACTCAAAGACTTTCTGCCACATTCTCACACTTTGAAAACCTCTGAAGCAGAAAAGACTCAGTGGCTCAATCTTCAGTGTGTTGACTTTCAAACACTGGTGACGTCAGAGGCTCTGGACTTCTTCAGGGCTCTTCAGTCTTTTCTTGAGATGCTGTTTTTAAAAATTCACTCAGATACTAAAAACCCAAAGTCTCAAAACTTTCAAGTAGCTGTCGAACATTGAACTGCTGCTTTAGAAAGTTACATGATGCAGCTGTTTTATCAAATTTCTGTCAAGGATCATTCTGTTAGGTTTTTTAACCTGAGCTTTTTCAGTCTGACTCGGGATGCAGGCAAATCTAAACTGGGCCTGAACTTTAAACATATACAGCAGGTTTAAAATGGCCCTGATACAACTGTAACCACACACACCTTCAACAGTGGCGTCGTCCGGCTGCTCGGCCTCTCCGTTTACATCGGTGGAGGAAGCACGACGAGGAGACATCTGGAGAGAAAGATAAAGAGTTATTCTTGAAATATGTGAATTCTGATTAGATTGAGAGAAGATGAACTGAAACAAAAATGAAAAAAAAGAAAAAAGAAAAAAAAAAAAAAAAAAAAAAAGAAAAAGAATTCCTGATGATTCAAACAAAAAAGTAAAAGGAAGAATAGAACGTCTGAGGGTTATGACATAATCTACATCCAAATTTAAACACAAGCTGCTGTGAAAATGATTCAGTCTTTTAAAACATAACTTCCTTTATGATCAGTTAAAAATTCTTATATTTCGTCTAGAAGTTAAGCTTTTTACTCAATGTATGAGATTTGACTTTAAATTGAACAGATTCATCAGTCGCTTATTTTATTCTACATATTTATCTATAAATAAAAAGTGTTTGTTTCATATGTTTGATTTAAGATTGTTTTTTAAGATAGAGATGGAAAGATGGAGCCCTGATAACACATCATTTCTGATTTGTTTTTGATCAGTAACAAATACAAATAAAAACCATCTTTGGAGAACCAGCTGGTCACAACCCAAATCAATCATCAGTCTGACCTTGGTGCTGCGTCGTGTCCTGGGGCTGGTGGACGAGGGGCTGGACCTGGACGACTTCCCACCCGACTGCGATCCTGAGGCCTCATTGGCTGCACACAAGAGAAAGGAGCCATGTGATTGGTCAACACAATCTGGTAATCGCACCAACAGAGCACGAACAGGTGATTGAGAGCAGTGGTTTTTCATTGGTTCACACCTGGACCAGGAGACTTTGTTCTGGACGGGCCTTTGGGTGGAGTCTTTGAAGAGGAGAAGCCTGAGCCGCTAGGAGTCTTAGGAGTTGTTTTGGGAGGGACGGTAGAGCGAGATGCCTTGGCTCTGCACTCTGGAGAGAGAGAGAGAGAGAGACTCAGACAGAGAGAGAGAGAGACAGAGACAGAGAGAGACAGTGAGAGACAGTGAGAGAGAGACTCAGACAGAGAGAGAGAGAGAGAGAGACAGTGAGAGAGAGACTCAGACAGAGAGAGAGAGAGAGAGAGACAGTGAGAGAGAGACTCAGACAGAGAGAGAGAGACAGAGACAGAGAGAGACTCAGACAGAGAGAGAGAGAGAGACAGTGAGAGAGAGACTCAGACAGAGAGAGAGAGAGATGAATGAGTTTTGGCTTCAGCCCACTTTATCTGGGTCAATCATTGTATTTAATATACATCTTAATACTATGTTGCTCACTGAGTATCTGTTCTATAGTATATTAATCCAAATTTCTTTTCTTTGGATGATTTGTGTAGCGTGAGCTGCACAAACATCGCACACGTTTTTCAGTTTGTTTTTATCTCATCCTGTTTATTCATCTCTTTCTTTATTCTTTATCCAGCTCTTATCTTTCTCTTGAACATAAATAAAGTAGTTATTTACGATAGAAAAGGGGACTGGAGCACTTAACTGTGCAAACTGACTGTGTGTGTGAGTCAAAGACACAAGACAAGCACATACAGTCAAGCCAGAACAGACTGAATGGGTTGAACAGGATTTTAAATCTATTAGATAATGAATCCAAGGGAGCTGCTGTGGCCAAGTGCCACACCCGACAACACACAGACACAAAGAGCACGGATACCTCTTACAGAAAGCACAATTCCTGCATCATTGAGTCGAATAAATCTAAAACAACAGATTCAGTAAATATAGGTATTAAAATGTGTGTGTGTGTCTCACCGTTAACAAAAGCCTGTGTTTTGCTGCTGTGTGTGAGCACAAAGTCGTCCTGAGCGTAGCGAAACTTCTCTGGCCCACACGCCATGAACACATCGTCATCCCCGAAGAAATCCTGCAGACAGGTCAGCTACACACACACACACACACACACACACACACGCACACAATCAGAAACTGCACTGACGTACACGTGAGTGAGGGTGTGTGTGTGTGTTTGTGACAAAGCAGACGACAGCTGGGAATATTTTGATCACGTTTGCTGCTGGCAACGTTTCAACGGACAGACACACACACAAACACACACACACACACACACACACTGTGCTGTCTAAGAACTGTCTCGAGGATTAAATACAAATCATTCATCAAAATGTTCCAGATTTAGGCTGAGAGAGAGAAACTGTGGGAGATGAACAGGTGAAGAAAAGAGGGATGAGCAGAGGTGTGGGAGGACGGATTAAACCGAGAGAGAGACAGTTAAGACCCAGTTACAAGAGAACATGGCAGAGGTGGAAGAAACATTCAGATCCTTTACTGAAGTACCAACACAGTACTGGAAATACTCCATTACAAGCAAGAGTCCTGCATTTAAAATCCTACATATCCACAATTACTCTCAGCAACATTTACTTAGTACTTAAGTATTTGCTCTTCAGTAAAATGTCACTGTCTCTTCCATAAAAACACAAACAGTAATTTACAGATAGAGACAGACAGAAAAGGACACAGTTGTTAATTGTTCATTTTCGAGGGACAGATATGAGGGAGGTGTTAATCTTCTCATCGCTCTCCTCCACGATGTCGACTCATCTCTTTAACAGAGAGAGAGATCGTAGTACAACCGAGGAATTTTAATGACGTACAGTCGCGAGGGAGAAACTGGCTCAAATACACAAGTGTGATTCTTTGTATTTACACAATAACTTAACACCTTCTTCTCTTTTCTTCTTCCTCCCTCGATCTCACCCTGCTTCTTCATCCTCCTCCTCCTCCTCCTCCTCCTCCTCCATCCTTCCCTTCCTCTCTCCTTTTGTCCTTGAGTTTACCTCCGTCCCATCATCACTTCCCCTCAGTTTTACTTTTTACTCAACGCCTCCGGAACTGCACTCTGTGTGTGTGTGTGTGTGTGTGGCAAGGAAGGGGTTGTTACTGGATGACTGGTTACCATGGTGACCACACTGCAGTGTCAATGTGTGTGTGTGTGGGTGTGGGTGTGTGATGGGGTTTCTGTCCCGCTGCTTGAAGTGGCTGCACAAACTGAAAGGACGAAGGGAGGGCACACACACACACACACACACACACACACACACACACACACACACACACACACACACACACACACACACACACACACGGGGGCCTTGTTTCATTCAGACTGACTGAGTCTTAAGAGAGTGAAGCCGTCTGAGGCCGACAGAGAATAAAAGCCTTCGTTATGACACACTGCCTTCAAAATAAAAGCCTTCATTTAGCGTAAACTAAAGAGCCATTAAAATACCTTACAACTAACTTGTGCATCTTATCTCTTATACCTGTTTATATTTCCGTTCTTGTTTACTGGCACTAAAGCAATGAAGTAAAAAATTGAAAAAAAAAACAAAGTTAAATGGATTAAACGCACCGAAAGCTAAAGAGCTGTAACTTGTTTTTGGGTCTTGTTTTGAAGGTGGTGTACGTTAATGTTGCTTTTATTTTCTCAAGGCCGATGCTGCAGCAAATTCTGAGCAAGCGCTTATTGGGTTGGGTTGTGTGTTTGTGGGTGGACTTTGCACGTGTGTGCGTGTGTGTGTGTGTAAATCTGAGCTGTGTTCATTGCAACATGCTCTCTGCTGTCTCTGCTTTTCTTCAGCTCTCCACTGTCATTGTGTCACAGCCAACACTCTTATCTGTAACTTCAAAGAGAGTGTGTGTGTGTGTGTGTGTGTTAAAAATAGCCCCCGTTTAAACGTTTAAATCCACAATCTTTAACTCAACACGAGCTCACAAAAGAGCTTCAGAGAGGATCAGAGAATATTCAGACTCCGTTCAACACGACGAAGGAAAAACTAACTTCAGCTGACTGTCGCAGTTTCAGGGCTTCAAACAGACACTCTGAGCTCAAAGTACCAAATATTGAGCTTTAAAGAGACTGAACTCACTGTTCCAACACTCCAAAGTGAAAATTACCCCTTAAAGACTCTTTAAGACACAGTCGACCCTGAAATTCAACACATTACTGGAGTAATTTAATCACTGAGTGCCGTAATTTGATTCTGAACCCACGTTCACTCGGTCCAGGATGAAATCACAAGAAATAAAGGAATACTTTTCAGATATCGATCTTTCACTTGTTTTTAAAATCAGTTTTCACAATATCATCATGAAAAGTATCCAGTGATAAACTACACAACTGAATTATCTACAAGGCCTACTAATTTGACTCTTCCTACATTCCCCAGAATGCATTTCAACCACTCCTCAGAGGACTCGTCTGGTTTAATCTCTCCAACACCGGTGTTCTGTATTCCTGACAACAGTAAAAGTCTGTGCGGTAAAGAAGAAGTGAACATAAAAGGTTGTTCCTTACTAAAAATAGTAAGTTATTGTGGAGCTGCATTGCATTCTGGTCTATTTTCTGCTCCTGTGGTTGCACATATTGCTCTCAGTCGCTGGATCTCTTCCTGTATGATTGTGAAATGTCTGTAGAAAGACGGCGGCGCTCACTCGATTCTGAAGGACTGACACCAGAACCTGAACCTGAATCTCCACTGAACATGTGAACATACTGTCATCCGTGTTTCAGTGGAAAGAAAACTGATCTTTCATTGACATTTTTCAAGCTTTATGTCTGTAAAACCAACATCATCTCACCTGCTTCCCGTCCAGCGTGTACAGCCTCTTCACAGCGCCGGAGTCCAGCTTGATGGCCTCTGTGATGTCGGCCAGCACTTGTTCGAAGGAGTGAGCCGTCTTCTTGTTCAGCAGGATCCTCACCGCCTTGCGAGGCTTCACGCCGCTGCGGATCACCGTCACCAGCTTGGGCTTGATGAAGTCTTTGTTCTCTCTGCCCTCACGACCTTCAGGACGATCTTTGGAGGCGGCGGCGGCGGTGGCGCTGGCGGACACCCCCGCGGACGCCGTGGCGGGCCGGCTTGAGCTCGCGGGGACAGTCCCGGCGCTGGCGCCCGGCTTCCAGCTTGGGATGGAGATCTTGGTGTAGTCGACCTTGCGGTAAGGCTCGTTGGAGGCACAGACGTAGCACTCACCTGTGTTCAAAGACACCAAACAGAAACAAGCTAAATTATTTTTTTCACATATTCTTTTCAATTTGGTTTCCCAACATAGTAAATAAGAAAAATGCATTTTGCAAACTTTGAATTTAAAACCAAGATGTTGCAGCATCAAACATCACCAAGAAGTCTTTTTCTGATTGGTCCCTACTTGTAATTACATTACCACAAATACATTAAATTAAAAAAAAATGACATTAAGGTAACGAATTTCTGATTTCTCCGCAGCAACAATCCAACTGATCTGCAAGTTAACTTTCACGCCATCCTGAAATGAACTAATGCCACGAAATCTATAAAAGAAGAAGAAGAAGTGAGAGATGTTGTTACTGCTTCAATCTTTTGTAAGAGGTGAGTTCAGGGTGAGAGGTTGTTAAAAAGCAACTGTAGTCAAAAACTGTAGTAATACAAGCCGTGTGCGTGTGCGTGTGTGTGTGTGTGTGTGCGTGTGTGCGTGCGTGCGTGCGTGTGTGTGGACAGTGGATGAAGTGAAGGTGACAGCAGATGTCAGATTCACTCCTGTCTCTCTCTCTCACAGCTCGACACCCTGCTGGTAACGTGAGGTGGAAATCTGAACAACGTGTCACTCAGAGCGAAGGCGGCGTTTTCACCAGCGGATGATCAATGTAGGAAACATGGAAATAAATGAACAGATCTGTTCCTGTGATACGGTGTCGAGCCAGTTAGTTTTTAGTAGAGCGTGAGCATGTCCACGCTACGGCTGCAATTAATGATTATTTTCAAATTGAACAGGAATGAATGAGAGTGAGACGTTTGGCCGACCTGATTAAAAAACATGTCTAACACACAATAATCCTCATTTTTTAATCTTCTATTAAAACTACAAATCATATTCAGTCTCTCCAGCAGCCAATCACGTGAGCAGCCTGCAGTCCGTCTCCTGGACTCTCCTCTGTGTCTGGATCTCACAGCAGAGCTCGCTACCTTTCTAACACACCTTTCTCACACAAACCTGTCGACCTCTGTAGCCTTCAAAACACCTTTTCTCTCTCTCTCTCTCTCCCTCACACACACACACACTCTCTGCATATCTCTCTGCCCAGGTTATCTGTGTGTGACCTTGTCTCTCCACGTGCTGACTTTCACTTTGCTATTCAAACCAGCTAGACAGGACCGCCCCGGGTTTTTATTCAAATACCCGACGGACGAAACACAAACACCTTCTGTGTGCCGACAGACCGGCGGAGCAAGGCACCAACACAGACTACAGGGTAACAGGGTGCAGGTTCGGTTCCTGCTGAAGGCCAGGACACAACAGAGAGGAAGCTGCACTGGACTCAAACACTGGATCTTATTTTCCTGATATTATCTCAGCCTGCATGAAACACGCTATCGCTAACATCTCACAGCAACATATAGCGCTGAAATGATTCATTTTTTAAATCGGTTAGATGTTCAGAAAACTCACTTTATCATTTATCAAGCAAAAATGCCAACTTCTAAAACCTCTGATTTATATCACTATAAAATAAATATACCTTTTTTGTGTTTAAAAGAATTTAAAATTTAAAGATCTAATTGAAAATCTGCATCACTTCCTGGATTCATGTTACAATGAAAAGGAACATATATCCAACTCATCGCTTCCTACAGACATGACTGAAAAAACATGACGAGTTTCCCACTTTGCCTTTGCAGATCGTCATCGTCTGCTCTGTTTGTAGTTTATTAACTCCACAAAGTGCTGAAGAGTGATGCATCTGTCTTTTAGTACGTCTCTGGCTGAACAGCTTCCTGCCTCTAACTGTCATTAGTGGACATTACAACCAGTCGCACGTCAATATGGATGATAAGTGATGTTACTCAGCTGCTGGTCTGTTTCTGTTTAAATGGCTTTGGACGGAGAGGAGCAGCAGACTGGACTTCACAGTTATTATGAAGATATGTCATGATATGCATGTACACTTATACTTACAATTCAGCCGTTTGTCCTTGATTTTCATGTGACTCAACAGTTGATGGTTTGAGTCCATACTTAAAAAGTCCTGCTCTTTATGTCCCAATTAAAAATCATTTTAATTGGACGTAAGATTTTGGCAGGTTTGTTGTGGATATAAATGCCTGAAGGTGAAAGAGATGATTTTGTTTTCATTGTGGCTTCAACAAACTGTGTACCTGATGGTCTCTGTATTGATGTACACAGAAATAAATAATTCAAGTGTGTTTGCATGACAAAGAGAGACAAAGAGCAAAGAGGAAGGAGGCAGCGAGGAAGTTTAAGGAGGAAGATCAATTGATTGATCGAAGGACAGAGTGACAGCTTGTCTGGACAATTACGACTTAGTGGTAGTTGGCTATGATGTAATGTTACAGTTCAGCAGGAGTCCATTCATTCCTGTGAGAGACAGATTCGGCAGAGTGACGACACAGAAGTCTGAAAGTCTACTAGAAAGTCCACATTTGACTTTTGGATCTGTTGTATGGAAATAGTTTGACTTTAATACCTGCTGCATAACCTGCCTCCAAAATACACAGATACACTGAAGAATTAATGTTTTACTTCTCAGTCAATCCAAGTTTTCATCCTGTTTTGTTTTTTGGTTTGCTCCACCTCTCACTCACTCGCTTCAAAACACTACATTATGAAAGTATTTGACTATTTTATTGAAACAAATTGTCTAGGAGCTCAATTTGTCTGAACTCTAGTCAGAGCTGATCAGCAGGGGGCGACATCGGAGATAAGGAACGTTGCACACACATTTTGCATCAGAACATTTAGTTTTTTTGTTCTGACCAGGTAGAGTTTGACATTTTGAGAAATGTGCTTATTGGCTTTTTTGTGTGAAGCTAAATATGAAGCTAGAGCCACCGGCCGGTTAGCGCACAGATACGAAAGTGGTATTGACCTTCTCATCTCTCAGCAAGAAAGCACATAAGCATATTTGCCAGAATGTTGAAGCAGAATGTTGAGTGAGCTGTGAACAAGGCCGAGTAAAGTGAAAGTCCTACCTTCCACCAGCTCGTCCATACTGGTGATCTTCTTGCTGCCATCTATGGTGTAGATGGTGCGCACTCCTTGTGGCAGGTGCAGGTTATCCGACAGCGAGCGCGTCAGCTCCATCAGCAGTGCATCGTAGGAGCGGAACCGGTCACTGGAGACGGCGTAAACTAGGCCCTTGAAGTACCGGTCTCCATTGCGATAGAACCGCACCTTTTTGGCCTTCTTCTCCGAAGTGAGCGCCTGCAGGGTTCTGGTCCGGTAGTAGCTGCAGTTGGCGCTGTGGGCAGGACTAGGGACCAGGCTGCTGCCCCTGGAGCTGGGACCGGACCCACCGCCGCCACCGCTGCCGGCGGAGTCATCTCTCTTGGTGCGAGTGGAGCGACCTCGGCGAACTTTGTCGCGTTCATCAAAGTGCTCCAGCTCGAGGGTCTTACTCAAAGACATGATGAAAACTGGTCCGGTAGTGTTTCACAGAGTCCGTGCTACTTCAGATTCATCTTCCAACAATGACAAACAGTGGCTCTGATCCTGGTTTCAAGCTTTTTACAGTGAGAATAACTCGCTTGACTGAAATGAGTCACTTGTAGTAGTTGACCCAGTAGCCGTAAAGTTTCTAGAACCAGGATAATTTATAATCCCATTAAGAGTGACATAGTAATCTGGTTGAAGTCCTCAAAATGTGGTTTATATTCTCAAAACCCAGCTGGAATCCTACAGATGCTCTGTAGTCCAGTTGGTTTGATGAACCAGTATGAAGACCTGTATCTGATCCTGGTCCTGTAGCACCTTAGTTTAACTGAGCTTTCTGTAACCCAGTAATACCAGTAAAAACACAACAGATGTAGTCCCAATATGTCAAATTTAATTGTACAAGAGATGCTGTCAGAACCTGAACAATACTTTCTCCACTAAAATTCAAGTATTTCATTGATCATTAATCGAGTCTTCAATGATCAATCAGGTCAGAGTTCAGTGTTTTGTTAAAGGCCACTTCGATGCTGTGATGGCTGTAGATGGACACTGTCCAAGCAGAGAACCTCAGACTGTCCAATCATGGGATAATCTCCAACTTGCCTTTAATTTAAAGTACTTCTTTCCCAAAAGGTTTTTCCTACAACTAATTTTAAACCAGCAAATATCTATTCTGTTCTTGAAGATTTGGACGTGTCCGCCCTCGCAGTGACCTTCCTGACCTCCTGCTCTGAACCCAGAAACCCTCTACAAGCCCGGTGAGTCCTGTTTCAGACCTGGTTTCTAGTTCTGGAAATCACGTTTGTTTGTCCCAGTCACCTCAAGATCTGTCCGTCACTGGTGGAAAAGAGGTGACAATCACAGGGTGAAATGACAAATACATCTCTTATAATAAGACATATAGCAACATTCAAACATGTCTCCTGGTGCAGGAAGAGAGGGTTTATACTGAATTCAGTCGTTTAATGATGCTGAGCATTATTATTATGTTGTTATTATGTTATGAATGGAACAGGCTTCCTTTGCTTCTAACATCACTGACATCCACAGTTTAAATGTGTCTCAGTGAAATCGAACATGCAGAAGAGGCTTTAAGTTCATGTCACCCACCTTGTCTCTGTGACATTTCCCTGAAGGCCACACTCACTCATCTGCATTGATCCCGTTACATTAGACGGAGCTGAAACCAGAAGCAAAACCAGAGGCTGAGCATTAAAATGTGATGAAACCTGTTCGTGTCTTTCTCTGATAAATGAATCCATCTGTCGCCATTCAAACACACGGAGGGAGGGACACACCAATAATGCCGTGGAACCGGTTTGTTGCTACGGGGCTTTCCTCCTCCTCCCCCGGCGCACAGTCCCGCTCTGTCCCGACGGATCCGGCGGCTCCGGGCGGACTGAGCCCGCTCCGCTGGGCCGGGATTCAGGGCTGCGGCGGCGGCAGGTCGAACCGGCGGCGGAGCGGGATGCGGTGAAGACGGGCGGCGGAGGGCAGCATGGCCGCTGCAGCAGAGAGGGAGAGACCGGCTGCACATCCCCGCCCCTCCGCTCTCCTCCGCCGCTGTACGTGATGACAGTCTCCCCCTCCCTCCCCCTCCTCCCCCCGCCCGTCTCCGTCTGCCTCCCGCTGCTTCTGCCTTTTGTCTCCAGTTAGCTTCATTGTCTGGACGGATTCAGCCTCAAAGTCTAGTCATCATTCAAACACACAACCACACGTAAAGACAAGAGATTAAAAAACACCAAATGAATTAAAAATAATGATAAAATGTAGTTTAAAGAATCTGACAGTCATTTGTTTTCTTTTATTAAACAACATTAGATGCTAATATTGCGACCAATAGCTAAGAGAACAAACAGCTAACTTTAGCGTAGCAAGCAGCTAACTTTAGCGTAGCAAGCAGCTAACTTTAGCTAAAGGAACAAACAGCTAACTTTAGCTAAAGGAACAAACAGCTAACTTTAGCTTGCCCTGCCAGGAAATAGTCCGGCCCATAAACTCTCTTCAAAAATCACAATATGTCATTTTTACATTACTGTTTTTCTACTAACTGAACAAGATAATATTTCATTTGTAATGTCGCTAAAGCCATTTCATAAATCCAGGTTCTATTAGTTTAGAATAAAAAATGAAAACAGGCCAAGAAATTCCTGTAGAACTACAATTTATCATCACATATGATGTAATGTGTTAATTATTGAGCTTTAGGTGCCATTTTTTAAAACCTTTAGACAGGGACCAGCTGTTTTCAGTCATTGTGCTAAGCTAAGCTAACAGCATAAAATCATAACAGAGATATGAAAGCAAATAAGCTCATTTCACACCATGTTCAACTATCACTTCAAAATAAAATACAAACACACCTGTGCAGGACAGAAAAGTTTGGACACAACTTCTCGTTCATTTTTCTTTATTTTCATTATTTCCTACATTGCAGATCAACACCTGACAGAAAAACTGTCAAAGTAAACAAAGTAACATATGTTTTATGTTTCAGATCCTTCAACGTTGCCACTGTTTGCTTGGATGGAGCTTTATCCAAGTCTTTATCCGAGTCTTTATAAAGACGTCACCTGGAGCGTGTCAACAGGTAACTGCCTTCTTAATGTCCCTGACATCAACAGTTGTACTGAGACAATGTTGGTGCACAAACACCCCTGTGATATTACATGTGACTTTATATAATCCATCTGAACCGAAAATCTAATAATACTCTCTAAAATATAAAACATATCTTGGTTTGTTTACTACATAATTCCAACGTATTCTTTCACAGTACTTTATATGCATAGAAGATGATAAATTACTGTGATGGCTGAAGTAATAATTCTCCATTAGTGAGATAAATATTTGATGGTGGGTGTGACGACTGTACATGTTTGTTAAGGGTGTGGCTCCTTATGTTACTATTGTCAATTTTACTTTCACTTCAAGTCTAATTTTAATGAAAAGCATCACTATTGTGTAAAGGCAGACCGATAAATCAGGCAGGTCAATATATCGATCAATATTGGCTTATTGCAGATTGGTTTGTGTATGTCGAGAGATGAGAATATAGTTTGTTTACCAGGGTTGATCTTTCAACTGTAAAATGATCTTAGTTCTTTTAAAAAAACAAATCTAATGGATCTGTGTCAAGACTATTTGTTTATGTTTAAAAGAAATCTATTGATAAAATGATTATTGGTTGATATATTGTTGTTATTTATCTGCTCTTGTTGTGAGGCAGGGATGAAGACGCCCCACCCTGCCTCAGTGTGTCTGAAGGGGTGACAGCTGGGACCCGAGACAGCCGGACCCCCCCCAAGCCAAACCAGTGAACCATTCATCCAGATATGACGAGGTGGACGAGCCATTGTGTTCTGAACTCAGGAAGCAGCGCAGATAATCAGATCTGATGCAGGTCAAAGACATTAGTTTAATTAAACAATATGTTAGTTTAGGCAACAATGTGTTTATATTTGTGGTTTATTTATTAAGTGTTGCGAAAGTTTTCTGATTATATGTGAACAAAGGCAAAAATAAAAAATGTTTAATCGACATGATAATTAAAAAAAATTGTCTGGATGGCGCAGTATAGCAGAATAAAACAAGTCTGTAACCAGGTACCAAAAGAAAAATGGTCATAACCCAGATATTATACTTTCTTCTTTCATTTCCTGGCTTTTACTTAACTTTAACAAACAAAATGAAAGTTACATCAGATTGCTGATGTTAAAACATGAGAAAAAACATTTTAAAAAGCATCAAACATACAGCTGCTCTCTCCTAAGATAAACCTTTATTCGTCCCACAGTGGGGAAATTCACAGTTCTATAAGTTGCTGAAAAATGTTTACATGCTGTTCTTGTTAGTTTCACTAAAGGCTCTGAATACTTCCTCCTCAAGTGATGATAAAACAGACCAGAAGAGTCAGAAACACAGAACATTCCCTGCAGGGCTTCTGTCTTTGCACAAAACATGTGCAAATGTCGCTGATGCAGCGACATCTAGTGGAGACACACGAATACAGACACGCACACATGTGGTGTGGCATAACTGAACTGCATGCATTTGAAATCGGAGGCACATATACAGTTTATTTGATGAGAACATTTCGTTTGTAAGGCTCATTTTGAGTTGAGTTGCATGAAAATAATGTTGTTATAAATATTATTTTGCTTATTTTGCATTTTAATCTTCAGTCAGTAGTGAGACCATGTAAACATGCATTTTTGTATCTTCTATGTGTGTTAAAATAAAATAAAGATAGCAAATAGTCAGATGGTCCTTTTAAAATGATCCTCTTGAACTTTCCTGCAGAACTAAAATAAATCATCATTATCCAACTGCATCATTCATGTATCTCTAATCTTAATTTTAATTTAAATCTTTTCCCACTTTGTGAACTGGAAACAAAGACAGTTGTTGAAACTGGATTTAAAAGCATGTGCCAGTCTGTCAGTGAAATGTTTACGTCACCTGTATATTGACTTTGTGTTGACATTTTGAGGCTAATGAGACACTTTTCACTGCAACAGAACTTTATTTTTATTGATAGGTTACATGAAACACTGAGACACAATCAAACATCATGTAGAGGTAAAATACTGTAATAAAATATATAATATAGCTGTAATATAATACATGATGTTACTGCACAAAGTCAAAGTTAATATATGACATGGAGGCTAATATTGATACCAACATGTTTTAATTAAAGCTGTTGATAACTGATGATTAGAGCTGATATTTAACTTTAAATTGAGCTGCGAGCCTGTTTAACATTTGTCACACTTCACACTCATTTTAATATTGTAGCTGATGTGGTGTACAAAATGAAACTGTTTTAAGGAGATTGTACACGACAATAAGCTATTTATACATATATAACTCCTCATTGCCTTTATAATGAGCCAACATTATCTGATCTCATATAGTCTTAGAAACAAGAAACAAACATTGGTCTCCTGTGTCAAAGTTTTGAAAAATGAAGCATTTGTTTGTGCCACTGAGTTGGGTTGAGTTTTAAAATGTTCTGCAACTGAAAGCTGACAGTGTCAACAATTCTGAAAGAACAGATGAGGAAAAGAGCGACTGGAGCCCTTGATGTATTTTTGCTTTTCAAACATAAAGAATAACACAAGTTCTTTGTGTTTCCCATTATCACTGAGTCTATGTATCAGCCTGTATCTGAACCTGTAACACGAGGAATGACATGAAATGTGACCAGCCAGAACTATCTGGCAAATAAATACAGATAAATATACTGAAGCTTTAAAATTCACAGTGGCAACTGGTAAAATAATAAAAAGGTACAGCTGCTAACTTAACTGAAACAAAAACAACCAACACCTTACCTATTTACATCCATCTACTTTAAACCAGAGAGAAAAAAAACACAAAACAAGAAGCTACTTATCTACAATGTACTAATGCGCTGAATCAAAATCCAAAAGTTGGTCAAACACGTCTATGACTTTAATCTTACATGGTAAAGCAGATACCAGAAGCTTCTGACTGTGGGAACAAATCTGTGAGTTCAGACTTTTCATGGGAAATAATAGCAGAGGGTTAAAGAAAAAAACACTAAGGATAAAACACTAAAACAGAAAAAGCATGTTGGTGCAGCTGGAGAGCGTAGGTTTGGTTTTAGGACTGATGGGGACATGTTTGATACTCACAGTTATGTGTTTGTGTTCCTGCCCTCACATTGTTAACAAACACACATTTCATACGACACATTACATTATATTACAAGAAAATATTTGGAAAACAGTCAACAGAGCTACTCGAACACGGTTTCAAGAAAATGACCCATTTGTAAAATAGTGAATCTTGAAGCAGTCTCAAAAAAACATCCTGTGTCCCTGAGTGAATTAATCATCTATCACATGTTACATGCTAAATAAAACCACTTTCATTATCCTCATCCTCCTGATCTGACAACACAATGGAGGGCGGAGGCCAACAGTCCTCTGTTCATTCTCCGAGGCATGTAATTTGGATTCAAATTCTGCTTCACTCCAAAATACGTCACATCAGTGAAGCTAAAGATGGTCTAACTTCACTGTGACTTTAAGAATACCAGATATCATGTTTCAAGATGTTATCATGTCATGAATATTCAAATTGCTCCTCGCAGTACTCTTTAGCTACTTGCACTATACAAGTAGTATATGCACATTACTTGCATCCTCCACATCCCGTTACCTGTCTGTCTTTCTTCAGCCATATTTCTCTTTCAGAAATACAGACAAGTACAGTTTGCACAGACAAATCAGGTGAACCAGCTGAGACCTGATACATAAGGGTAGAAGCAGTTAATCGTGTCTTTTTCTAAAATGAAATAAGTCTAGACTGCTTAAGTTATTGGTAAGAACAGTTCAGTAGTCCCTTGATTTTATGAGACATGTCCCAAACACCTGCATGCAAATCTACACCCTTGGTTGCTAGTGTTTGGTTACATCACCTAATAAAACCACACAGTGGAAGGACTGTGAAGTTCAACACCAGGATAGAGGGGCTCACTGAACGTTGTTTTGTAGGTATGGAGGCAGATCTGACTGTCAGAGGAAACTCTGTAGAAGGACAGAGTCCCAGCCGGCCAATCCAGATACACTCCCACCCGACTGGAACGCGAGCAGAAGGAAGGTACACTGACCTGCTCGTTGTCATGCAGAACATAATAACAATTATTAGAGCAAGTCAGACACCAAGACTTGTCGTTGCATCCCAGCCTACAATCATTTCCTTTCCCTTTCCTGCCAATCGTTTTGTATGTCACCCCGATGTTGAAGGGCTCCAACGCCTCAACCTCCCAGTAGCAGCGCCCATCGTGACCCTGATCACACAGCACCTGTGGCCAGTGATCGAACCTGTCCACGTGACGGGAATATGGCTGCTTCTCTTCCACCCAGGTCACCTCGTTCCCTTCGGATAGCAGGAGATTCTTGTGGGCTGTGTTGGGATCCAAAGTGAGCTCACAGGCATCTGGAGGCAAGAAAACACTTGATTTTAGGAGCATAAACTGGAAAAATATATCCTGTGGTCACTACTGATTGCACTATAGCTGAATCATGATCAAGACCTTTAGGCTGAACCATTCACAAAGTCATTTTCAAATACAGATGTTTGCTTTCTGGGATTTATAATGAAATTATAGAATTATCACTATTAAAGTTTCATAATGAAGAGTTACCTGTAAAAGCTGTCAGTGCTGTCTTTGCTCTTCTTTCAATGTACTATCAAAATACTGTCCAGTTCTGATATCCCTGATGCTAAAGAAGCATCTACTCTGACCTCATTGTTTTCAAATGATCAGTTGCGCTGCTGTCACTCCTAAACCAGCTGCAGGTGGTTCCTCATAGTAGGCCTACACTGACTGATCTGAACCACTGTGTCATCTGAAGCACAGTGTGTAGCTACTTTGCTTTAATTCACCAATTCATTAAAATTGCTTTTTGCAATGTTTAATTGCAGTCATCAGATTCAGCAAAGTTTTCCAGAGATACTTACATTTCTTCAATCCCGGTTTCATTCGGTGAATTCCACCATGTTCAACACTGTTAACAAAAATGAGGATTAAAACTTTCAGCTAAAAGTGGGTATTTATTGTGGTCAGTTATTGCATATCTGTGAAAATGAGTTTCTGTTGTCTGTGTAACTCTAGTGTAAAACTTTTTTTAAATCTGGGTTTACGGTTGACAGTCCGCTCCATCTCACTATAGTGGATTTGTAGCACTTCTCACTTTAATTCAGCAGAAAAATAAAAAGTCTAATACTCCAGCATTACTTGAGTTTGCTGAGCTTGTAATGTGGATCATTCCTCAGCTTAAAGAGTGATGTTACTCCTGAGTCTCCTGGATTGTTGTAGCTCAGGTCCAGCTCCATCAGATGGGAGGGGTTGGACTGTAGAGCTGAGGCCAGATGAGCACAGCCTTCCTCTGTGACCAGACAACCTGACAATCTGAGAAAACAAGGAGTTTGGTTTATTAGCGTCACAAGCAGTGAGGTTCTGGCATCCTTGACTGAATGTGGCAGCTCCAATAAAAAAGAGAGGGCCAAAGTGACTGAAGCAACAGTAAGACTGCAAAAAATGAAGCCTGCCAAGGGACAGATAAAAGTCTAATAGATACCTCAGTTTCTCCAGTCTGCAGCATTGACTCAACAGTCCATCACAGAGCAGCTTTACTCCTGAATCTTTCAGGTCATTGCTGCTCAGATCCAGACTTCTTAGAGGCACGTAGGGGAACTTGAGACTGAAGGCCAGGTGTTTAACCCACTCTTCAGTCACTTTGCAGTCCGCTAGTCTAGGGGTGGAAGATAGGGTTATGATATGAGAGAAGAAGATCCAACAGTTTGAGGATATACACAAAAATGCTACATAAACTACTCAGGAGTGAAAGTAATACTGCAACCTAATTATTTTATGTATTACAGGGAAAGTAAACGTACATGGCCTCTCTGCTGCTCCTCACAGCTGGTATCAGCCTCCATCTGCCTTCCTCTGATGTGTTGTAACTCTTCAAGTCCAACACATCGAGATCATTTTTTGATACCTGCAGCATGTAGGCCAGTGCAGAGCAGTGCAGCGGAGTCAGCTCTGTTTGGGAATGTTCTGGCATTTTGAGATATTCCTGAATCTCATCTTTGACTTTGTGATCTCTCATCTCAACCATAGTCTGGAAGAGGTTGATTTTGCTCTCTGGAGAGAGGGCTTTCCTTCTGAGGGCTTTGAGGTGAGTCAAAATTTTCTTGTCTGTATCTTGGCTTGAGTCTGGCGATGTCAGCAGACCCTTAAGGACTCTCCGGTTGGGTTCAACCATGAGGCCAAGGAGGAATCGCAGGAAGAAGTCCAGGTGGCCGTTCTTCTTCTCCAAGACTTTGTCAACTGTCATCTTTAGAAGATCAAGTAAAGTATGTTCTTTGTGCTTCAGGTTAAGGAAATTACCAATCTCTGTTAGATTCTCATTTATGAAACAGTCATAGACAAAAAGAGCTGCAAAGAACTCCTGAATGGTCAGGTGCACAAAGAAGAAGACTTTTCTCTGGGAAAAGACTTCTTCTTCCCTAAGAACTGTGGTGCAAAATCCGGAATAGGTGGCTGTCTCTTTTATGTCAATCCCACAGTCTTGCAGGTCTTCATCATAAAAGATGAGGTTGTTCTTCTGCAGCTCAACAAATGCAAGCTTGCCAAGTTTTAGAAGAAATTCTCTGTGTTTTTTCAAAAGTCTCTCTTTGTTTTTCTCTGTCTTCTTCTCATACTTTCTGTTTCTGCATTTTGTCTGGACAAACAGGAAATGTGCCATCATCTCTGTTAGAGTTTGTGGAATTTCAGCTTTCTCATCTCCTCCAAAGAACTCCTGAAATAATATTGCTGAAATCCAGCAGAAGATTGGGATCTGGCACATGATGTCCAGACTCTGTGAAGAGCGAATGTGCGAAATTATCCTGTCAGCGAGGTTTAAATCGTGACTAAATCTCTTCTTGAAGTACTCCTCTTTTTGTGGGTCACTAAACCCTCTTATCTCCGTCACTATGTTGACAAACTCTGCAGGGATCTGATTGGCTGCTGCTGGACGAGACGTTATCCAGAGGTTTGCATTTGGAAGAAGGTTACCCTGGATGAGGTTTACAAGGAGATTGCCCACAGATGTCACTTCAGTGACAGATGTTACCACTGTATTGTTCTCAAAGTCCAGTTGAAGTCTGCTTTCATCCAGGCCGTCCAGGATCACGATGACTTGGGCTTTGTCAAAATCCTTAGAGCTCCGAAGTGCAGGGTGAAATTCAGTCAGGAGTTTGTGTAAGCTTTTGTTATCTGTATTCAAATTCAGCTCTCGGAAAGGAAGACTGAAAATGAAATCAACGTCCTGGTTTGCTTCTCCCTCAGCCCAGTCAAGAACGAATTTCTGCGCAGCAAATGATTTTCCAATGCCTGCAATGCCCTTCGTCAGGACCGTTCTGTGGCGCTTCGCTTGGCCAGTCAAAGGTTTGAAGATGTCACTGAGGTCGATGATTTGATCAAAGGATTGTTGGTCCAATTTATGTTTGATGTGTCTGAATGCATGTTCTTCATGTGGCCCTTCACTCTCTCCAGTGCTGATGAGGAGTGTTGAGTAGATTCCGTTCAGGGAGCTCCTTTGGTCGCCATTACCTTCAAATGTCATCCTAAATTTGTTTTGCATTGCCTCTTTAAGATCCTTCTTTGCTTTCAAAAGATGACTGTCCCCTGTAACAATCAAATGCATGCTCAGTATTAAGTATTTTTAGCCAGGTCATGCAAAAAGGGCAAAATGTTCAAAGGATACTTAACTGTGATGGCCAAGACAAATAATGAAATATTAATCTATGACTAGCAATAATTGTAGTAGCAGTAACAGTAGTAGCACGGGTATTTTTGAAATAAGTATTTAAACTTACCAGTATCTTCCTCATCATCTCTCAGGTGTTCTTCATCTCTTCTGAGTTTCTTTCCACACTTCATGCAGGGGTAATCTGCTGGTGAATCACACTGGTCCCAGTCTGAGCTGACACACTGTTTGCATGACCAATGTCCACAGATGAAATTGACTGGATCCCCCATAACCTTCTTACACACTGAACAGCTGGACGGCGCCTCAGTCAGCCTGCTGCAGGGTGATCAACAAATGACACATTAGTCCCGCCAGATGAGTATCGGTTACGGCCTTTGTTTCCAGAATTTGTTAAATGAAATCACCTTTGTGTTTCATCAACACCAAAGCTGATTGGTTGGCCCATGGATGCATCACTCCTCATACAGACACCACCGGGACCTGTGGACTCAGTTCCACTAAAAAGTAAACGAAAAAAAAAAGAAAAATCTTTTTACTTATGTGTAACTATAACAGAAACCAAGAACACATCTATGACCTACACGCATGAATTTAGGATTACCGTTGTAATTTATCAACACCGAAGCTGAGTGGTTGGCCCATGGATGCATCACTCTTCATAGAGATACTGTCTGGACTTGAAATTACATCTTCACTCGTCTGTGAACTATTAAGAGAAGACAATGATTGACTCAAAAAGGTTTAGAAAATACTGAAGAGAGTCTACAGCCACATTAGCAGCTGTATGCTGTATATATTATACAGTGTATATATATATGTGTGTGTGTGTGTGTGTGTGTTCTGTATGTATATATACAGTATAAAGTAGTATGAATATACACAATAGGATAAACATAATAACACCACACAGCGGAGGACTTGAGGACTTGAATGTAACATATAAACCTACTGTGCAAAAAATATTTTTACAGTGTGTTTTTCTCGTGTTCATCACATCACAGCAGCCCATTTATGACAGACATTGTGACATAACATTACCTGATTGACATATCAGTGCTGGAGCTAATTGGCAGCCTAAAACTCGAAGAGGAGGACGAAGAGCTGGATCGCTTCCTCAATTTCTTCTCAGCCATTTTCACTGCTGCAGCTGTGCAACTGTGTCAGAAGGCAAAAAGGACAAATTTCAGCATGATGTTTTTTAGCTGTTTATTTAATCATTTTATATAACAACAATAAATTGAGTAAAAATGACATGTAGCCCACAAATGACATTGGAAAGTTGCCGCTATTTCTAGGCTAAAAATAAACTGTCACAGGGTCACGAGGACAGTAGACGAAAAGTAAATTTAATGTCCACTTTGAAAACTTACAATTCAGTTTAGGCAACTTTGTGTCACAAACATTGAATACGTGTTCCTCAAGGAAGCCTTCTAGGTTCTATTCTTTTTCACTCTATACATGCTCTGTGTGGGCAAATTAGTCACCACAATCTCAAATATCACTGTTAGGCTGATGATACACAACTATATATCTCTGATTCACCAGACAGCCCCAGTTCTTTAAATGCACGTTTTACCTGATTTACTGATATGAAAATGTGGATATGAAAATAATGTTTAAAAAGAAAAGAACAGAAAACAGAAGTCTGACTTGTAGTTTCAAAAGCAGGAAGGCAGCGCTGAAGTGAACGTGCTTAGAAATGTTTACATTGAAAAAATATAAAATTTTAAATTTAGGTTTTAAAGGTGAAATTGAATCAACTGTATATTCCAGTGGGAAAAGAAGTACTCAGATCTTTTTTTTTGCTGCTTTTGTGAAATATTAGAGACTTTTACCTCTTTGATCCTTGAACAAGTGAAAATGAAACCAACTGAATGTGGTGATGTAAATGATAACAAACATGACGAGGGGCCCCAGGTGCTTTTTGTCAGGGGCCAAAAAAGATGACTTTAAGCTTTAAACATACAGTTTGTAAAATAGTATGTGTTATAATATTATATATTAATATAAATAATTATATATGTTTTGTATAAAATATGAATCTGTACATTAACCACAGCAAATAAATGGAGTAAAAAGTACAATATTTCCCTCTGAAATGTGGAGTAAAAGTACACAGTGGCAGTACATATAAGTACTTGAGTAAATGTACTTTTATCATGAAGCTGTTGAAAAAACCCGACACACAAACAAATTGATCCCAGTTTCACCTTCACAGGCTGAAAAAGCTCCTCAAGGTTTCAACACTATGACAATAAAATGTGTTATTCTGTGAGAACATTTTTGATCCGTTTGTAAAATGTGAAAACTCCTTCTCTTTTTCAACTGCGCATTCCAACATGGCGTCAATGTGCAAAACACAACAAACGACGCCCGCACAGAACAGCACATTGATCAGCTGATCCGACGTCACACAAGGTGACACAATCATTCACAGGTACTAACTTTTACCTTAAAGATGTTTGTCTCCGTGTTGCTTTGAGAATCCGAGAGTTGTCATGTGCTTGTTTCAGGTGAGACGCAGCAGAAAACGTCCGGACGTTTTTTACTTTCGGTTTCGAGTCTTCATCAAAACAGAGTGAGTCACGTGTTAAAGAGTCGAGTTCAGCAGAGACAGTTTCTGTTTGATGACTCCGTGTTTTTCACTTTGATCCTGTCAGGATGTGAAGAGTTTAAAGAAACAGTGAGGGAGGCTTGTTGACTGCAGACACACAAATCCATTAGTTCAGTGTTCTTGTCTCTATTTGTCTTCTTTTATTTGTAAAATGACTGAGATGTAAGGACACGTAAAATAGTCTAAATCTAAATAATGTGATGATAATGTGATAATTCAGTTCCAGCCTCCACATGGCTCCATCTGTGAAACTGAGCCGTTCCTCTGTGTTAATGAATGAAGATCTGCTCCTAAAGCTCCTCGGCTGTAGACCGACCTGAATGAATGTAAAGCTGCTGTTAACAAGAACTTCACTCTAACAACAGGTCAGGATGAAATATACCAATATTCTATCAAGGTGTGTATTAATGTTATAATGAACATGTTTCATTAAACAGGCTTCATTCAGCTCCGCCCTCGCTACACCTCTTTGTCCATATTTGGATTAACCGGAGTTAGGTGACGTCACCACTGTCAAAATGGCTGCGCTACGATTAGCTTCATGTACGTCCATGTTTTATACAGTCTGTGACTGAGACGCTCATAATCCGCGCACAGATGTCGACTGGCTCTTCCAAATGTCAAATCATTTTTCTCGACCAATTGTAGCGGAGGGGCGGGGCTTACACAGAGTAACCTCCAGTTAACCAATAAGACAGAGATGCAGCGTCATGACAACGCACCTCTCGTAGAGCAGGTTAATCACCCGTCATCTTAAGGATGAGGCTTTCACTAAAGAAACATTTTCAATGTAGGATTTGTACTTGTAGCAGAGTATTCTTACAGTGTGGTATTAGTACTTTTGCTGCAGTAAAGTATCTGAATACTTCCTCCACCTCTGACTGTATGTCTGATCATACAAATAGCCACCAGTTTTCATGAATGATCTCCCTTCACCTGTCTAATGGAGAAAAGCTCATGAGAATTTTAAGGGGCTGAAATACTAAAGCACTGTTGTATCCTTTTAACAAATTCTTATTTACAGCGGCGTCAACTTTTCAAGCAGCACCTTCAAATCAGTGAGTGCAGTTTAAACAGTGTTGTTGGAGTCTAACATAACTAACTTACTAACTTTTAACGGATAATTTATTATCTACGCAGCTTGAATTCCAGCATAGTTTGCACTGCACTCTTGCACCAGCTCTCGTCTGTATCTGACAGCTGTAGATTTCAGTTTGGTTATATTTCTTTAGCTTGGTGTCTTTGTTTAGCTTCATGTTTGCATCATCCTGTAAATCCGTCTCTATTTTCTTTTCGTATGTTGAGGGTCAATGTGAGCTGGAGCTAAATTTCCTGCATGTGTCAACACACTTGGACAATAAATTCAAATTCTTGTCAATGATCTATTTTTTCCCTGTGACTTGCACAGCAGTACGACAAACGCACAGAAACTAAGCAGAGGACTCTCCCCAATTCACTTGCAACAATGAAACGCTCATTAAATCTTATAATCAACTTAATTTAAACATAAACAACTACTTACATCTTTGTCAAAAAGCCCCTTTAATTCCTTCCTCCGACCTTTTTTATTAAAACGTATAGTACCTCTGTGGTCATCTTTGTGGTATTTTAGATGGGGGTTGTTAATAACACGGAAGTTAACTGAAGCCTCAACTGAAACTTCCTTCTTCCTGTAAAGTGCAAAACATAGTTTGACATTTACATATTTAAAAAAAACTGTGGATCCATCTGTTTCCCCTCAGGTTGATTCTCTGAGCTTCACAGAGTTCATGGTGCTAATATGTGACATTTACATAACTTTTTTTTTTTTTTTTTTTTCCAAAAAAGTCTCGAAGGGAATTAGTTAAGAGAAACAAACAGTAATCATCTTCATTTGATTAGGATTTTCAGAGTCTGTCTCTTTTCACCTGTACATGAGGTCTGAACAGCAGAAGAAAGAGACAAAGTGTTGAATAAAACAACAGACTGTTCTGTGCTCACACACCTGTTCAAACAACTGAAGAGATCCCGGTTAATTTTCAAGGACACAAATCCTAATAACAAGTGTAGTAGCTCCAGTGTGCACAGCAGAAGGGAGTCGATGGCTGTGTGACCCTGTAGAACCCTGAAACTGAAGCAGCTAAACTGATTTAAATCATCAATTGTTATTTACACCTGTGCTTTTCTTCCTGTGTCAAAATGTCTTCTGTTAAAAGTCAAAAGGGGAAAAAAGAAAAATGTGAAAAACCCATGATGAAGAATCTAAAGCTACAGTTCCTCTAACGGCAACAAGATGTTGCTCCAAGAAAAAACAGCCTGTCGGTCCACCAATTCCCAAAAATCCACACCTCAAAATGTGTCTTCAGACAGTCTTCAGTTTGCATCATGGATGTTACAACCATGTTTGTCTGTTGTGTTACTTCCCTCATGGTCAGAGGGTGTTTCTGACGGCTTTGAGTTGGAGGATTGCAACCAGACTTACGACAGCAGCAGCACAGTTTCTGGTGATTAGATATGGCAAGTTTGTTTATTGTGACTCCGAACAAATAGTGAAACTGGGCTCGAGGACTCTTCAGCACTGTGGGAGCGTAGAATGAACAAGCTGTTATCTTTTATAATGAAAACATCACATATCCTTTCAACAGCTAGAGCTACATTTATACATTTATCAAAATGACATCGTTAAACATCAAAAAACAGATTTCAAACATTTTAAACCAGGTAATTATCTCAAAAACACGTTTCTCAACAAACATGGCTTTGACATCACAAAGTGCAGACGCTTTCTCTCCTCAGGTTTCCTTGGAGTAGTCCTGATAAAATCCATCCACGAATCAGCTTCTTTTTCACAAATTTAGAGACAAGAGTTCACGTTTATATATATTTTTTCTGACTTTAATACAGAATCTGAGAGTATTTTTGTTCGTAGCCATGAAGCATACCAAAACAAGAGGGCAAAGGGTGTAAAGAGGAAGAAAAGTTCCCCCCCGGCTGCGTGCTTCCACTGGTGTTACCCTGTTAATGGCTGTCACCTGCCTCAGGAGGCGAGTGGTCGCCGTCATCCTCCCAGGAAGAGGAAGTGAACCCGGCAGGGGCGGAGATAGAGTGTGGGGCGGGGGTGTGGCCAAGGCCTTGGTACCGCCCACTCGAGGAGGGGGAGGAGGGCATCGACGTGGCCGCCGCAGCAACGGGGTCCTGGGAGGTCGCTGTGAGGAGGCCGGTGTGCTCGGTGTGTTCTGGACGAGCTGCTGTACCGAAGTACATCTTGTTGGGACGACCCAGGAAAGTACGACCTGTTGGGGAGGGGGATATTTACTTCAGAGACATGTATTGAATTTGCTTCACACTTTAAACATAAAACCTTCCAATATTAGGAATAATGTTGTGGCTTCCTGGTGTGTGATGGTCATTTAAAGTAAAATGTGAAAATGAGTGTGTGTGTGTTTTTGTCACGCTCATTTGTTCATTCATTCATTTGGAGCATTGGGACAGTGAGGAGGAGACGTTAGGGCGACCTCCGCCCAGACGGGGGCAGTATAGGGACATTTAAAGAAGTTGACTCATTTTCTTCCTCACTGCTCACAAAATGTGCAGTTTGAGGAAACTATTTGCAAGAATAATATAAGTGTGTAATTGTATGATGTTATCTACTATAAAAATAATGTGATAATGTGTAAAGTCAAATGTCCTGCTGCTGATACTGCCAACATAGTTTTCCCTTCAACACTTCATTCCTACAAGTGAATTTCATTTTTAAAGGGGAAATTTCCATTCAGGCTACAGGCTGCCCCTCGTGGGGCGCCAACAGACCCCAGCCGGGAATCGAACCCGGGTCGCGGCGGTGAGAGCACCGAATCCTAACGACTGGACCACCACCAGGGTTTTGTTGTTTGTTTTTTTAAATTGTTTTGGGGGTTTTTGTGTTGTTTTTGTTTGTTTTGTTTTTTTTTCTCCAGACCAGCAGGAGGCGCCCAGCCCGAGGGACATGAGAAGAAACCTCAGGAAAGGCAATTCAAAGAGCGGTCCCCTCTCCATGGACGACCAGGTGTGTGTGGGCGCACTTTGTGTTTGTGAAGAACAGTTTCAGCTTCACACCAGAAACGTCAGACACTGTAGACTCACTTTTCTGGTGTAAAATCAGGTCTTGACCCTTCAAGGGTTCAGATGGGTTTTTTTGTGGTCCCAATTGGGCATGAAGGGGAAACCGGAGCACCCGGAGAAAACCCCACGGGCTCACACAGGACAAAACTCCACTCAGCTCAAGAGTCTTTGTGACTCTTGAGCTGAGTGGAGTCGGTGTTGGTGTTGCCACTGTGCAGCCTGATAAACTTCTGATAGCTGACTTTTCTGCACCTCTGCAAAGCTCCTCCACATGCAGCTATTTACAGTTGTACAGTTGTGTTCTTCTTCTTAGCCAGCTGAGGCTGCAGAGGCTGCTCCTCCATCTGGCTCAGCTGCTCCCGCAGCTGCTGAGCTTGAGTTCTTTCAAAAGCCAGATCTTCCTCCAGCTGCTGAGCTTTTGAGAAAGCCTCAAAGATGATCGCAAAAGCCAGATCTTCCTCCGGCTGCTGAGCTTTTGAAAGAGCCTCAGACTCTGCGGTGTCTTTGTGCAGAAGCTGCTCCTCCATCTGGCTCAGCTGCTCCTGCAGCTGCTGAGCTTGAGTCCTCTCAAAAGTCAGATCTTCCTCCAGCTGCTGAGCTTTTGAAAGAGCCTCAGCCTCAAAGATGATGCAATGTCTTTCATCAGAATCACCTCCGGCTGCTGAGCTTTTGAAAGAGCCTCAGACTCTGCTTCTTTGTGCAGAAGCTGCAGCTGGCTCTGCTCCGCAGCCTTCTTTGCCCCTCAAAAGCCAGATCTTCCTCCAGCTGCTGAGCTTTGAAAGCCTCCTCTCTGCCAGATCTTCCTCCGGCTGCTGAGCTTTTGAAAGAGCCTCAGACTCTGCGGTGTCTTTGTGCAGAAGCTGCTCCTCCATCTGGCTCAGCTGCTCCCGCAGCTGCTGAGCTTGAGTTCTCTCAAAAGCCAGATCTTCCTCCAGCTGCTGAACTTTTGAGCCTCAAATGAAAAAGCCAGATCTTCCTCCAGCTGCTGAGCTTTTGAAAGAGCCTCAGACTCTGCGGTGTCTTTGTGCAGAAGCTGCTCCTCCATCTGGCTCAGCTGCTCCCGCAGCTGCTGAGCTTGAGTTCTTTCAAAAGCCAGATCTTCCTCCAGCTGCTGAACTTTTGAGAAAGCCTCAAAGATGATCGCAAAAGCCAGATCTTCCTCCGGCTGCTGAGCTT